>OY756211.1:24555782-25155782 GCA_963576795.1 Metopia argyrocephala | reverse complement strand
CGGAATGCAAGCTTATTCAGATATTGCTCGGGGAATGTCCAAAAGAAGTAAAGAGGAGGTAAATCGGTTTTGGCATAATTTGGTGGCGGAGTTGAATTCAGCGTGGCCTTGATGTGTTTCGGAGTGGAAGAAAATATTAATAAAATTTATCTCTAATACATATACAAATAATTAAAGTGCAAAACATTTTTACAAGTATAGTCTGATCAAAAAAAGTATGTTCGGCAGAAAGCTGCCCAAAAATTTAAATGCACCAAAGGAACTGGTGGAGGACCGAATATCGAAAATAAAAAGACCATACACACTGATGCATATTCCTATAAACGCATTTAATTTTTTCTCAATTTTTGTTTTATCTTTGTTGTTCTCATCCAAAAGTAAAACTGAACTTATTAAATGAGAGGCAATTTAACGGCACTTTTTTAATGTAAACAAAATTTTTTTCTTAGTCTTGTTGTTTGCTTTATTTATGCGATCCAATTTTCTTGGTGCTATTTTAGGTGGAATATTTCTATAAACGCAGACATGAAAATTGCTTTAAAAAAAATGCCAAAAATAAAATATAAATTTTTGATTCTTTTAAATAAAGGTATGCTTTTAATGACAATTTCTCAATTTTACGACAAAAAAAAAAAAAAAAAGTGTTAAGTGTCGAGCTGTGCGGACGTGTTTTTTAGTTGGGTGTTTGATTGTAGTTTTTCTGTGGTTTTTAAAATATAAAATCTGCAAGTGATTTTGATAGCAAACTAAAAACTAAGTAAAACTTTATAAATAAAATATTTTAAAAACAAATTTGTAAATTAAAACTTATTTGCCAATTAAAAACAAACAAAATAAACAAGATATTCATACATATTAAAAAAACCAACAATACATATATTCATATATATATACGTATCTACATAACAACAACAGCGGTACATTACAAAAATAATAAAAATATAAACCAAACAAAAACAAAATCAAATATCTAAAACAGTAAAGCTGTTTACATCAACAGAATAAGTAAAAGCAAATGTTAAAATATTTAAACAACAAAATTATCCCGCCTTTTTATAAAACAACATACAAAATAAAATATTAACAAAAACAAACAAATATCATATAGTCAAAATAGAAAAACAATACAATAACAATTGCGAAATTTAATAGCTGTCATAGTCTAGCTGTGTTTATTTTATTCAGATGTGCTAGTAATATATCTGTTTT
Organism: Metopia argyrocephala; assembly: GCA_963576795.1. Classification (NCBI taxonomy): domain Eukaryota; kingdom Metazoa; phylum Arthropoda; class Insecta; order Diptera; family Sarcophagidae; genus Metopia; species Metopia argyrocephala. Next base: position 25,154,573 of record OY756211.1, on the reverse strand, counting down.
ATTCATTTATATGTACCCTGTTTTTCCGTTATTTTCAAATTTAAATTCAAATTGCCTACTTCTACCAATAAAATTTATAAAATTGGAATAAAGTTATACTTCCATAAATATTTGTACTTCATTAAAAATTGCTAAAATAACTAAAAGATCATATCATAATAATAAAAAATGGAGACAAGGAATATATCAAAATCTAAAGATCAGGCTAGTTCAAGTAAACGGCTAAAGGACCTGGCATCAGCTTCGCCTGTTGATTGTGGTTTAAAGACTCCTCGACTATCCAGCGGTGACAAAAATTTTCTAGTGGCTTTAATCCGCGAAAGTGAATCTCTTACAGCTCAACTTATTAAAGATTCCATAAGAAAAAGCGAAAAATCACATTACGATCATATGAAAATGCTTATCTTGGAGAGCGAACAGCGGATTCGGTCATTGGTCGAAACTGAGTTCCAGGGTTTCAGAACTGCGTTAAACGACGTCACAGAAAGAGTGAAGAAGCTGGAAATTAAATGCGAGGAAGTTGACAATTTGAAAATAGAAGTATGTTCCTTAAAGAAAATATGTCTGGCAAGGGAAAATTCCATGGTGTCTGAAAGTATTAGAATTAGTGGCATACCGTTTGTGGAAAATGAAAATCTTTCGGACACATTTAACAACATATGCCAAAATCTTAATATTAGTATTCCAAATGTAAAGAGCATACGTAGAATACGGAAAACATACAAATCGAATAGAACTCAAAAGCCTGATAATGAAGCTATAGTTGTGAAGCTGCAGTCACCTTATGAAAAAAATTCCCTGCTTAAATCCATTGCTAAATACAGACGTGAAAGCCGATGTAAACTGAGTCTTAGACATGCGGGAATGCATAGCGATCATCCAATATTTGTTAATGAAGAATTAATCCCACACAATCATAAGATTTTGATGGCAGCGTTGAGAGTAAAAAAAAAAGGAAAAATTCACTCCGCTTATACGCTTAGAGGGCTGGTCTACGTTAGGAAGCATAACACGGATGAACCTGTCCTTATAGAAAATATTGAAGACCTAGATGTGCTTTTTCGTTTGTAGCTACAATATGACAACAGTATATTATATTCCTTTATCTTCTCATTTGTTTTATTTTTTGTTTAAATATAATAATTGCAATATTAATTTAATTATTGTTATGTTGAAAGTAAAAACTGTTTCTTCTCTACTTAATTATGAATCAAACTTATCCTGACAATAGAGTTGGCGGAAATCACTCTGCTCTCTTAAATATATTGTGCAAACAGAGGTCTGGGCTAAATGTTGTGCATTTCAATGCAAGAAGCTTAAATGGACTTAAGTTAGATGATGTTCGGCATATATTTGAGAGCTCTAAGGTTGACATTATTTGTGTAACGGAAACGTGGTTTCATCATGACGTTCCGAATGATTCTTACGGAATTAATGGGTACAACCTGTTTAGAAATGATAGGAGACGGGAAAGGGGCGGTGGTGTTGCCATATATTGTAGAAATACCCTTAGAGCTCGATTAGTTAACGTTTCGCATGATTCTAATGTTGAATTTATTAATGTGGTTATATATGATAACACGGTAAAGGTTTTGGTATCGTGCATTTATAACCCAGTCAGAACATCTAGTCTTGAGCCCTTTTTTATTGATTTTAAAAACCATGCTATAGATTATAATTTTTTTATTACTTGTGGTGATTTTAATGTGAACTTGATGGTTAATGACAATCTTAGTAATGATCTTCTTGATCTTATAACCGCCGTGGGAATGACTGTTGTAAATGACAAAATTCCTACGCGTTTCTCCTCCAATTCTAGCCCAAGTTTACTTGATTTGTTTCTGCTTTCACATCCTGAATTATTGCTTTTATATGACCAAATTTCATTTGTTTCTGACCATGATTTACTATTTTTAACCTGCAATATTGACCTTAGTAGAGATGATAATCACCGGCTTATCACATATAGAGATTACAACTCTATTAATTTCCCTTTCCTCTATTCAGACATTTCTGCTGTGGCGTGGAATGAATGTTGGTATCGTACAACGATAGATGAGAAGCTGGACGTTTTTCTTACAACATTACAGGGAGTTTATGAGCGACATGTACCTGAGCGTAGTTTTTATGTACGAAATAGTTCTTGCCCTTGGTATACGACAGCTGTGAAAAACTCTATTCGTAATCGTAACTTAGCTTACAATGTTTGGAAAAGGAGACCTACGGTTGTAAACAGAGCTGCTTATAACAGGGCTAGAAATCAGTCTAATCTTGTAGTTAGACAGGCAAAAAAATTTTATTTTTCCAAAAAGCTTAATATTAATCTACCCACAGGCCAGTTGTGGAAGAACATCAGGTCCATGGGTATACACTCCCGTAGCTCTTCTGAGTGCAAGCTAGATCCAGCGGTGCTTAATAACGCTTTTTGTTTTAATAATTTAATAAGTAAAAAAAGTAATCAGGAACTCCACAGCGAACTCTACTGCAACAGTAATTTTTCATTTTCTGCAGTGTCTGAGGCTGATGTTATTAAACATATTTTGAAAATACGATCTAATGCAATAGGAGAAGATGGTGTGGCCATGAGATTTGTTAAATTGATACTGCCGTGTGTTATTGCACCATTGACTCATATCTTTAATCATTGCATTACTACCTCTACATTTCCTAAATCTTGGAAAATTGGAAGAATCATTCCAATTGCGAAAAAGTCTATCGCTGTGAGTCCAGGTGATTATAGGCCAATTAGCATTTTGCCAGCTCTTTCCAAAGTGTTTGAGTCTCTTATGGCTGAACAAATTACTTTTTACCTAAATCATAATAATCTTCTGTCTCGATTGCAGTCTGGGTTTCGTGCTGCTCATAGCTGCACTACTGCAGCCTTAAAAGTTATTGATGATATAAGGTGTGAATATGACATGGGAAACCTATCTCTCATGTGCCTGCCGGACTTCTCTAAGGCCTTTGATAGAGTAGACCACACAATTATGTGTAGGAAACGAAGACACTATTTTGGATTCTCTGATACTGCGGTATCTCTAATGCAAAATTACTTATCTGGTCGAGCGCAGAGAGTAGTTGTGGACAATAGGCAGTCAGGCTTAATGTGTATAAATTCTGGTGTTCCACAAGGCTCTGTATTAGAACCACTATTGTTTAGTATGTTTATCAATGATGTGTTTTCTGTCTGTAGATATACTCGTATGCATGCATATGCCGACGATATTCAACTTTATATTTCTAATCGTATCGGTCTAATAGAGGATACATGTTCCAAACTCAATGATGATTTGGTTTCAATTGTGGAATGGTCGGAGGTTAATAACTTAACACTTAATGCTGGGAAATCTTACGTTTTACCAATCAGTAGGGAGCAATACGACTATGAAAATTTTCCAGCAATTTACCTAGGAAAGACACTCTTACCTATGTTAATAAAATTAAATACCTAGGCTTTTATATCAACTCAACCTTATCTTGCTCAGACCATATTAACAATGTTGTAAGAAATATTTACCTTGTACTTCGTAATTTGCGAATGTCAATTGCATTCACGCCACTTGAAGTCAAAAAGAGACTTGTTGTACAATTGATACTTCCTCATATTAACTATTTTGCTGTAATATACAGCAAACTGGATTCACGATCAATGCATAAGTTACAGGTATCTTTTAATAATGCTACGCGGTCTTGGAGGAAAATGGTTTTGGGCTGTGACTTAACTGATTATCTTCGTATGCGAAATATTATGTTCTTACATAATCTGCTTTACCAAAGGAAACCTTGTTATCTTTATGAAAAGCTTGTATTTGGTAGATCTAGTAGATGCACGACATTAATTGTTCCCAGGCATACTTATCTTAATACGAGCAGATTGTTTTTCGTTAACGCTATAAATTTATGGAACTCTTTACCGATACATTTGAAAATCATATCGGGGAGAAACAGTTTTAAAAACTTACTTTATAACTATATGTCTCAAAATATTTGACTTTTCTCATTACCATTTCTCAGAAAAAACTTTTTATTTTGTCATCTAATTTTATATTCGGTAAAAATCTAAGGGGCCAAATGTGGATAATTATATAAAATCTTTGTCATTTATGTTAATATGTTATATTTGTATATGTCATGTTATATTTTTATAGTTGTTACAACTATTTGCTTTTTTGTTAATGATATAATTTACTAAGTTTATATGCATTCCTTTTGAACTATAAAAGAATTATATTCTTAAGGTTCTTACGGAGGAATATACCTAAATAAATAAATAAAAATAAAATTTTCTCATTTAATTGATAAATTTAACAGTTATAAAGATGCCCAAAGGAACTTTTTTGTCCGATCAAGAAAAGATCCAAATTAAATTTTTTCATGACCAAGGATGCTCTAATAGAGAAATTGGTCGTAAAATTAAACGTTCCGAGAGTCTGGTGCGTAATTTCTTTAAGAAAGGACAGAATTATGGTGTTCGGAAGCCTACAAAGGGAAATACAAAATTAACAAAAAGACAGATTAATCTTATATAACAAGAAGCAACCCGTAACAAATTGAATTCTAGACAAATAAAGAACAAACTAAATCTTCCTGTGACTTCCAAACACGTTGCTCACATTTTACGAAAAGATCAAAACATAAAATGGAATAAGCCCAAGTGTAAGCCAATGCGCAAAAAGCACCATAAAGAAAATCGTTTAAAATTCGCACGAAAATACATGAAATGGGCAGAGGAGTGGAAAAAGGTAATTTTCTCGGACGAAAAAAAATGTAATTTAGACGGTCCTGACTCATACTCATGTTATTGGCACGATTTGAGATCAAACGATGTGCGGTTGTCGAAACGTAATTTCGGCGATGGCAGTGTTATGGTTTGGGCCGCATTTTCTGCAGTTGGCAAATTATAATTTGTTTTGTTCCAACAGGAACGAACACCACAATTTATAATGAATTGTTGGAAGATGCTCTTCTCTCTTTTATGGATGAAAAAATGGATGAAGATTGCATATTCCAGCAAGATAATGCTGCAATACACGTTTCAAAGCAGTCTAGATCATGGTTTAACGAACACAGCATACCTCTGTTGGACTGGCCGGCTTGCAGCCCGGACCTAAACCCAATGGAGAACATGTGGGGATACATGGCCCGTAAAGTTTATTCCAATAATGCCCAAAACGAAACCATAATCACATTAACAGAACTAAAACTTAAAATAAAGCAAGCCTGGAAGGAAATTGATTCCGATCTCCTTAAAAAATTAGTGGAATCAATGTCAGACCGTATTTTTGAGGTAATCCACAACAAAGGATCATCCACCCGTTATTAATATTACTATAGAGATTGATAAATTTAAGTGCGTTTATAGGAAAATACCCTTAAAAATGGCAATTAAACTCTAAAATTAAGTTAAAAAATATAAAATGAAATACAAATAAAGTTTTTAGTTAACAATGTTTTAAATGAAGTCTTAGTTGATTTAATAAAAATATTATTTTCCCACTAAATATGTTCTTGTCTAATTTTTTCAAAATTCTTTAAAAAAACTCATGTGCTTTTATAGGAATATGCACCAGTGTATAATTTGATTGGATTGAAGAAGTCTGTTGATGTAGCAAATACGTTTGGCTTACGATGGTCTACTAATACCAACAAAGAAAAAGAAGAACACATTGGTATGGAAATGGAGAAGTTGAGGCTTAGGGAAGTTCAAAATATAATTGAAAAAAACCAAAAACTACTGGAAATAGAATATTTAGAACTGGTTTTTTATGCTTGGAATCTCTGAATAAAGTTATAATAAGTAGTCTTATTCCTATTTCGTCTTAATCATTATGTTGACCTCTAAAAGGCTTTATATTTTAATACCCTTATTACAACTTACCGATAGTTAAAAGTATGATTCTATCAGATAGATAAATTACTTTTTGTTATTACAAGTAACCTTTAACCTAAAGGCAAGGAAATATTCCCAATAACTTTATTGATCACTTTGGGTTAAAATTTATTTGTAATAATAAAAATAAATTTATCTGTCTGATAAAATTCTAACTTTAACTAACGGCAAGTTATAATAATGGGCCTTAATGTGATAAAATTAACTGTATCTGTGACTATGAAGTTTGTTTTGGACTTCTAGAATATTAACTTCAATTTTATTTTGCTTTATTTAAATATATGTATGTATACATATATATAGGGTGTTTTTATTGAGGTATAGAACTTTAAGTTGGCATCACTTTTTTAACTGGCGGCCATTTTGTCAGCTGTCAAGTGATTAATATTTAGTTTGGTTTGCCATTTCATCATGAACAGGTTGACAAAAGAACAACGCTTGCAAATCGTGCAAATTTATTTCGAAAATAATGGTTCAGTTCGCGAAGTTTACCGCAAGCTCCGTCCATTTTATGGTCGACATAATCGTCCATCAGAGCAATTAATTCGGTTAACCATGGATCGTTTTCGCACTACGTTTACTCTATGTGATAATACGCATCCGCAGAGACGTCGAACAGTGCGCACCGAAGAAACAATTGCCGCTGTAGAGCAAAGTGTTGAAGAGAACCCGAATGAATCGATTCGCCACCGTGCACAGCAATTGGAGCTTTGTCCATCAACTTTATGGAAGATTTTGCGCAAAGATCTTGGCTTGCGACCTTACAAGATCCAGCTTGTGCAAGAATTAAAGCCGCGAGGCCATGCAATGCGTCGTGATTTTGGTGTATGGGCCGAAAATGAGATTGATCTCGATGCTGATTTTCATCGCAAAATTTTGTTCAGTGATGAGGCTCATTTATGGTTGAATGGCTACATCAACAAGCAAAATTGCCGCATTTGGAGTGAAGAGAATCCACATGAGACCCTTGAGACGCCATTACATCCACAAAAACTGACTCTTTGGTGTGCTCTATGGGCTGGCGGAGTCATTGGGCCATACTTCTTCCGAAATAATGCTGGAGAGTCAGTTACCGTTAATGGAGACCGGTATAGAGCCATGATAACCGACTATTTTGTTCCCGAATTGGATGGCATGAATGTGGATGAGTTGTGGTTCCAACAAGACGGCGCTACATGCCACACAGCGCACGTCACAATCGATTTATTGAAGGAAACATTCGATGAGCGCATAATTTCGCGGAATGGACCTGTCAATTGGCCACCAAGATCGTGTGATTTGACACCATTGGATTATTTTCTTTGGGGATATGTGAAGTCGCTCGTCTACGCCAACAAACCAGAAACGTTAGGGGACTTGGAAGCCAACATTCGTGGCGTTATTGCCAACATACGGCCCCATATGCTCGAAAAAGTGGTTGAAAATTGGATCTGTAGAATTGGGTATATTCGAGCTAGCCGCGGCGGCCACATGCCCGAAATCATATTTAAACATTAATGGCATAAAATTATCCTTTCAATAAAGCCAAATTGATGGACATTAAAACGATTTTCTTGTGTTTTATTTCAATTCGAAGTTCTATACCTCTAAAAAACACCCTGTACAAAGTATATATACATATTTTTTACTGCTTTCGCTGTATATATTTATTTAATTATTTACTTTTTTCATTATATATTTTTGTTCAAATATTTTGTGTTTGCAAATTAACGCCAAAACATAAAAGCTGAAAGCTTTCTGACTTCGAAAGCTCTAAATTCGTTTTCCCATAAACCTATTCTCTTCGTTTGTTATTAATAGGGGGATTTTATTCTCGGGAAAAACGAATTCCCGGTGAATTGATTTCCCCGGGAATATTCAGAATTGGGCTAAAAATAAATGATTCGTTTACAACTTTGCTATATAACACAAGTTAAAGTTGAAAAAAAGAAAAAATTCTGCTAAAAATCCATGACGTATAAATGTTGAGAGTTGAGTAAAACTAATGTAAGAACGAAGCTTACAGCCTGTTCACAGAACACGAATTGCCTACAAGCAAGAATATAAATCATATAGAATGCTCATCTCAACAAGAATCCATATATGTTTTAAAAATTCTATTTGATGCGGGAAGGAAGGGCAAAAGGCAAAACAAAAGAAAAGAGCGTAACAAAACAAGAGAAACCAAAGAGAAATTAATGTGTGTTTTATTCCTTTTGCATTGTGGTTTAGTTTTTTCGTTCAGTTTTGATCATTTTTATTTTTTTTTTAACACACTATTGCTTATTCTGTTGTCAGTTTTGTGTTTCTTATTCATGGTTTTTAATTTTTAAAACTTGAAGAATGTTGTTGGTTTAAGTATTTTTTGTAATAAAGAATACAGTGATCCGATAAGACTATGTATGCTACTGTAGGGCAAAGCATACTTAAGTTGTAGTTGCGCGAAGGAAAATACATTAATCTACATCGAATATATGGCGCCCTATTTAATATCGTAATAAAAGTGTAGTTAGTAATATATTTTATTATTATTATTTATTTAAGCTCAACAATTAATTTTATATTTATTTGTAATAAAAGGTTAACTAAACCAAAAAATATAATTCCAAAAATATAAAAAAAAACAAGTATATATTCATTAATGACAAATTTTCGAATGATAAATTGATGATCTTTCAATTATAAAAAAATTTAAAAAAATTTTATTTTTAATTTATATATGTATGTATGAATTAATTTAATTAATTAATTTAATCAAGATTAAAATTATTTCTTACTTTATCATTTGAAGCATCAAAAAGTATGTTTGAGGATTTTCATCTCCATAAAAAGGCTAATAAAGTTACTTTTATTAAATTATTTATTGGATAAAATATCTATTTTTGGAACTTCCTTTTTCTGTAGTCCAAGAGCAATGTTTTCGAAGGAGCACCAATAATAGAAAATCCAATACCTCTGTTCTGTGTTGAGAACAAGTGTCGGCAAACCACTTTGGGGTCATTCGTTTACATGAGTCAATAATAAAAGATTTTATACCAATTTTTTGAGGTTCAGATTTAAAGACATTATGAAATATACATACATACATACATACATACATAACTGGCCTTTACAACCCTGTGTCAGGATTACGGCCTAGCCTCTCGCAGCACTCATGTTGTGTGTGTAAATTTCTATCCATGAGTACCGGGATCTACAGTTTAATGTCGACTCCGAACGACAGACTTGAGAAGCTTGTTCATGGCAATTAATTACTCTCAGAGCTTTTGCCAGAAGACTGCTGAGAGGTAGTCGCCGAAAGAAATATTTTTTTCATATTTCTTTTTCCAAGATGTCTGTGCTGAGATTTGAACCCGGCACTATCGTCTTAGTAAGCCAACACACTAACCACTAGACCACGGCGACTACAATTATTATGAAATATATGTATATTAAAATGTGTTTTTTGTTGCATCCATTTTGCTATCATTTTAAATTATTTTATTTCCCAAATCGGTTTATCTGCAGATTCTTTAAGTGAAATTGTTAAAGAAAATATTAATATTTTAAAAAGCATTGGCATTAATATTTGTGCCCTTATACTATGTGATCAAGGCTAGACTAACCGAAAATGCTTTTCCAATCTTAAAGAATTTGCTTAAAAACCGTTTTTTGAAATAAGCGATTGTAACGTATATTCTAGAGTAGCCCAGCCAGACCAGAATTTAAAGAATTGTGTGTTTTTTTCTTTAATATTGTTTTATTTATTTACAATATATATACTTTTCAAAAATTAAAGGATAGGTTTATTTTTCTAATTTTATTCACAAATATCTTGGGTTTTCTTTTAATTTTAAAATAAAGCCCAGCAACCAGTCCGAGGAGAACTAAAAACAACCGTAACCGACCAGTGACACTACCAGAAAAAAAGTCCTCCTCATTAGCAAAGTTCTAATGTTAAGGTTTTTATATCGTGTTAGTGTGTTAGAGAATACTAATACCTGTGATCTATGGCCGTTAGAACCAGTAGTCTCACTGTGTGCTACAACTACATCTAGTGTCTGGGATCTATGACCATAGTTATCACTAGAAACCCTGTACACCACTACATGCCTGGGATTTATGGCTGTTAAAACCAGTAAATTCCCTCTGCACCATTACTGAGCCAAACTCGGGTTGTCTATGTACGGCTGCTAACGAAGCTATTAAAACTTGCGCTAGCTGTTCGTCCACTACAACAGCCAAAGCTCAACTGAAGAAGTAGTGATAATTAATTAGCATGTAGTGGCTACCGCGACACTTTCTGCAATTATCACACATTTAGATACCTTTGTACAAACACTTATGAAAACTGGTTGCTGAACTCATTTTGTATCTACACTACTAATTAAATCTTCTCCTATACTAATTTAACTCGTATCATGCTCTCTTGTTAAGTAAGAGAGAGTGATATATAGAGTTTAATCAATTATCAAATCTCTTATACAATTTACTAATTAAAGAATCTCTGAGAATAATGTTCTACTCACTAAAACTATTAATTAAACAAATAATAACTTTTTCCAAAGAGAAAAATAAAATAAAAATGAGATCATTAATGTATAGTATAAAATTTAAATGAGTATCAAGCAAAAAAAAAAAATACATTCACTAATTATTGAAATAATAATGATGCTAGCGTAATAATCATAAAATATATACATAAGTATAATAAAATCATATAATTAAATTTAACTTAATATAAATTCAATATCAAAATATAATATATTTGAAATAAAAATGTAACTTCGTTACATCTCCCTCTTTGTTCGGTTTTATTTTGTTTTTTTTAACCTGTGTTGGATGCAACGTCAATTCTGGGCTTTGGAAAAATCAGCTTTTCTTTCCCAAAGACAACCCATACATCTAGCGAGCGGCGAATATAGACTGCAGCCTTATACGAATCAGTTTCGACCATAAAACGTGTACGTTTTCCAGGGTCTATTGGTAATATCGAGCCAAGGACCTGAGATACCCACTCATCGCAAACATCTGTATCTTCTTTATTAGTGCCTAAGTCCTTCACCAATTGAGCTAAAACGTCAGGTTTTCTGGAGTTAATTGTAGTATAGGGCTTCATATTTAGTTTTGGTAGATGTTGTATGGACTGAATCTCAACAATTTTTCTTCGTTTACTGTTTACGTGATCCATCGACTTTCGAAATTGCTGAAGAATACGTTAAAAATTTATCATCATCAAACATCGTGTTAGCCTGCGAGAAATAAGAAATTTTAAAATTTAGATATAATCTTAGTTGAAGTAGGGCTTTAAGTCTTTAATGTGAGCGGTTCCTTGGTCTTTCTTCGAATTAACGTCTGCCAAGCGTACTATTACAGGTGAGATATATTTAGCAACTTGATACGGTCCTTCAAATTTGGGTGCTAATTTGGCAGCGAAATATTCAACAGCTTTTGACAACACCCTATTCTTGACTAAAACCAAGTCGCCTTGTCGTGGGGACCAATCTCGTCGTCTCAAATTATAATGTTTTGCTTGGGTGTAAGATGCACGGCGGAGATTTTCTTCAACTAACTGGAATATTTCTTGAAGGTGTGACTGCTTTTCTTCTGGTTTGATATTACTTTCTGTTGACTCTGATTGAGTTTTCTCGTCGAAAAGTGTATTTGGGAGACGTAGATCTCTACCTTGCGTTAGATAAGCTGGACTAAAATTTGTGAAGCTTTGTTTACTTGAATTCAACGCTAGAGAGAGTTCGGGTAGATATTCATCCCATTTTCGATGGTTTCCTTTAGTTACCTGCGCGATCATTGTCTTTATTATCCGGTTGGCCCTTTCTGTAGGGTTCTCCTGCGGTGAATACGGTGCGGTAATTTGCTGCTTAATGCCCAACGAATGAAAGTATTTGTGGCACTCTCGGCTTGTGAATTGAGGTCCATTATCAGTTAAAAGCACATATGGGGTACCAAAACGAGCTAAAATTCTTTCTCGAAACGCTTTTATGAAAGACTTCGTGGTAGCTTGTCGAACAGCTACGAATTCTGACCATTTGCTAAATTTGTCGTAAAACACAATTAAGATTGTATTTCCATGACTCGAACGCGGCAGAGGACCAACGAAATCGGCGCAGACTGTATGCCATGGTTGGGTGACCTGGTACGTGAACATCTTTCCGGCAGGTGGCTGTTGTTGGGGTTTATACCGTTGGCAAGTTTCACAATTTCTAACATATTTGGCAATCTCCCGGAACATACCTGGCCAATAGTATAACTTTGTTATCCTAGCTGTTGTCTTGTTGATACCCAAATGTCCGGCAGTTATATCATCATGGCACTCAGCGAGAACACGATGCCGCTCAGATTTAGGTATTACCAGCTTCCACGGTACAGGGTCCTCTTCGTTATATGCATTTGAATCATAAATATGGCGTCGAAGGTTTCCTTTACAGTCAATTTGATAATCAGGAAGTTGCTCTGGTGTATCTTTTACTATCTTATATTTCTTTTGATACCATTGGTCAACCATATTATCATTTGGGATCATAGTTTGAAGAATAATGGGAGAGGTGTTGTCACCATCTAAAGGGTACCTTGAGAGTGAATCAGCGACCACATTTAGTTTTCCTTTGCGATATCGGATTTCATAATCAAACTGCATCATTTCAAGGGCCCAACGTGTTATTCTTCCTGAAGGCGATTGTATTGAATTCAGCCACTTTAGCGATTGATGGTCGGTTACAATTATGAAATGATAGCCCTCGATATAGTGACGCATTTTGCGGATTCCCCATATAATGGCCAGGCACTCCTTATAATTCTTCTTAGGCACAGATAGGGTTCGACTAGCGTACGCTATGACTTTTTCCCCATCCTCGAACTCCTGGGTTAACACCACGCCCAGACCCACATCGCTTGCATCCGTTTGTAAGACAAAGGTTCGTGTGAAATCAGGGCACGTAAGAGCTGGCGCCTCTATAAGCTTCTGTTTAATTTCTTCAAATGCCCTTTTCTGTTCTGTACCCCATTCCCACCTTTTATTTTTCTTCAAAAGGTTGTTTAGGGGACTCGCAATTGTTGAAAAGTTCGGTATAAAACGACGATACCATGCGGCGGTGTTCAAGAAAGATCTCAATTCTTTCATCGTTTTCGGTTCTGGTAGTGCAACGACGGCATTCACCTTTTCTGGATCCGTGTGAATTCCGTTCTCACTGATAACGTGTCCTAAATATCGGATTTGCTTTTTTGCAAAAGTGCATTTATCTATATTAATCCGCAATTTGGCATTCACTAAACGATCAAACACGACCTTTAGATTCTTTAAATGTTCCTCTAGATTGCTGCCAAGAACAACAATATCGTCTAAGTACGCGAACGCAAACTCCTCTAATTCTGGGCCAATAACGGTATCAAGCGCCCTCTGAAATGTTGCTGGTGCCGAATGGAGGCCAAAAGGCATTACGCGCCACTGAAACAATCCGCGACCAGGTACCGTGAAGGCCGTATATGGTTTACTTTCAGATGCCATATGTATTTGCCAATAACCATGTCGGAGATCTATTGTACTAAAATATTTACTATTTCGTAATTTTTTCAATATAGCATTAATTTGCGGTATGGGATATGCATCACGTATGGAGTTCTCATTTATTTGACGATAGTCGACACAATGGCGCCACTCGTTGTTTTTCTTACGGGCTAGCACTATTGGTGAGCTGTACGGGCTTTTCGACTGTTCGATTCGGTCATCTCTAATTAATTTATCAACTTGGTCATCTATTATCTTCTGCATTGCTGGGTTCCGAGGATAATACCGTTGGCGTAGTGGTCTGTCATGCTCCATGGTGATTACGTGTTTGGTGACGTTGGAATGTCCCTGGATTGAGTCAAAATTTGGTAAATGTATTTGTAGGAATGATGATTGGACCTTTTGTTCAATAATCTTTTCATCTTGATTGTCTTCGTGTGACATAACCTGTAAGGAACTAATTTGAGCATTATTATTTGTCAACATACCAGTTTTATTCTTCGGTCGGGATGGTGGAATAATTCGAAATTCGTTGCCATTTTGAGCTATAAAATTCATTCCAATGATGAGTGGATCCAGACTGTTGTTTAATACTAAGAATTTGTGATGGTAAACGACGCCATTGAGTACAAACCAAATGTTTGCAGAACCTTCGACAACGACTTTAGATTCGTCAGCCAGGGAAAGAGTTCTAAATTCAGGCGGACTGATAGGAATTTTGAAATCTTGTAATAACGAAATGTTGATACAGGAATGCGTTGCTCCCGTATCAATGATAGCAGGTATTTTTTTACTCTTAATCGTAAGCCAGGTACGTAAGCGGTAGTCGTCATCAATATTTAAAACAATGGGAAAATGTTTTCTTCTTAGAGATCCGCCCCCTCTCTTTCCGAAGACGGACCTCCTTGGGAGTTTTCCGTTACTTGTCGACAGCAATCAATAGTCTTTACACCTTCTTTACCGCAGTCCCAACAAAATAACATTTGCTGATTGGAGCATGTTCTGCGTGTATGTCCGGATTCACCACAGCGAAAACATCGATTTAAATTATTATTGGTAGCCACCGAAGTTTGCAAATGTCGAAAAACTTTCTTTTGTGCGGCCTCTTCTGCACGAATGCTTTCAAATTCCTGAGCCAAAGTAATAAGCTGACGCAGTTTCGTAAAATCGTGCCTTTTGATATAAAATTTGTATTCTGGACGGCAATTACAATATATTCTCTCTAATTGTTCCTTACTAGATAAACTCGATATTCGCATTAAAGTTTGTATTGCTGTTACGTAATCGACAAATTTTTCATTGACACGTTGTTTGCGGTTTCTTATATCGTCTTCTAAATTTTCGAAAAACCGCGGTGGTAAAAAATATAGTTTAAAATCTGTTATAAAGTCCTCATACGTTTTCCACTCTTCTTTATTGTTCCGGTACCAGGACAAGGCATCCCCTTTTAGAAGTTCAGGCATAAAGCTTAAAAGCGTAGATTTTGGTATCGAATAGCACATGGCAAGTTCGTCAATACGTTCTAAAAAAACGGGTCTTTTCCGCCATCATATTTAATGCCCCATTTACGAACCTTATCACAAACTTCCGAATAATTTTCTGAGATCGTCTCTTCTCCTACACGGGCACGGACAGGCGAATATCTAGAAGTAATACGTCCAGTAGGAATCTTCAGTTCTTTTTCAGACATCTCCACTGATGATCTAACCTTCTCCAGGAATGCCAAATGTTCTGTTGGGATATTATTCTTGTCTAAATAATTGCGCAGCTTGGCCCTCATTTCATCTACGGTGCCTTCTTCACCAAGTCCCAATTCGTTAAGGCAATTGGTAAGAGCGTCCTTTTTCAGTAAATTTATAAAAGCGCGGCTCATGGTTATGGATAATATAATTATTTTTTTTTTTTGTAGATAATTGATATCTTTTTCTTTTTTTCTTCTAATGTAAAATTTTTTCTTTTAGTTTATCCTTTTATATATACTGTTTTTATTTATTTTTTTTTTTTTTTAATTTAAGTTTTCCTTTTTATTAGAGTCCCTGCTCGGGCGCCATTTTGTAACGTACAGTGGCCGACAAAAGTCTACATACGACCCCTTTTTTTGCGATTTTATCAGTCCAAGTGAATAAATGAAAAAAATAATGATGCAGTTTTGTTTCAAATCTATATTTATTAATATAAACCAAAATAATATTTATTCCGATATAAACTTAAAAAACTATTCAAGAAAAACTATAAAAAACATTCGACAAAAGTCTACATACGACAAGAGTGTTCACAGAAAAACTTAGCGTAAATGTAAAAAATCATCACCTATTAATAAAATTAATATTTTGTCGGACCCCCACGGGCATCTATAACTGCCTGCAGTCGCCGAGGCATCGAGTTCACCATATTTTCTAATTCTAAGGGTCTTATGTTCTGCAATTCTTCTTGGAGCCTCTGTTTTAACATTTGGGCATTAGTAATTTGGTAGTTACGTATTTTTCGTTGTAATATCTCCCAAACGTGCTCAATAATATTTAAATCTGGGCTTTGAGGTGGAGTGTACAGCTGTCTGGGAGCATAGTATAGCAACCAATCTGTCACAATTTGAACAGTGTGCTTCGGGTCGTTGTCTTGTTGGAAGTACCAATTTCGACCAAATCTTAGCATATCGACGGAGGGTTTTAGATTCTGTTCTAGAATGGAATTGTAAAGGTGCCGATCCATATTACCCTCAATGAACACCAACTTTCCTACGCCAGAAGCAGCCATGGCACCCCAAACCATTACACAACCCCCACATGCTTAACAGTAAAAATTAAGTATTTAGGAGCCAGTATTTCTTTTTCACCACACCTTAGATCTACCGTCACTACCAAAAATGTTATTTAGATTCATCAGTAAACAAGACCCGCTTCCAAAAATCAAAACCTTTGTCAATATGCTTTTGGGCAAATTCTATACGAAATTGGCGGTTTTTTTCACTTATTAATGGCTTTTTTCGAGCAGTTCTGCTAAAATAACCATTTCCATTCAATGTTCTTTGAATAGTACGGGGATTTACAATCACTTCTAATCTTGTTGCAAGCTCTTCGGCCAATTTTGTTGTATTAATTTTAGGGTTTTTGTCCATTTCTTTTAAAATAAAGCTTACATCTCTGCGAGTAAGTGCTTTTGGGCGTCCACTACGATGCTTATTTTCAACAGTTCCACTATTTTTATAATTCTTAAATATTTTCTGAACTGTAGATTTACTTAAATTTAGTAGTTTTGCTATTTCTCCAAAGGATTTCTCTTCACATCTGTACTTAACCAATAAATTTCGGATATCAATTGAAATTTCTTTACGAGAAGACATTATTTTACTTAAATATACACCGATGAAGACTAAATTACAACTTAAAGCTGTTTAAAACAATCTATGAACTTAACAAAAAAAATTTTGTAATAAATAACGGCGCTATCTCGTTATTTAATAGCAACAAACGCCTGGGTATGCTGATCGTATGTACACTTTTGTCAATGCATTTTAAATGTTTTTCTTGAGTAATTTTTCCTATGTTTATTGAAAAAAAGTAAATTTTGGTCTGCTTTAATAAAAATGTATTTGAAACAAAACTGCATCATTACTTTTTTATTTAAGTATCTTGGGCTCCTAAAATCGCAAAAATATAGGTCGTATGTAGACTTTTGTCGGCCACTGTATATTCTAGAGTAGCCCAGCCAGACCAGAGTTCAAAGAATTGTGTGTTTTTTTCTTTAATATTGTTTTATTTATTTACAATATATATACTTTTCAAAAATTAAAGGATAGGTTTATTTTTCTAATTTTATTCACAAATATCTTGGGTTTTCTTTTAATTTTAAAATAATGCCCAGCAACCAGTCCGAGGAGAACTAAAAACAACCGTAACCGACCAGTGACACTACCAGAAAAAAAGTCCTCCTCATTAGCAAAGTTCTAATGTTAAGGTTTTTATATCGTGTTAGAGAATACTAATACCTGTGATCTATGGCCGTTAGAACCAGTAGTCTCACTGTGTGCTACAACTACATCTAGTGTCTGGGATCTATGACCATAGTTATCACTAGAAACCCTGTACATCACTACATGCCTGGGATTTGTGGCTGTTAAAACCAGTAATTTCCCTCTGCACCACTACTGAGCCAAACCCGGGTTGTCTATGTACGGCTGCTAACGAAGCTATTAAAACTTGCGCTAGCTGTCCGTCCACTACAACAGCCAAAGCTCAACTAAAGAAGTAGTGATAATTAATTAGCATGTAGTGGCTACCGCGACACTTTCTGCAATTATCACACATTTAGATACCTTTGTACAAACACTTATTAAAACTGGTTGGTGAACTCATTTTGTATCTACGCTACTACTTAAATCTTCTCCTATACTAATTTAACTCGTGTCATGCTCTCTTGTTAAGTAAGAGAGAGTGATATATAGAGTTTAATCAATTATCAAATCTCTTATACAATTTACTAATTAAAGAATCTCTGAGAATAATGTTCTACTCACTAAAACCATTAATTAAACAAATAATAACTCTTTTCCAAAGAGAAAAATAAAATCAAAATGAGATCATTAATGTATAGTATAAAATTTAAATGAGTATCAAGCAAAAAAAAAAAAAAAATACATTCACTAATTATTGAAATAATAATGATGCTAGCGTAATAATCATGAAATATATACATAAGTATAATAAAATCATATAATTAAATTTAACTTAATATAAATTCAATATCAAAATATAATATATTTGAAATAAAAATGTAACTTCGTTACACGATCAAAAAGTTTTTTTGCCATTATGATTTCCCACACTTATTTAAATCTTTGCAGAATGGGTGGCTAAAATGTGACATGAAAACACCGTATGGAACGGCAAGCTTTTAGGGAATTCTATGAAATGGAAGCAAATGCAAACACAAAAATGTGCCCGAAATTAACACGGCAACATATTTTTCCTAACACTTTTGAAAAAATGCGTGTAAAATTTGGCACAAAAATTTTCAGCAGGACTGTTGCCGCTGCAATTAAAACAACGTCTGAAACCACAAAATTTAAGACATGTTCCGCAGAATTGACTTTATCAAAAGCTCAGTTTATGGAAAAATTGCCTAATTTTTCATTGTCTTAATAGTTTCTCCCTTTATGGAGATAATTGCTACAGATCTGCAATTCAGATTAACAATGAAGTTTATAAATATATTCAGTTCTTTTTAGAATATTTAAAAAAAGTAGAATTTGTAGATCAAAAGAAGCGTATTTTCCTTTTAAATGAAACTCACCCTAAATTCAATTCTTATGTTAACAAATGAAATTTTAAAGGAAGGTGGTGATTTATATTTCTTAATGACAAAGTCCCTCAATCAAGACAAATTAGAAAATACTTTTTCTGTATTACGGCAAAAAGGTGGCAACAATAACAACCCTTCCGAAGCCGAATTGAATAACATTTTGGTAAAATTAATGGTAACTAAAATAATTAGTGAAGTTCGTCCAGCAATTGTATCATTTACAAGACGAGATAACAAAGTTGAGGCCAACTTTGAAGCAGAGTTATGTATTAGAGACTTGTATGACTCAATTCATCTCTTTAAAACAGTGAATGCAGCTTAACACTGTTACAATACTTTATGTATCCACACACTAAATAAAGAATGTGAGTAACAGAGGAAGAAAATGTCATTCAACAATGTGTCACTCATAACAGCTTGTGTAGTACCCACCATACAGCATATCAATAAAAAACAAAAGAGACCACCAAATCAAAAGTATGAATTCACTGAAAAAAACTAGCACTCATTAAGAAATTGGTTTTTGTTTTCTTGCCAGACCCCTTTTGTATAAAGACAGCTTTGAAAAATTCTGTCGTCATTGAGAGAGAGAATATGTTTAAAATGTGAATACATACTTACTATTTATTTGCCCTCTGCTTTGCTCTTTTTTAGGAATGTTAAACTATGTATGTAAAAACAACAAAAACACAACCACAGCACAGTGAATGCTTACTGTTAAGAATATGGTATTCATTGTTATTTTGAGTTACTGTGATTATGACTCACTTACTCAAATTAAATGAATGCAGTAAAAAATGAATTTGGTACACTATTTAGTCTGTTAAAGAGATATCCACATTTTTACAGATTGTGAATGATGAGTGAGAGCACAACAATGAGTCATTTAAAAGCATGTGCACAATTTTAGGTTTTTTCACATTCATTACAGGTCTCTATTATGTATTAAACATAAAGAACCAAGTTACAATAAAATTGACGACGTTGATTTCGACAGCAATATATATGCAGATTATTTTTTGGAAGATGGTTTTCATAATTCTGCAGCTATAAATTTCGAATTTGTGTCGATGAGATACTGAGCTGGATACATAGCATTTAAAGTCATTCCAAAATTACAGTGCGGAAAGTGTAGTGCGGAACAGATTTTGGAAATTTAGCTGCCCCATCAGATAAACTAATGGATTCAAGCAAAAAACACATTTTAATATATATTTCATAATGTCTTTAAATCTGAACCTCAAAAAATTGGTATAAATCTTTTATTATTGAGTCATGTAAACGAATGACTCCAGAGTGGTTTGCCGACACTTGTTCTCAACACATAACAGAGATATTGGATTTTCTATTACACTGGTTTACAGCCAAAAAATACCAAGAACGCCACATGCCTAGATAAGTTAATTGGAACCTCCTGAGCACGAAAAACGCAGTTATTTTTTCCTAAGTACCGTTTTTTAGATAACGGTACTTTTGTGTTTTTCGATGTATGGCCCCACTCAAACCCTTGTGGAGTCCAACCGAAAAATCTGATCGAGATAAGTGGCATATCGATGGAAAGCTAATTGAATACCTTTTCCTATATTACAGTTTTTATTCAGTCATTTGAATATTTTCCCCACGAAATTGGGCTCCGAAAGTGATGAACAAGGTGAAAGATGTCAGCAGGAAATGGAAGAAATCGAGAGACGATGATGGGATGAATAAATGATGGCGGACTATTGTTGGTTCATCATTCGCGAAGATCCATCAAAAAAAAAAAAAAAACACAAAAGTTCAAGTCGCTCATCATTTTAATTAAAATTTTTTGAATTTACGCCGAATATACTGTGTGAGCAATGAAAATGAAAATATTATCGTTCCTCAAAATCCTTAATAAAAACTTTATTTTTCATCAGATTTTTTTCAAAATACGCTTAAAATATTGGTAATTAAATAAACTATTTGGTAAAAATATAAAACATTCCAGTGCCTCGTTTCTGTATTACTCGACTCGAGTAATATCTCACATGAAACGAAAAAATTGAAACAAAAACTATGTGAATTGACACAAAAAGTGCTGTTTCTCACATACGTGTTTCTGTATGAAAAATAATGCGAGTACTATCTGTCATTTATGCCATTTTTCAATTATTATTGGAAAAATGTGAGTAAAAGTGTTTATGTATCTTTTTTTTTTGTGAAAACTGAACCGAATGAAGTGTCAAAATAAGCCGCATATTAAAACGGTGCGAAAAGTGTTTTGCAAACAAAAAAAAAACAATTTTTGTATTTTGTGTCTTTTTTAAATAATATTGTGTGGCTTTTTTATTAAAAATAATATTGCGTAGCTTTTTTAATATATATATATATGATATATATTTTTATAGTTTTGCATTTCTCTTCATATAATTTTTTTTATTGGTTTGTTTACATTTTTCACCAGGGTTGTCAGATAATTTTCAATTTTCATCCCCGATTTTAAAATTCATATCCTCAAAAATCCCCACAGAAACTGTATCAATAATTTTGCATAGATACATATGCTTTGATATAGGTATAAGTATATACTATTTTATTTGATATGTATTTCTTATTACAGTGGTGGTCTATAAAAAAGATTGACCATGATCTAGCATCATGACCAAAAAACTTTAGAACAATGTGATTAATATTTTTGTTTGTTTCTATATAAAATATCAATTATAAAGTAAATAAAATAAAAAACATTAAAATTTCCCAAGATCAAAACTTAAAAAACCATGTACATATTCAAAAATATTGTTAAAATTAACTAATTTTGCCTCTACATAAAAATATACACATCAAATTTGATGGCCTAAAAGAAACAGTTTTTTATTAATGGCACCAAATTACCACTATTCTGTAGTTAGTGGAATTACTCTGGTTTTAAATAAAGTCCCAAAAGCGTTTTGGCATTGAGTCCACAAGTCCCTAAAACATATTGATTGCAATGTTTTTGCACACATCTTTAACAAATTCCCACAAAGTACTTTATTAGAAGGGTTTTTTCTCAAAGAGCCGCTTTGATAATTTCGCATAAATTTTCAAAAGGGTTTAACTCTGGAAACTGAGCGGATCAGCTTAAAATTTTGAAGCATATATTTTGAAAATAACTTTTTGCTCGCTTCGATGTCTGTTTTGGGTTGTTAACTTGGTGGAACACCCATCGATGTGCCATTTCATATTCAGAAGAAGACATCTTTATGC
This sequence comes from Metopia argyrocephala, assembly GCA_963576795.1. Lineage (NCBI taxonomy): Eukaryota > Metazoa > Arthropoda > Insecta > Diptera > Sarcophagidae > Metopia > Metopia argyrocephala. The sequence goes on along the minus strand of OY756211.1, from coordinate 25,132,695 downwards.
CGTTTAAAATATTTGTATAGTATACGGTATCTGTTGTACCTTCAATTCTACATAGATGTCCTGTGCCATAATATAAAAAACATTCCCATACCATTCAGTAGTAGTTTAACTAAAAGGCGACCCTCTAATACTAAATTCCTACGCAATAAAACCATTAAAATCGGTGGGGGAAATATAATGGTATAGAGATGTTTTTGTTTATATGAGAAAATAAACCAAACTAAAAAGCATGAATTTTAAACAAGTCATGCTTATAAATTCATACTTTCATCGGATATTCTTTCACTGTGTGTTTCGAATGAAAGAAATCTATAATATATAGTTAAATAAGCAACAAAATTGTAAAAATCGTCAAACATTTGTCGATTATCCACAATAAAATCCCCATCCCCAAATGAATTTTTTTCCCCATTTCAGAAAAAAAATCCTCATTTTGGTGATAAATCTCCTAATCTGACAACACTGTTTTTAACAATTAATATTTTTTTTTGACGTTTTGCTTTCGTTTCACACATTTAAACTGGAAATATTCCAGTTGGAAAAGAGTTTGTTTTGATTGTTTTCGCATGCAGATACAGAAACACTTTTTTAACGACGATTCGAAAAACGATGGGATTTTTTGTTTCAACACACATGTGAGTAATTTCTCGAGTCGAGTAATACAGAAACGAGGCACAGATCTTTAATATAACGTAGGAAAAAATTTAAATTAAAATGAAAAATTTTGAAAAAAACTTAAAAAATAAGCAAATTTTGAACTTTGAGGTGCCGTAACTCAGCGATTTTTTATCTGATAGATTTTTCCAGTATATCAAGGGAGAAGGCATTCAATAACCTTTCCATCGGTATGCCACTTATCTCGATCGAACTTTCCTGTTGGACACCACAAGGGTTTGAGTGGGGCCATACACCGAAAAACACAAATGTACCGTTGTCTAAAAAACGGTACTTAGGAAAAAAAAAATAACCGCGTGTTACATGCTGAGGTGGTCGCAATTAACTTATCTATGCATGTGGCGATCTTGGTATTTATCTAAATTAAAAATTTGTAAGCCTGTGTTATTGGTGCTCCTTCGAAAACATTGCTCTTTGACTACAGAAAAAGGAAGTTCCAAAAATAGATATTTTATCCAATAAATAATTTAAAAAAAGTAACTTTATTAGCCTTTTTATGGAGATGGAAAAAAAAATAACCGCGTTTTACGTGCTGAGGAGGTCGCATGTAGCATGTGGCGATCTTGGTATTTTTCTAAATTAAAAATTTGTAAACCTGTGTTATTGGTGCTCCTTCGAAAACATTGCTCTTGGACTACAGAAAAAGGAAGTTCCAAAAATAGATATTTATTTATTTATTTATTCAATCATTCAATTCCTGTACAACAAGACTTAATCTTATATTTAAAGTACAGAAAAGCAAAGTCATAGAAGCATTAAACGATAACATATTTTCAAGATAACGATAAATTAAAAAAAAAAAAAATAAAATTAAATTAATTAGATTATTAAAAAAAATTATTATTATTAATAAAAAAAAAATTATTATTATTAATAAAAAAAATTAAAAATTATTGATATTATAAAAAAGTGAATGACTATATTGCAAAATAACCAAATAAAAATTTTTAAAAACTACTTGCGTTGCTATTTAGTTGCTGAGTATGAGGAAGGCCATTCCAAAGACGTGCTGCATGAATGAAAAAATGACATTCAGAAACATGAAAACGGTGAAAGGGGATTATAATCCTTCTACCCCTTAGTGATCTGGCGAACCTAATTTTTATCGCTGAGATAACGTGGAGATTCAGAGTAAATAATCTTATGTAAAAATAGGAGCACGCGAATATTAAGCAGATTGTTAAATGAAACACTGTATAGCTTTGAAGAAAAATGGGACACATGATCATATTTTCCCAAGCCATACACATATCTTACAATGCTATTATATAAAACATTCAGCCTTCTCTTGCTAACAGAGTCACAATTCGTAAAAAGCTCACATCCGTACAAAAATCCAGGTAAAAGGTAGGACTTTGCAATCATTTGTCGAATATTTAAAGGGGTATAATATTGTGTCGACCAAAGGGACCTTAGTTTCATATAAGTTTGATCCACAAGTGTGTTAACATGATTTGTCCATGTTAGGTTGTAATTAAAAATCAATCCAAGGTTCTTGACAGCATTTACAATTCTAATCTTTTCGCCGTTCATTAAAATGTCAAAAGCATTTATAGGATCAAATGCTCTTTTCCGAATAAGTATGCATTTAGATTTATGAGGGTTCAAACAGAGTCCGTTAGCCGTCGCCCAACGATAAGTCCTATCCAAATCATCATTGAGTCTATCAACATTCTCATCGATTGATCCCACTGGACTACTTAAATATAGCTGCACATCATCTGCATATAAATGAATCTTACAGTGCAAAAGCTGCTCTGGCAAGTCATTCACATAAATTGCAAAAAGAAGTGGTCCAAGGATTGATCCCTGTGGCACTCCTCTGAACAAAGATAATTTAGAAGATTGGTTATTTTTAAAATGAACAAATTGTGAACGATTTGAAAGATAAGAATATAAAAGTCGCGCGGTAGTCTTAGAAAAATTAAAAAAGTACCTAAGCTTCATGTACAGCATGTTGTGATCAACCGTGTCAAAGGCCTTTGAATGGTCAAGGAAAACCAAAAAATTTAATTCACCTTGATCTAGTCTAAGCCGTATATTCTCCGACACGTCCAAAAGCGCAGAAATACAACTATGATTTTTCCGAAAACCCGATTGCATATCAGTTAATAGATTATTATCATTAACATATTTTGTCATCTGAAACTGAAGAATTTTCTCCAGGACTTTCGACAGATAACACAAGATAGCTATTGGTCTATATTCTGAGTGAGATTTTGGAATTGGCACTATTCTTGCACATTTCCACTTCGACGGAAAGGAACTTGTCATAATGATGAAGTTGAACAAATGCGTTATATATGGCAAGAGCACAGGGAGCAGCATCCTCAAAAATTTAGGATGCATGTTGTCACAGCCCACTGCATTCGACTTAATCAGATTGAAACAAGAAAGAACATCCGATTGACTTACACAAGAGAATTGAAGAGTACAGCCATCGCTTTCAGCGTCAATTGGAGTCAAGGAATAGTTATAAAAAGAGTTATTAGTTGGCACCAGAGGTAAGTCCAAGAATGCCCTATTAAGTTGCTCAACGTCCAATTGCCAGCTGTCGACATTTTGCGTTCTACCAACCCCAATCTCTCTAATATATTTCCATTTTTGCCCGGAATCAACTGCAGATCCAAAACGTCGAGAGTAATACTCAGTTTTCGCAATTCTTATGCCAGTATTAACATTTCTCCTAGCAGCCTTAAACTCTGCTTTCAACTCTGGAGTTCTAAAACGTTTTCATCTAGAATACGCGAGGTCTCTTTTACGAATTAGATATCTAATATTATCAGAAAACCAAGGTTTTGACCTAGGGAGTATAATTTTAGATTTGACTGGAATAATGTCATCGTAAAGACGCTGTATGTTACTCTCAAGAAAAGATAATTTTTCATCAACCGTGGGCATGTAGTAAATTTGCGTCTAATCAATAAGAGAAACCTCTCTCCAAGCATTCTGTAATTCACATTCCTAAAATCACGATAGTAAACTGAATATTGTGAATGAGGAATGCTGAAATGATACGTTAAAAATATCAGATCATGCTTTGAAAAACAAGGCGCAGATACTTGATCATATAATATAACGTTCGACATATTCCCAACGAAGAATATATCAAGCAAGGTTCTACTGTCTGTCGTATGATGCGTTGGAAAGGTTGTGTTAGTGGGACCTTAACCGAAGGACATCATATTGTCAACCAATTCTGATTCCACTAAAATATTTGAATTGAAATCGCCTGAAATTACGATATCATCATATGAACTGATCAATGTTTCCAGGGTTAGAAAGAAGTTCGATAAATCGATCCTTCTATTTGGCCTGTAAACACACCCCACTAACATTTTCCTACCATCAGAGATTAACTCTATAAAAATAAATTCAATATTACCCCCATACTGAGAAATGTCATCCGAGGTTTTTAAACGAACCCTGCAAGAAATATTATTCCTTAAAAATAGCCACCCCGCCAGCATTACCATTCCTATCCTGTCTATACACTTTGTAACCACTGAGGCAAAAAAAACTATCCGATGTCGCAGGCGAGAGCCAAGTTTCGGAAACGCATACAATATCGACATCTGAACCTTCAAAGACATACCTGAACTCATCAACTTTATTATTGAGACTTTGGGCATTTATATGAATTATCTTAAGACCCGTCTTATGTTTGGCCAAAATCCTCACCATGTTCATCGTCACGTCCTTGGTGTTACCTCCCGCAAAAGTCATGTCAGCCAATACCATACTTATTGGTTAAACAAAAAACCCTAATAGCAACGCAAGAAATTAAATCAGATTTAGAACAATACATTAGACAAGTAAAAATAAAATAGTCAAAAGTAAGTAGTAAGTAGTCAAAAGCAAGTAAAAGGTCAGAAAGTTTATAAAAGATTTTAATCACAATTAAAAAGTACCAATAAGTCAAACAATAAAAAGCTAAGAGAATTAAACTGATCTTATGACCGAAATAATTGCCTTAGTTGATCGGGAAAATTTATTCTAATAGGATTATCTTTATCGGCTACTTTAACATAGACAATTCCACGTTGTGTGAAAGCTGCATGCACGAGGTTGTCCTTTTTCAATCTCATTGCCATTTTAAATATGCCATGATTATGTGGAGTCAGGTTTTCGTTGATATATAATGGCTTATTACTGTTGAAACCAGCATTATTTAAAAGGAGTGGTGATTTGCCCTTACGACGGTAATTACCTGCACTCTTTAGGAGCAAGCCCTTCTCGTATGGAGAGACCATTTTAATTACAATGGGAGGGTCAATCAGATTGCGAGAATGTTTAAAATGTTTTACCCTATATATAGCCTTAGGTGGCGCGAGTTTTAAATTTAACGTGGCACAAATGTCAGAAAAATTCTCATTTTCGTGAAATGGTATGCCAGTTATTCTTATATCTGATGCAACAGCTGAATTATCATACTCGAGAATTTTTAAGTTCAGATTATAAACGTCATCTTTCAGTTTGCCAATTTCATTGTTGGCAGCCTCTAACTTATTAACTCTTTCATTTAGTAGATTAATTTCATTTTTAAAGTCATTTATTATCTCTTTTTTTAGATCACTGAATCTCTTTTCCATTTCAAGCATTAGGCAACTCTTATTGCTCTCAATAGTTGCTTTTATTAAGTCTGATTGCTCTTTAATATATTCATTTTGTTTTGTAAACTTAGTATCCAGCCAATTCCACAAGCGTGTACGTAAAGCTGAGTCATTCGAGTTTGAAAATAAGAGATCAGACATTTCAGAATTTACAGAAGAGTCATCACACGCTTCAGTCTCCCGCGCAAAATTCTTTGTTTTTAACTCTCTTAACCTCTTAGCAGATGATTCACTTCTTGTATGCATTTTTCCTTTCTTTATTTTTAGTACGTTTGTTTTTCAGATTAACTTATTTATGTATTGCCAAAAATTAAGAGATTTTTTTTTTATAAAAAAAATATTTTTTGTGCTATTTAATATTTAGTATAATTCATAGATCGGCATTTCATAGCTGAATTCAGCCGGGAGAGTTCACATGTATTCTTACGCTCTTTCATTTTGTCCTCTCTTTGGATTAGTTTTTTTGCAAAAACACTTAAAGAAATATATCATGTTACGAGACAAATGTTGTTTTATGTTTTAGTCGTCAATGAACTGCTGACGTGTGCAGATGTATACAGGGCGTTTTTTTTTTTGAAAATTAAAATAATTTTTAAGATTAACTGGAATAAATTTATGAAACTCTAAATATAATAGATTTAATAATTTTTAATCGTGGTTTTTCGACCTTTATTGATTAATGTAATGAATTATTCAAACTCAAGGTCTATTTTTAAATAAAATTTTTTTATTTAATTATCGATATTTCGCTACTCCTGCGTGTAGCGTCTTCACGAATTATTATTATTATTATCATAGATGGGCATTTTTCAGTACCAGTACTTTTTCAGTATTTTCTTTTTTTACTGATTATTGAAAAGAAAAATCAGTATTCAGTAAATTTTACTGATTACTGAAAAGAAAAATCAGTATTCAGTAAAAAGTACTGTTTACTGAAAAAAGAAATCAGTATTCAGTAAATTTTACTGATTACTGAAAAGAGAAATCAGTATTCAGTAAATTTTACTGATTACTGAAAAGAGAAATCAGCATTCAGTAAAAAGTACTGATTACTGAAAAGTGAAATCAGTATTCAGTAAAAAGTACTGATTTGTGTAAAAAAATTCAGTAAACATTAAATGACTGATGGTAGATACTGTGTATTTTAAAAATGATATGTACGCATTGCTCACTTACATGAATAGTGGCATAACTGCTGAAATTCGAGGAACATTTCTTTTTTGTATGTTTTTACTTTTTTTAATTATGAAATGTGTTATTGGGTAAATAAAAACTGATTTATATAGCTGAGACTTCAAGTTGAGAAAATATACTTAAAAATGTAAAATAAAATAATTTTTTCAGTTCTTAATTTTTTTCGAAATGCAGTTTTTCAGTTATGCCACTATTCATGTAAGTGAGCAATGCGTACATATCATTTTTAAAACACACAGTATCTACCAGCGGTGCCAATTTAGCGCGTTTCGCGCTAGTTTTAGCGCATTTTAACCATAAAAAACGCGCTAAGTTGGCGCGTTTTAAATAAACTTAATAAAACCACTTCAGTCCAACATTTTCTTACTTTTTTTCGTAAATTTTCTAGAACTTTTTTTACAACTATAAAAACAATTTTGTATAATTTCATTTAAGTATCAACAAATCATTTTTAACAATACTTTGGTGAAATTATTTTTAACTACACACATATATATGTATAGTTTGTATAGTGCTAATAACCAATGTTAATTATCATCTTGGATTGAGATCCACAATTTTAAGAATTCTCTTAATGTCAATCCTGTTATCAAGCTGTTTTCATTTGTTATAAGTTTATTGAGCTTCCCATTTTCAAATGCAGAAGTTTAAAGAGCTTTTAGTGTAATGAATTATTTTAAATCAAAAATAAGAAATAGAATGTTTCTTAACACAGTCAATTACTTAATACCCATTAAATATGGCCTAAGATTAAAAAACTCTTGTTGTGAAAATTTTGATATTCCATTAAATGTACATATATGCAAAAATTTATTCAAATAACACGTATAATAATTCGAAGTATTACATACAATCGGTTTTGTGGCCAAAAGATGAGCCAGATCGTTTGAATGAAATTGGCGATGATCGATATTAACTTTACTTTTCTACCTTATTTTTATAATATCAAAAGGTTCCTTATTATTGATTTTAATCAGTAAAATATTAACAGCCTTATGTGTAATAAAAAATTGGCAGGTCGTTGTACACAGTGGGTAAGTTTGTCATTCCAATACGTGGAAATTCTTACTCAAAGGTACAAGATATTTAAATTTTTGGATTATCTGACTAGTAAACAAATAGAGGGTATGGAAAGTTTTAATAATATCAGTCTATAGCGGGTCATAAACCTGTAAGTTTTTTGTCCCATATAATAACGAGTGGCTAATTTTTCATTATACATACGGCCGTAAAAGTTTAATTTTCAACAAAAAAGAGGACTGAGTTACTATTTTAATATTTGACTGATTATTAAAGTAACCAAGTACAATTTTATGAAATGTTTAACATATTTCAATTTTTATTGATATACATATGTACATACCAATAAAATAAGTATTTAAAATTTTTGTTGTTTGGTAGTTTGTAAGAATCTACTTTTTGCACCTGAATTAAATTCCAAAACAAATATGTAGATATTATTTATTTTGCTTCAATAAAGACTGTACTTTTTCTAATATATGGATCGAATTTTATTCAAATTTTATTTAGCGCGTTTGTAAACGGCGCGTTTTGCTTATAAATATTTGTCAACGCTATGTTTTTGTGCGTTTTAGCGCGTTTTGGGAAGGAGGCCAGCGCGTTTTAGTTGCAAAAAGTTGGCACCACTGGTATCTACCTACTATCAGTCATTTAATGTTTACTGAATTTTTTTACACAAATCAGTACTTTTTACTGAATACTGATTTCACTTAATGTTTACTGAATTTTTTTACACAATTCAGTACTTTTTACTGAATACTGATTTCTCTTTTCAGTAAACAGTAAAATTTACTGAATACTGATTTTTCTTTCCAGTAATCAGTAAAATTTACTGAATACTGATTTTTCTTTTCAATAATCAGTACTTTTTACTGAATACTGGTTTACGTATTGCAGTAAAAAAGTAATGCAGTATGCCCATGTATGATTATTATAATGTAATAATATTATATTGTAATAATATCGATAATTAAATAAAAGATATTTATTTAAATATAGACCCTGAGCTTGAATAATTCTTTATAATAGATTTAATTTAAGACATATAGGTGAATTTTTTTTTTTCTTTTTATTAAAATCACACAAAATGTCTTAAATTATTAAATTAAATATAACTTGCAGATTAAAAAGTAAGATATTTAAATTTTAAATCTTATATAACTTTCTTTAAAATCTTCCTTCAAAAAAAGGTTAGCACTTTTGAATTTTGCATACCCGAATTAGATATACCCAATATGTTTCCAACAGTTGTAAAAGAAAGTTCCTAGTTCATACACAGTGATATGTAATTTAATAACATACATATTTATAAATTCATACATTTTTTTGTTCAGTGCAGTTCTTTTCGATGCTCACTAACACAATTGTAAATCAATTTTGCCGACCTATGGTATAATTGTTTTATCTTTTAACTTTCAAGAGATCACAGATTTGTTACTGCAGTATAACTGTTGTTTTATTTATTTAGATTTACAGTGTGTTGTTGTTATTGTATATGATATTCACTGTAGGTTTCTGGTTATTACTTTGTTTGTTTACTTTATTTGTTGTTTATTTTTGTAATTTTAATTTTTGCATAAAAAATTGTTTGCACAAATTCAAACTCGATTGTGATCTATAAAATTTTATCTATTTTTCCTTTTGTTATTATTGCCTTGTCTATGAAATTATTTGTATTATATGTATTATTGTATCTTAATATATCGATTTATTGCTGTATATGTTTTGTTGGAAATTTTCGATTCTCAGTTTATATTATATTGTTTTTGTATTTTGTTATTTTAGTTATTTTTGTTTTCAGTATATGCAAAAGTAATTGTTATTTTTTTTTTTTTGTTTTGTTTTGTTTTTTTGTATTCCAATCTTGATGTGATGTTTAAGTGAATTGTTGTTGTGTTTTATTGCAAGTTATTTATTTACAAATATTTCTGATGTTTATTATGAAACATTATTTTTTTTTGCATGTAATTGTTGTTGTTTGTATTTTGTAAATTCAATATTGTTTTAAAATTTTTTTAATGTTGAAAATTATTTGTTTTGTACCTTCATATAAATGTATATTATTATGAGATGTTTGTATACAAATATTTTTGTTGTTTATTATAAAACGTTATATTTCTATATGTTATAGTTGTTGTTCTTTAATGTTTTGAATATTTTGAATATTCTGAATTTCTTTGTATTATATATTAAAGTATTTAGAAGTTTATTATCAATTTTGATTTTAGGTTATATCAATTTTAGTTTTCAATATAATTGTAATTGTTATTGTATATTATTTTTGCACTTTGTGTTTTTCTTATATGTATTTTAGCCGCCAATATTTTGAGAACTTTTCTTTCCGTTAAATAAAACACGTCCGTTCACTTTGACGCCTAAATTTGGAGAATGACTGTTCTTCACACGGTCATCCTCTTTGTTCGTTTTCGCACCTGACAACAAAACGAAAAATATTGTTTATCACAGAGTGCTTTAATGATATTTTCTTAATTTATTCAATAGTATATTTATTATTCACATTTTCATATTTTTTTTTTTTGTAATTAAAGATAAATTACCTGCACCGATAATTCCTAAAATATTACGTGTACCTGTATTTAAAATATACACAAAACAATACTTTCTAGGCAAAACAACATTTGCCGGGTCAGTTAGTTTTTAATATATTAGCGAATTCATCAGTTATAATATTTATTTGAGAACCGGAGTCTAACATTGAGCGAGCGTTTTGTAAATTTCCATATTTATCATCTACACAGCAACATTTTTTGTTGAAATAATTTCAATTAACAAATTATTTAGTACCATTTAATATTTCCAATTAAATTTTTAATTAATACAATTAATTTTTGAATAGAATAACAAAAATAAAAATATTTGTGCGTATGTTTTTTTCTTTTGCCTTAGTGTTGTTTAGTATGTTACATATATAAATAAAGGCACCCTTACACGATATGTTTTTTACACGTGTTTTTTAAATTTAAAATACATAAGTTTTTTGTTGTGTTTGTCAAAATTAGTCAATTTACATAAGGTTTACAATTTTTACTCACAAACGTATATGTACAATTACATATGTAAATAAATAATAAATTTTTAGGCACACAATTTATAAAAAAAAACTATTTTACAAATAATTCATTGCCGACTAATGTTTGTACGGGCATAGAAATTTAATATCATATGTGTGTACATACGAAATTAGAGCATGCTCTAATTGAAATTTTGACATAAGACTTTCCTTGTGTTTTTTACACAAGAAATGTTTTAAAAGTCACACACGACATGTAACTGTTTACTCATGTAAAAGTTGACAGTAACAGTGTAAAAAATATGTCGTGTAAGGATGTCTTAATCAATATATATGATTACTTTTTAATTTGAAATTCGAATATGTATTGTTATTTACGTAATTTAAATAAATGTTTAATATTAAAATATAAAGAAGACATATTCTATACAGAGAAGCCTGTTATAATGCGGTAGATAGGGACCGTATAAATAAAATCACATAAAAAAAATTACACAAAACTTCACAAAACGCAATTAAAAATAGTTTTCGGAACATAAATAAAAATAATTTTTTTTATGCGATCAATAGGGACCGCATAAAAAAGTTCCACGGCAAAAATAACCCGAAGCTTTTTTATTTAATTAAATTAAGTACAATTGTATATATTTTTAAACATTTTATTTACATATATACTTGTTTCAGAATGGCTTTCACCACTAAAAGATACCATCTCGCTTACCATGTAGGTATTAGGTAATCAGTTTTTGTGACGTTGGTTGTATCTCATACGCGGTTCGCGGAATAATCTGTTTTGAAACAAGTAGATTTGCCATACAAATTTTGGGAGCTAACCATCGTACTTCATTTTTAATCTTGTTGCGAAGCTCAAGAATTGCTATCACCTTTAATTTGAAACAATTTAAACTAAAGTCTAGTGTGAAAGTTATAATTTTCAACCGTGATTCAGAGTAAACCAAGTGGTTCATACTATGGTGTGAAAAAACAATTACATATTTTGACGAACAACATATCAATAATTGATACAAAGACAAGTACCCCATATTTTTGTCCAGAATATATATATATATATACGTTCTACAAAAAGTTTCCGAAATATTTCGTAATTCAGTAATATAAGTATGTATTTCACACTGTTTCTGCGAAAAAGCAAAATGAAAAAAATTTTTCATAAAAAAGCGATTTTAATTTTAAGTTTTATGAAAACTATCTGTCAAATTTTTTTTCATAAACAAATAGTCGATGATATCTAACCAGTGTTATACACTTTAAACAATATTGCATTGCTTATAAATACATAAATTTTTAATTAAAACTTTTTTTAAGAATATTTCATTTAACATATTCACGTATTTAACTAAATTTTTTCCAAATTTATAAATTCCAAGTAAAAGAATTAATTTTAAAAAAAGTTTTTAAACATTTATTGATTTACAATAAGAAAGCGTTTAGTCGTTTTTATAAGATGGTATCAGTGGTGCCAACTTTTTGTAACCAAAACGCGCTGGTCTCAGTCCCCAAACGCGCTAAAACGCGCAAAATCACAGCGTTTGCAAATATTTATAAAAAAAACGCGCCGTTTCCTAACGCGCTAAATTACATTTTAATAAAAGTCGACCCATATATTAGAAAAAATACAGTAATTATTCAAGCAAAATAAGTAATATCGATAAACATATTTGTTTTTGCATTTAATTCAGGCACAAAAAGTAGATTCTTACAAACTTACAAAAAACAAAAACTTTAAATATTTTTTTGGTATATCAGTAAAAATTTAACTGTTTTAAACTATTACCTGAAATTGTACTTGGTTACTTAAAATAATCACTCAAATATTAAGATAGTAAGTAACTCAGTCTTTTTTTATTTGATATTAAACTTTGAATATCTTACTGACTTAAATCATTTTTGACATTATAAAAATAAGGTAGAAAAGTAAAGTTAAGATTGGTAATTACTAATTTCGTTCAAACCGTCTAGCTCATCTTCTGGCCATAAATTCAGAATAATTCGAAGCGTGTAATACTTCGAATTATTATACGTGTTAATTGAATTAATTTTCGCATATACATCTAATGGAATATCATAATTTTCACAACAAGAGTTTTTTAATCTTAGGCCATATTTAATGTGTATTAAGGAATTGACTGTGTTAAGAGAAATTTTATTTCTTATTTTTAATTTAAAATAATTCATTATACTAAAAGCTCTTTCTGGATTTGAAAAAATTATATAAAAAGAAGTTATAATAAATTTATAACTAATGAAGACAGCTTGGTAAAAGGATTGACATTATGAAAATTCTTAAAATTGTGAATCTTAATTCAAAATCATAATTAACAGTGTGGTTTACCATTATACAAACTATACATATACATATGTACTCGTATATGTACTTATGTAGTCAAAAATAATTTCCCTAAAATATTGTTAAAAACACTATATGTAAGTATACAATATAAAGCGAAAAGAAAAAATTTCCAGCGAAACTATACTTGCGTTTTGATTTGTTGATATTTAAATAAATTATACAAATTTGTTTTTATAAGTATAGTTGTAAAAAATAACACTAGAAAATTTATGAAAAATATAAGAAAATTCTGGATTGAAGTGGTTTATTAAGTTTATTAAAAAGGCGCCAATTTAGCGCGTTTTTTATTAAGCGCGCTAAGACGAAAAAAAAACGCGTTTTGTATGGTTAAATAGCGCTAAATTTAGCGCGAAACGCGCTAAATTGGCACCGATGGATGGTATAATATGCAGCCGTGATCTAGTGATGGTAAATTTTTTTATCATTTAATTTTTTCATAAATTTAGAATTGACAACCAGGTTTATAAATATTATTTAAATCAACTTTTAAATTTTTTTAGTTTTCTAAAACTTTTATTTTTCTATTATTTTTTAAACAGCTGATATTTTTTTACTTGCACAAACCAGCCCGAATTTCGTGCCTGGCTATTTCGTGCATGAAGAAGAATAATGTCACTCTCTCTAAATATCTCTCAAATTTTGTGTACTGGAACGCTTTCTGGTAGAGTAAAGAAAATATTGCTCCATGATGAAAAAATTTTATATTGAATTTAATAATGAAATAAGCAATATTTTCTTTAAATATTACAATCATTTTTACATAAAAAGTTTTATGTTTGTCCTGAAAATTTAAGTATTTTGAGTTATGCCCCTTTTGTATTTAGGGTGCGAATATATACATTAGAGATTTGTAAAATTAAAGAAACTTCAGTTATAAATTAATATTCATGTAATAGTATTTCTAATACAATATAATAGTTACGTTTTTACTTTTTAAAACGTTTTATTTCTATAAACTTTTTCTATAGAAATAATTTACTATGTGGATTCTTAATTGCAATAACAAACACTTGATTTGATTGTGTATTTACTAATTTACTTTATTTGCACTTAATACACTTTACAAAATATACACTGCTAAATAATACCCCACTTAAGGACTCACTGTTGATCTTTACTCTATCGTAGCTAAATCACAACTGAATTGATTCCCAATCTCTGCTCTGCCTTTTATTTAACCTTTAACTACTGAGGTGGTGGTAAATTTTACCCTCTCTTTAGATTTGTTTAATTTATTTTCTTCGGTGGAGCGCTATCAATTTCATTTTCATAGTATCTTCTTATATTCCCAAAGTTGTTATTCAGTTGAGTTTTGGCTGCTGTTGGGTTCGTGTGAACAGAGGTATGCATGTGTTGGTGTAAAATTTACCACTTCTCAAAGAAAACGTGTTTTTTTTAAGAAAATATTTTACCACCACTACCAAATAAGTGTAAGTATTTAATGTAAAAAAAATACCACTTATCAGGATTGACGTTAGGTTGTTATAGAATAAATTTGACCACTCCTTCGTTTTATTGCGATTTATGCTTGTAGACTATATAGAAATTAAACGAACTTAGTAATTTAGAAATAGTTATGCTGCTTGGATAAGTAGGCGAAATCAGCGACGTTGATGATGAAATTGCTGATGCAGATTTTTGCATTCAGGGAAAGCGATACAACACAAAAAAGGCCTACATAGATTACTATGGAACACAATTATCAGTATTTTAGGAGCAGACTATGTTGCTTCACCTTCAGTAGTGCCGACAACGACTTCCAGGAAGCTATGCTACATAAGCCCTAGTGGGCTAAAACGTTAAACTTCCCACTTTTACTTGCATTGTACCAAGCCTATGTGTATGGGATGCAGCAAAGGCATATGCTTACATTGTGCAAATACGAAGTTCGATGAAAAAAAATATCTCCACATAGGCTGATCCCCATTTTTTCTTAAATATATAATTTTGTTTTCGTTTCTTTTCCATTTGTTATTTTATAATCTTGGCTGTGAAAAATGCCTTTTATGTTCCTGATTATCTTTTAATAAAAAATTTTTTTTTTTTAATTTTAGTATGTACTGTTTTTTAGTTTTAAGAAAAGAGGCTATGAAGTAAAATCCTTCTTTTGTTATAATAAATGTTTGAGTTTTTTATTTTTATAATCCTATTTATATAAAAATGTGTTTTCTTGTTCTTTTAAAAACAAATTATTAAAAAAAAGAAATTTTGTTGGCAAAATTTTTTGGTAAAACCGAAGGTGGTAAAATTTACCACCACTTCAATAACTATGTCCAAATTTTTCACCTCAGTAGTTAAAGGTTAAATTTCAATGTGTCTAGATTTTTCTTTTAGTTTCGAGATCACTGCATATGGCAAAATACTTGTGTGCCAACATGTTAATTTATTTTTGTATGTATATGCGTATGTATGTGGGATAAGGCAGTATTTAACGGACAGACATACTAGGGCAACACTGACGTACTAAAGAAAGCAACACAATAGTAGAAAAGAATGCAACTATGAAAAAAGAAGTAATACTGACGAAAGAAAGACATTACACAGTTGAAAGTTGTAAAACGTTGAGAAAAGTTGTTAAAAGTTGAGAAGTTGATTTAATTTAATGTGTTAAAAAGTTAAAAAATTAAAGTTGCAAAAAATTGAAGCACAATAGATATTCGGATAGACATTTTAATAAGTTTATTTTATTAACAAATCTACATAAATAAATAATTTTTCTTTATAAATAAATAATCTCTTTTGAAAATTATAAATAAATATTGAAATTAAAAATTATAAAACAATACTAATTATTTATAGTTTTCCCACATTTGGGGGCTCGTCCAAAGCCAAAATTATTAGTGTTGATATTAAATTCATATACTGTTCAAAATCATTTAATTTAAAAAAGTTGTTTGAAGGCCAAGTCAAATAACTGTAAAAATTTACTGTTTGAAAAAAAAAATACATATTTTTTTTACATATGTACTTCTGCAAATGAAGATTAACTGTGTTTTCTTGTAAATAAATTTTTGGTTTAAAACAGAATAAATAAAAGGTGTTGCAAAGCGTATTAATAAATTTTGAAAAAAAAAAAAATAATAAAAATATCTGCAAATGAAAAGGGTATGGAAAACGAAGAAATAAACAAAGTGCAGACGAGATCAGGCAAAAGTAAAACAGTAGATATTAAAAATTTGAAAGAAACAATAAAACCAACCGGTAAAATCACGAATATTTCAAAAACAAACGAATTACAAGAATTAATGCAAAATAAATTGATATTGATATTACTTAAGTAGTATTATTAATACTTTTAAATTACATTTCAATTTAAATTTAAAAAAACGAAAAATATAATATGAAATAAATAAAATTTATAAAAATTTACAAAATTTATAGGCTCTATCTATTATTCTTCACAAAATTTACACATTTTCTTCTAAATATATTTGTATTGCACGCATCGCCTTATTTTGTAACTTCTGTAGTCTTAATATTTGTTGATCTGAACAGCATGAATACAATATTGTTGATCCAAATTCAAAGTGTGGTTTAATCATTGTGTTGTAAATGTTAATTGATGTACTAATTGATATTTTATTTCGTATGCGCTTGAAGAATCCGATTTTTTCCCAATTTTTTTACAAATATATTCTATATGAGCTTTAAATTTTAAGTCTTTATCTATTACGAAACCCAAGTATTTAATTGTATTGACTTTGTCTATTATTATATGTATTATTTATTTTAAACGTTATGTTATTTTCCATATTAATCTCTAATAATTTGGTTTTACTTTCATTCAATTTGAGCTTATTCACTATTAACCATTTATTTATATTTTCTATATCTTTTGATAAATTTTGGTGACAGAAATTATCGGTTTTATCTTCAGTAAAAATTAATGTATCGTCCGCATATAATACTATCTCACTATTCTTTAGGACTTTTTCCACATCGTTAATATGTATAATAAACAACAGCGCACCTAAAACAGATCCATGTGGTACCCCATAGTTATTTTCAATTGGCCTAGATTTAGTGTTGTTCACTCTCGTTGTTTGTTTACGGTTCATTTAATATGATTTAAACCACATCAGCTCTTCATTTTCTATTCCGTACTTTAATAGTTTTTTTTAGCAGGATGTCTCTATCGATCGTTTCAAAAGCTCGCTTAAAATCCAGGAAAATCGCCAAAATTTTACTATTGTTTTTTTATTTTTCCATCGACTTACTACATAATTGACAGCAGTTTCGCATTAAAACTTCTTTCTAAAGCCTGACTGGTATTTTGACAATAAATTGTTATCTTCCATGTATTTTCCCAATTGTTGTTTAACTACTGTTTCAAGTACCTTTTCAAATGTTTTTAGACAGTTTATAGGACGAAATTCTTCACATTTATTAGTATTTTTAATTTTTTCTATTGGCGTTATTAATGACTCTTTCCAGCTGTCAGGAAAAATCCCAGTTTTCAGCGATTTATTTATAATTTCAAGCAGAATGTTACCTAATAAATCCCAGTTATCCAATATTAGTTTATTCGATATTCTCCTATAGTCATTTTTCTTCTTGAGATTTTGACATATATTTCTTAATTCTAATGAAGATATTGCATGAAAGTTAAATCTACAGTTTACCACAGGTATTTGATTCTCATATTGCACGTTTTCTATGGAGCTTCTTATTTCTTTAATACTATTTACGAAGTAATTATTAAATTTTTCAGCCATTTCAGCATTATCATTATATTCTATATTATCAAATATCACAGATTTTATCACAGTTTTTGGTGCTCTTAGGACTAGTTCTTGTACTTGTATTTTCAATCTTATTGCACGTATATTTGTTCTTTTCATTTTCAATTTTAACTTTATAAGTGTTTCTAATTAATTTATAATTTTCCCAAGCCGATGTTGTGTTTTCAAGTAAAGCTTTTTGATATTTTTCAATTTTCTTTCTTTTTAACAGTCTAAGTTCATTGCTAAACCATTTATTATTAAGGTTTTCGTTCAATCTTTTTTTTTACTAAAAATTGTTTAATTGTTTGTTCAAAACTATTATCAAAATTATACACATACTCGTTTAAGTTATTTATCTCATTGAAATCTATTATTGCACTTAGTTCGTTATTAAATCGGTCTTTATTGTATTTGAATATTTCTACTTCCGTGTAATTTATTCTCTGATTGTTCTCTATTTCAATATAAATATCTATGCATTCGTGATCCGTTATTTTATTGTTTATATTATTTCTTGCCGAAACCATTTCATTATTTGTAATAACATAGTCTATTAATGTTTTAGAGTTTTTCGTTATTCTACTATAATCATTCATTATTTGTTTCAAACCGTTATCATTTAGTATGCTTTTTAGTTTGCTTTTATAAAAATCTGAGTGCCAATCTATGTTGAAATCTCCAGCTATAATAATATTATTACTCTTTTCACATATGTCTTCTAAAAACTGTTCAAAGTCTTCACAAAATTCCGCTTTACTGTAGCTTGGTGATCTATATACTATAATTATTATAAAAGATATGCTTTCATATTTCGCCATATATGCGCTAATCCAATATTTGGATTCGTTTACATGTTGTTTAATTTTATTCAATTTCCATTGTAGTGCTACCATTTTAATGGTAGTGGAAATTTGGTGCTCTAAATTAATCGATTTTAGTGGTAATGGAAATTTAGTGCACTAATTCTAAATGATTAGTGGCTGGCAATATTGACAGTCAGCGCCATTAAAATCTTACCTAGGGTGAATTGAATAATTTATTATATTTGAAAGTACTAAAATTCTTATTAAAACAATAACAACAATTATTTACTTTATACAGGCGGACTTAGTAAATTAAGAAAATAACATTCACTACAATTTATTTTGACATTGACTTAAGCTATGTATGCATATATTAATTTTATATCCATATATGAAGGTATATTAAAACGATAGTGGAACTAAATTTCCATTCCATGCCAATGGAGTTATATTCCATTACCATTAATTATTCGAAATTAGTGCACTAAATTTCCACTACCACTAAAATCGATATATTTAATGCAATAAATTTCCACTACCACTTAATTTGTTTTTTTTAATGAAATAAATTTCCACTACCATAAAATTTATTTTATTCAATGCACTAAATTTCCACTACCACTAAATTCGTTTTATTTAATGCATTAAATATCCACTATCACTAAATATAAAAGGCGATAATGTACTATTTTTACCACTACCACTAAATTTAGTGGAAAATGAAATCTAATGCAATAAACCCAACTCTGCTAATGAGAAGTGCTTATCATACAAAAACAATAAAGAAGAATTTGCAATAAATTGCACGTCAAAGTTGCATTTTTCTGCCCACTTTTTAAACAACGGTGAGTCCATATTTGGAAACGAAATTGCTTTACGTTACGTGAACTTCTTTTAGATCTGCGGTAATGGGGCAGACTGCATTTGGTGCCAGCTTTCCGTGAGACCGATGAATTTGAATCCTAGAGTACAAACAGTATATACATACATATACATATGTATACGAAACGTTTAATGTGCACATGTAATTAAAAATAATTTTCTTACCATTTTTTTTTTTTATTAATATGAAATTATTATGACTTTGCACTATTAACTTAATAACACTTTAAATAATAAAGTTTTATTAAAAACTAAGTTAATTTGAATTTTTTATTTTAGTAAGAACTTCTTTTCTCTTTTGCAGAATACAAATAAGTAAAATATAACATATTATCATTTTTAACATTACTTGTAAACCTAATTTTCTACTACAAGAGAATTTTTTTAAAAATTTGGTATATAAATTTCATGCAATGGGCATCATAAATTCGGTGCGAATCAATTTAATTTCGTTTTCACAAAAACAAAACAAATGTGATTTTCCCTACCTCACCTACGAAGTCATCTTGTTTCTTTCTATTTTTCAATCTCAAATTTAATAGAAAGAACAATCACTCTTTTTAAAAAATAAACCAAATAAATAAACGAAAATAAACCATTGAAAAAAAAAAAAATAACATAAACAGTAAGAATAACAACAACAATAATATCAAATACTTTATCTTGCAAGAGAGCAAAATAAAAGTGCTTTCGCTCTCCCCCGTTATTTGTTATCTATAAAAAATTTATCTTTGCAAATAATTAGAAAAAGAGCAAATTTTTTTCCCTTCCCTTGTCACTTGTCCCACACATCCTTATGCTGTGCAAAATTTGTGCTAAACCAAAATGTACTGAGTGCAACATCTTTATATTATATAGTCTTTGGTATGACACTTTTTGCTTGATATTTGTATCTTTGACAATTTTCTTAACTTCATTACACATTTTATTGTTGCTTTTTTCAATTGTTTCAAACATGTCCTTATTTTTGTTTTCTATATGATTTACATTTCCATATATGTTCTTAACCTCTTGCAAATTATTTTCACATAGCCTCTGAATTTTATCAATTTTTTTAAATCTTTCATCGTATCGCTTTTCAATTGCTTCCAATAAAGCCTTAATCTCATTTTCATTTTTCTTTAGTGAACTTTCAAATTCATATTTATATTCCTGTAATGCTTGTTTGTTTTTTTCGACGCCATCTTGAATACCACTTAAAACAAGATCAACATTCTGAATGTATTGTATACAGTCATCGCAAATAAATCTTAAGAAATTATTCTCCTCTAATATTTTTGCCAAGTATTGATCTATGCCGGCACATTTTTTTGTATAATGGTGCACTTTATTACAAACTCCATTACATCTAATGCCACTTTCACCTCTTATCGATGACTTGCATTTATCGCACTCAACCATCATTTGTTTTTTACTAAAATAAACTTCAGATCTGTATAAATTGTTCTATCTTCATCCACACTTGTTTTTTATTGTTTAATTTTGTTTTTAAAATAGTCTCTATCTATTTTCTTAAACACAATTTTTAATAATTTTATATTTTTAGAGAGCCTTATTATATATTTCTTATTTATCCGACCAGAGTTGCCAATAATAAAGAAATAAAAAATTTACAACAGAAGTCAGAAACTAGTGATCAGACCACAAAAGAAATAAACAAGAAAATAGAAGAAACAAGTGTTGCGAAAAAAGAAAACCAAAACAGAAACGTAGAAAACGAAAATATAAAAGAAATACAATTTAACAAAACAAATATTAGAATGCCAGAGGATAATGAAACTGTATCAAATATAATTTCGGTTGCTAACATAGAAAGAACAATTCCGGTTTTTGAAGGGGACTCTGGTATAACAATAAATATGTGGATAAAAACTTTTGAAGAGTATGCGGTAGCCTACGGTTGGACAGACGTTCAAAAATTCGTTTTCGCAAAAAATAAAATGAAAAAATGTGCAGAATTGTTCTTACAATCGGTTTCCGTTTGTGATTATAATATATATATACGGTATGGTTGACGAACGCTCGATAATACGGTACATCGTCGACGGTATTAAAGGAAGTCCGGAGTCTAAAATTGGACTGTATAGTGCACATAATTATAAAGAACTAAGAGAACAGATTGAAGTGTATGAAAAAGTTTACAAACAAAAAAATGAGGTTGCATATAGAAATCGAAATCTAATGCCAAATTATAAATATAACAAAGATAATATAAAAGTAATGCGTTGTTTTAATTGTGGATCAACGGATTATAAACGCAACGAGTGTACATTGGACGAACCTAAATGCAACAAAAACGGCCACATATCTAGAGACTGCAAACAAACAAATTCTGTGAACTGCACAATGCATAATGCACAATTAAGAAATATAGTAATAAATAATAAAAAATTTGAATGTTTTATTGACAGTGGCGCTGACATTTCGGTAATAAAAGAAAGTATCTTTCGAAAATATTTTAAAACAAACATTAAAGAATATGGAAAACAAATAACTGGTTTCGGTCGCGCGGTGACGGTTCCTAAAGGTATTTTCGAAGTTAAATCAAACTTTGACGGTCTAGATATAAAACATAATTTAGTTGTTGTGCCAGATAATTCCGTTAACTACAATATTGTGATCGGTTACGATGTGTTAAGTAAAATGCGTTATTCATCAGATGAAAATGGTTACAATTTTCATTCAATTATACCAACCGCCGAAAATCAAGAAATTGAAAAGATTATGAATGTCAACGTCGATCAAGAATTTGAAATCATCGCACCTGCCCAATTTGCGGAAAAAATTAAGACAATTAAAGACAACTACACACCAGAACGTAACGCGGTAAGTCCCATTACAATGAAAATAATATTAGAGAAAGAATATCCCATATATTCATCACCCAGTCGTTTATCACCACCTGACCAAAAGATAGTCAAAGAGCAGGTAGAGCAGTGGTTAGAAGAAGGTGTAATTCGGAAATCAACATCTCAATATTGCAGCCGTGTGGTGTTAGCGAGCAAAAAGGATGGTACCAAGCGAATGTGTATTGACTACAGACGTCTGAATAAAATTTGTTTTAAAGACCGATTCCCAGTACCGAACATGGAAGATTTAGTAGACAGCTTAGCTGGTTCATCTGTTTTTAGCGTATTAGACATAAAAAATGCATTTTTACACGTGCCAATAGAAGAAAATAGTAAGCAATATACAGCATTTGTAACCAAACAAGGAATTTTTGAATTCAACTACGCACCTTTTGGATTTTGTAACTCTCCAGCTGTTTTCATACGTTTTATAAACTCCATATTTAGAAATTTAGTCAACGAAGAAATTATGCAAATTTACATGGATGACATAATAATGTACGCCAAAGATATCCAAACAGGTATGAAAAATCTAGAAAAAGTTATCAATGTTGCTGCTCAAAACAATTTGACGATTAACTGGAAGAAATGCAAATTTTTACAAAGCCGTGTAGACTTCTTGGGGTTGATTATTGAAAACGGTGCAATAAAACCGAGTGAAGAAAAAATAAAAGCGGTGAAAAAATTTCCTAAGCTTCAAAACATAAAAAGCCTTCAATCGTTTTTAGGATTAACAGGATTTTTTAGAAAATTTGTTAAAAATTATGCAATAATTTCTAGGCCTTTAACAAATCTTTTGAGGAAAGATGTCGAATTTCGCTTGAGTCCAGAAGCAGAGGAAGCAATTGAAACCTTAAAAAATATATTGATTAGTCAACCAGTTTTAAAAATTTATTGTAGAGAAGCCAAAACTGAACTACATACGGATGCATCAAAATTTGGATTTGGCGCAATCTTACTACAACAATTTGATGAGAAGTGGCACCCCGTTTATTTTTACAGCAAAAAGACTTCAGATTCAGAAGAAAAATTACACAGCTATCATTTAGAAATAAAAGCTGCGTTTTTAGCCATGAAGAAGTTACGGCACTATCTTTTAGGTATGAATTTTGATCTTATTACAGATTGTTTAGCATTTCAACAAACATACAGAAAAGACGATTTATTACCCTCAATATCCAGATATGTGATGTACATGCAAAATTTTAATTATAACCTAAAACACCGGAAAGGAGAAGCATGTCGACGCTTTAAGTAGACATTCTATAAATATTGTAAGCATGGAGTCCGAATTGAAATGTCGGCTAATAAAAGCACAAAACACGGATGAATCTTTAAAAAGTATTATGGCTGTATTAAAAACTCAACCCTATGAGAATTACAAGTTAGTTGGTGGCGTTTTATGTAAAGAAATAGACGGCCATGAAGTTTTTGTTGTTCCACGTCTTATGGAAAAAGAAATTATAACTAAGGCACATGAAAACGGCCATTTTGGATCTGTTAAAACTATTCATCAGATAAAACAAAATTATTTTATTCCACATGTAGAAAATAAAGTCAACAATGTAATAAAAAACTGTATAAAATGTATATTGTTCAACAAAAAACAAGGCAAACTCGAGGGTTTTTTAGAGTGTATTGATAAAGAAGACAAGCCGTTGAGCACAATACATATTGACCATTTGGGGCCAATGGATGCTACCTCTAAAATGTACAAATATATTTTTGCAGTTGTAGATGGTTTTACAAAGTTTGTATGGCTTTTTTCAACAAAAACTACTGGAGCAGATGAAGTAGTGAATAAACTTGAGTTTTGGCGAACAATTTTTGGCAATCCACAACGTATAATAAGTGACAGAGGTCCTGCATTCATTTCCAAAGTTTTTGAAGAGTTCTGTAAAAATAACAACATCGAACATATTTTGATAACTGCTGGTGTTCCAAGGGGCAATGGCCAAATAGAACGAGTTAATAGAACAATTTTAGCAGTAATTTCTAAATTATCATCTGAGAAAACTGAGCATTGGTATAAATATTTGAGTGATGTGCAAAAAGCAATCAATAGCACATACCACAGATCTATAGGTCGATCACCATTTGAAGTCTTATTTGGGGTAAAAATGAATGAAAATAAACTCAGCAATATACTTAATTTAAATCGTGAAAGAAGAACTGGTCAATGAATTTGGAAAAGAACGAGAAGAGCTAAGGTATGATGCCAAACGTCAAATTGAGAAAATTCAATCAGAATATAAAAAGAATTTCGACCGTAAAAGAAAAAAGAATTTTGGCTTTAAAGTTGGTGATTTAGTAGCTATCAGAAGAACACAATTGTTGCTGGGAGAAAGCTTGCAAATGAGTACTTGGGACCTTATGAAATTGTTAAGGTAAACCAGAATGGGCGTTATGAAGTTCGAAAAGCGGCATCATTCGAAGGGCCAAATATTACAACCACAAGCAATGATTATATGAAGCTATGGCGTTATTCTGAAGTAGATGATGAGGGGAGCAGTTCAACTGAGGCTGATGATTAGTCGGATGGCCGGATGTGGGATAAGGCAGTATTTAACGGACAGACATACTAGGGCAACACTGACGTACTAAAGAAAGCAACACAATAGTAGAAAAGAATGCAACTATGAAAAAAGAAGTAATACTGACGAAAGAAAGACATTACACAGTTGAAAGTTGTAAAACGTTGAGAAAAGTTGTTAAAAGTTGAGAAATTGATTTAATTTAATGTGTTAAAAAGTTAAAAAATTAAAGTTGCAAAAAATTGAAGCACAATAGATATTCGGACAGACATTTTAATAAGTTTATAGAATTTTATTAACAAATCTACATAAATAAATAATTTTTCTTTATAAATAAATAATCTCTTTTGAAAATTATAAATAAATATTGAAATTAAAAATTATAAAACAATACTAATTATTTATAGTTTTCCCACATGTATATCTGTAGCACATGTAGAAGTTTGTAGAACAGAACATCTCTTATGTTGTTGTTGTTGAAATGATTTCGTGTGTGCATGTGTGTATTTGTTTTTAGTGGTAACAGCACAAGAAAAATTACGTGGTTGTTGTTGTTACTATTTTTTACTCTAAAATGTTACCATAATACGCGTTTTTCTTTTATTTTAGATGTAATCTTTGGCGCTTTTTTTACTTAATTTATTTTTTGTAACACTGCCTCCCACTTTATTTATTTATTTTTATTTATATAAAGCATTAAACACATAGACGACAGCAAGCAGCATGACAGCAAGCAGCAAATGCAGCCGACAATATTTGCTGCCATGCAGTCGGCTACTTAAATATTTTGAAGGCAGCAACAGCAAAACAATAAAAAAACAAATAAAATAATGAACATGTGTTTGTTGTTGAAATAAATATTTCAGTGATACCACTTTTAAGTGTACGAAACCGCAAAAATAAAATCGCTGGTTTAAAATGTATATAAATTTTAGTTTTATTTTAATTTGTTTATATTAAAAAACTACAAAACTCATTAACAAAATATACTTTCTACTAGTTGTACACATACTCTTTCAAAAAATTAAAATTTTGGCCTAATCTCAAATTTTTTGGCTATAATTGGAAAATAATGATTTTTGTTTAGCCGTTGATTTTAAAAGATGAATTCTGAAATACTGTGAATTCTGGTACGACTGCCTATCTCCCAAATGAATCCCCTGATCAGAGAGATAATTTGGTTACAAGACATAACATAAGTAGCTAGTTATTCATTCAACCACTTCCTCGTATTTTCCATCATATTATCCATGTATTTTTAACAACAATGCATATTGATCGTTGTGGGACACCAAACATAACTTTAAAATATTAAATTAAATAAATACCGACTTGTAATGCTAAAAGCTTTTAATTGTTATTATATTTATTAATAAATAAATTTTTTTTCATTGTAATAAAAAATATTTTTTAGGTCGTTTTTATTTGAAATTTTATATTGTATTAGCATCACTAATCAGTTTTTGCTGCCTCAAAAAATAGAAATTATTCTAAGTTGGGCAGCAGCAGCAAAGGTTTTTGTCTAGGGTTTTGCTGTGCTGCCTTTAAAATAATCGTTTCCATATAAACGTGTGTATTCTAATTTTGAAAACTTGCTGCCTGCTGCTTGCTGTCGTCTATGTGTTTAATGCTTAAGTCTCCAAACTAAATTTACACAGACTTCATTACATTAATTCATTTTTAACAAATTTTAGAAATAAATTTATTAGATAAATCTTTCAAGATGATACATATCTAGAATTCAGAAAAGATATAATATTACTTTTAATTTTGTTCACAGATAATGAAAAGTCTATAAAATGATAAAGGGTATTGTAGTCTAAGCAAATTCTTCTAATTGGATCAGCATTGGCATGATTGGTTCGAAAGTATTTAATTACTAGGGGATGAAAGAAATGGGTTGGACGTTGAGGTATATTAAAGGATATATTTCTCAGAAGAAACTCACAGCATACATCACCAATTATAACGTTCACTAGAAACGTAACGTTAAGCATTGTTCTTCTACTTTTTAGAGTGGGTAGTTTAATTAAAGCTAACCTATGATTATAAGATGGTAGCCTCATGGACGGATTCCAACGTAGACTTCGCAA
The DNA here is from genome assembly GCA_963576795.1 of Metopia argyrocephala. Lineage (NCBI taxonomy): Eukaryota > Metazoa > Arthropoda > Insecta > Diptera > Sarcophagidae > Metopia > Metopia argyrocephala. The sequence goes on along the minus strand of OY756211.1, from coordinate 25,105,906 downwards.
ACAGAATAGAAGAAATTATTTTTGGATAGATTCAATACGATCAATGTAAATGTTATATATGGGATCCCTTAATATCGAACGATATTCAAGTACAGGTCTAACTAATGATGTGTATAATAGTTTAGAGATCGGTAAATTCCTTACTCCACCTTTTTATTAAGGCAAGAAAGCCTCTGGCTCTATTAATGGTAAGTTTTTGTGTTGATAATACCAAGATCAAGAATGGAGTTTACATATTCAAGCGGTATTGCGTTGATTTGATATGTGTTCGGAATGCAGTTGTTACGATAGAAACTCATGTATTTGCATTTTCTAAAGTTTAATTCCATTAAATTCACTGCTGTAGATAAATATGGTGATAGATGTTATTATAGGTGAAAAAAATTTTTACATCGTCCGCAAACATTAAGATATCAAAATGTTTCAAGGCAGTTGGCACATCATTTATAAATAAGGAAAAAAGCATTGGTCCAATATGGCTTCCTTGTGGTACCCCAGAAAGAACGTTTACAAATTTGGACAGATAGTGTTTAAAGATAACATTTTGTTTTCTATCTTTAAGGTAAGAAATAATCCAGTTAAGACTGTTTGGTGAAAAGCCCATCATATTTAACTTGTGAATATGTAGCTGGTCATTTACCTTATCGAAAGCTTTACTAAAATCGGTATATATGGTATTAGTTTGTTGATTATTTGCGAGTCTATTTTTAACTAGTGTGGTAAAATGTAGTAGATTAGTGATTGCTGAACGCCCTTTCCTAAAACCATGTTGATACTCTGATATCAGGTGCGATAAATTGTAACTTAGATAGGTAGTAATAAGTTTCTCCAAAACCATAGGGATAGAGTTTAGTTTAGCAATACCTCTGTAATTTTTTACATTAGACTTGCAACCGGATTTGAATAACGGAATAATGTATAACGACTTCCAGTGACTAGGAACATATCCATACTCAATTGATGAATTAAATAACAACAATAACGGCTTAGAGAAGCTTGTAGCACAATATTTAAGTATACAAATCGGGACACCATGGGGTCCATGTTTTGTAATGGGAGTCAATTTTAATAATTCGAACTCAACTTCAGCAAGACTAATTTTCGGAAAGAGTTTGAGTTTGAAGAAATTTTATAAGGATAATCAGTATTGTGATATTTAGAATCAGAGTAAGTTGTTGAAAAGAAATCAGAAAATATTAGCTATTAGAGAGCAATCATCAGAATCCTTATTTTGGACTTTATGACTGGAAGAAAACAACAAGACTTTCTTTTGGATTTTACAAAGCTGAAAAAATATTTAGGATTATTTTTAAAATTAGATTTTATTCTATTAATAATATTTTTATAAAGAGCAATATTTAAACGATTGTACTTGGCTCGTCAAACAGCATAATTTACATAGTCAACTGAGGAATTAATCCTTTTATACTTTTTATAAAGTTTATTCTTTTTATTTTTCAACATTGAAAGTTGTTTAGTATTCCAAGGAGGATCGGGGCACTTATAGGCAAAACTTTTCGGTACACACGTTTCAATAATGGATGAAGTAATGTTGTAAAATGTAGTTACCATATTTTCCATAATTAAGTGACTGCCATTATGTCCTTTTAATAAACTATTCCAGTCGATATTATTTAATTGATAGTTCATTAATTCATAATTGGCTTTTTTAAAATTGTAGACTTTTTGATTTTTGGAAGAATCAGGTAAAGGAGGACCCAGTACAGAACAGTTAATTTCTAGAGTGGGATGATAGGAATCTTCAGGTCTTGTGATTGGACAGGATCTGTTTGTACTACAGTCGATCGGCTCGTTAAAAAAAGCAAAATCCAATAGCTTGGTATTAATGCTATAAACTCCATTAATTTGATAGAGAGATAAATCCGAAATTTGATCGAGAAAATCATTATAGTTCAACGGAAGCAGAAATGGAGAATCTGGTGCTGAGTTCCAGGATACTGACGGTAGATTAAAATCACCAAAGACAAAAAAGTAATCGAAAGGATTTGCTGCATCCACAATATATTTAATTGATTCAAGATGATTTTCATAAATAGAGTAGTGAAAAGAAGGAGGGATATAAGAGCATTAGGAGACAATCCTTTCTTCCGCTGTGGGTTGTAAATTAGAACCAGTTGACCTTCATAGTAACCCTCACTATTTTCTGCCTTATTGTATCTCGCTTTCATCTTGTCACTGACCATCTTTATTCAAGTGCGTACAAAATAATGTAATTCGTTGAGGTTTTCTTGTTTTACGGCATAACTCTTATCTTCGTTCGCTGTTGGTTTGGCGCCAAATCCCAAGACACCAGGTAATTTCAACTCAGTGCCATAAATAATCTTCGCAGGTATTTTTGATGTTGAATCATGCACAGGTTATCGGTATGCTAGCAGTAATTTTGGTATGTGCTCGTCCCAATCTTTTTGATGCTCGCTCACTACTTTACGTAGGCATTCCTCAAGTGTTCTTTTAAATCGCTCGTAGTGGCGTCGTTTTGGTCTTCTGTATTCCGTAGTCTCGCACAATTCTTTAAACACCATGGACACAAAATTTCTGCCTTGATCAGAATGCAGTTCAATTGGTACACCATACCGACAAACCCAGTTGTTCACAAAGACGCCTACAATTGTTATTGCTTCATGATTGGGTATGGTGTACAACTCTGGCCACTTGCTAAAATAATCCATTACTACAAAAATATATCTCATTACCCTTGTTCCTGATAGAAAAAGGACCTGCCACATCCATCGCTATCCGCTCGAATGGTGCACCTAAATTATACTGCTGTCGCTGCCCTCTGCTTCTTCTCACTGGTCCTTTTGCTGCCATACATTGCGCACAGTTTGCTATCCAATCGGCGACAGCTTGTTGACAACCAATCCAGTTATACCTTTTCTTAAGTTTTGCTAAAGTTTTAGTTACTCCAAGATGATCTCCAGTAGGACCATTGTGAAATTTGTTTAGGACTTAACCTTTCTTGGAGGGTGACACTACTATGAAGTCGGATGTTGTTTTGCCATCTGAGCTCTCCCAGGTACGATATAAGCAGCCATTAATCAGCTTTAAACTATTCCACTGAGCCCAATAAGCTTTTACAAGAGGGCCTTTTGCTGATATATCGTTTCGTTATAGAGCATCTACATTGCCATGTTTGTGCTCTATGCTAAAATCGTAGCTTTGGAGTCGTTCGATCCAGCGAGCCAGCTGTCCTTCCGGGTTCCTAAACTGCAACAACCATCTGAGTGGAGATAATGCCAGGTTTTACGTGCGTACCCGTCCGAAGACACAAACACATGGTGTCCGAGACACGAGTCAATACCATGCGTCGACCAGCGCCCCCATGCACAGTATTGCAACCACGCGGCAAGCCACACAGCCACAACAACCTACATGAGTACCGATTTCGAAGCCATGCATTTGGGCATGAGCTTCACTCCTTGGTGGAGAGTCGGAGACTATCTAAACTCCTACCGATCAATGGGTCACCGCACCCGGTTACAATGCAACTCCACACCGAGCATAAGCTCTCCCCGCGATTTGGGTATAAACCATAGCCCCCGAGAGCCTCCCACAAGGGGGCCTCACCATTGTCAGGCAGGGACAAGTCCCTGAGGCTCCTGGCTCCCGCGGTACCAGAATAAAGCCTCCGGTCAAGCTTTCGTAGTACAAGTACTACTACCAGTGTAAGCTCAAAACAGCTCCGGACTGGTGGCCCAGGAACAACATAAAACATAAACAACAACACAGACAGCAGGGAACACCCTCACGGGAGAACCCTTTACAGGAAGCCAGCAACCCGGAACAAATCTTACCAACAGCAGGGGCAACCCTCACGGGAGTACCCCTTCGAAGTAGCAGCAACCAGCGACCAGGAACATAAAACATAAAATAGTACAGCAGGGGCAACCCTCTCGGGAGTACCCCTTCGAAGTAACAGCAACCAGTGACCAGGAACACACAACGATAACAGCAGGGGCAACCCTCACGGGAATATCCCTTCGATGTAACCACCAACCAGCGACCAGCAACCAGGAAACATATACACAAAAACAGCAACCAGGACAGGAGTATTGTGACAGTCGAGCAGCGGGCAGTAATTACTGCCAGCGACCCGATACCACAATGTATCCACCAGCAGGAAAAAAGCAAAAGGCACTTCAAGGCCTACCAGTATTAGCAGTGGAGGGGGAACCTCCAATAATGTTCTGTCTCCTCCTAAATACAGCATTGGCAAAAGCAGCCAAACCCCCAAGCGTACGATCGTCCCACAGAGCCCTACTGAAATCCCAACCCCCCTGGGTACGAACGATACCCATACTATCAAAATCGCGAAAGTCATCATAGTCGGAGCATGTTTTCAGTACATGCTCCCAGTCTTCAAGTCCCATTCCACACCGGGAGTCCTCCGTCTCGGTGTGGCCAATCCGATACAAAAATGCATTGAAAGAGCCATGTCCCGTCAGTATGAACCCCAGGAAGAGACCAAAGCCAAAACCCGGGCGTTTCTGTACGAACGTCACGTCAGGTAAGAATCTAAAAGTAACCCTCCCATTGTCACTGTTCGTCCATCTTTTCTGCCACCTATCTATAACACACTCCCACAGGAGTGCCTTATACCTACCTCTCCCATTCTCAAGATCCGAAGCAGAAAGCCAATCACACGCAAGGAGTGGTAGTCAGTCCCCTGTTAACCTTAAAAGCAATACTGCGACGTATCACTTCCAGGTCAAGGTAAGGTCCCCAGTCAGGACCTGCAAGGCATCAGTCGAAACCGTCCGGCATACCGGGACACATGCCAAAAGAGCAATCCTCTGACAAGTCAGAGTCCTGCGCCTACCGGCAACAGACATGGCCGTCTCGTACCACACAGATGAACCAAACGCCGCACAGGCAACGAATAATCCATTGTAGATGGTACGAACGGCACGCCTGCCGAGTCCCCAGTCATTTCTCAAAATACGTCTGACCTTTTCAACAACCGCCGTCAATTTAGAACGGACATGCGTGAGATGAGGAAGAAAGCTCATCCGCTCTCCTATAACTATTCGGAGGTACCTGACCTGAGTCACATAACGAATGCTCTTTTCACCAATTCTAATGAGCGGGGGCCGACTAGCCGACAGTGTGCCCCTAAGGAGCATCATCGCCGTCTTGTCAAACGCAACCTCCACACCCCACTCACAAGGATTTGGATAGATAGACTGGCCTTCGATAAGAATGAGCAAGTCATCCGCATAGGCACACAGTTTAAAAGTTAGCCCCAAGCGCCTCAGCAGCGGATCCATCATGAGGTTCCAAATAAATGGACCACATATAGAACCCTGCGGACAACCTCTGGCAACCTCCTTCCACACTGTTTCATTGGCTCTAACAACACACGCTTTTCTATCTTCGAAATAGCTACGCCAGATGCCTATCTCACGACAACCAACTTAAGACAGCCTTCATATATACACCTTGCATATATAGACTCCAGATATTCAGGGATGGCCTTCCAGATGCTTTTACACATCTCTCCGGCCAATCCATCAACACCTGGCGACTTGCTACTCTTCACTCGAGAAAAACTGTCAACAATTTCCGACCTCTCCAAGTTAGTAGGATCGGTTACCTCCCCCGGTGGAGGAGTATAACCGATCGATTCCGCTCCTGGAAAGAACACCCCCAATAGAGCGTCCGTACAGTCTTTCCATGATGACAGCACGGTGCCACCAACATGGAGACAAGTTAAGTCAGCCTGCTTCTCTCTACCCCTGCAGATACCGGGGTCATCCCTATTGTCCTGTACAAAACTCCTCCATTCGTCCTCTTTAACAGCCACAATCTTGTCCTTGTAAGTCCTAAGGCTACGAAGATATTCCTGTCTGCGAAGAGCGAGATCATTAGCATTGGCACGCCTACACCTCTGGAAACGCCTCCGGAGGTGTTGAACATGCCGCCGCATCATATCCAGCTCCCGGGTCTACCATTTGGATTCACTCTCCGAGCTCGGCCTAGCACTCTATCATTAACTGCGGATACCGACCGCGCTATCTTCGCAACCTGGTCATCTATCATTGGCACCGATGACAATGCCTCCCTAACAGATTCACAATATAGGTCCAAATCAACGTCGCGAATTCGCCACCGTAAGACGTCCACAGTCTCCCGAGTTCGTCTTTGATAAGAGATAATAGTCTCAATCAGATTATGATCACTTATCCCCCAATTGTCACACACCCTCCACCTAAAGTTATAGGCAGTATGCAGCTGTCACGTGTATGTCGCTGACGCCCATTGGCCCATCGAAGGTATACAACTCGCTCGGCTCGTTCAGCACGCTCAAATCTTTCGAGAGCAAGTAATCGCTGAGCATCTCGCCTCGTATGAGGTTCGGATGACCAGACGACAGTCTGGTCATCTTACTGAACCACATACGAGAAGATGCATTTGCGTCCAGACCGAGGATAACCGGAATACTACTAGCCGCGAGTAGCACCGTATCCATATATGCGAGATAAGGCTCCAATGGCGCCCCATTCCTACAATAGATGCTGGCCAAGTACATCTGACCAAACCGCCCCTTAGCACGAATGCAAACCCCCAATTGGCCACGTTCTTGTAAGGTACATTCAATGTCGTCGTCATTCACTATTATCCGGGCTTTCCCAATTCGTCCGTAAACACGCACATCCCCCCAGTATCTCCCGCACACAACCGCCACTGGTATATGGCTCTTGAACTAATGCCAGACTAGCGCCCATTTGGCGCATAGCCTGCCCCAGCTTACACATTGCGGCATAAGGCCGCTGACAGTTTATTTGTATCAGTCGTACATCCATTTTAGTGTCGAGCGTTCACCCGAGCTGCCACAGCAGCATTTATCGGGCAGATCTCCGATAGCATCCTGTGATCAGCAGGAAGCCCCTTATCTGCTTTCTACACCAGGGCAGAGCCTGGCATTGCCAAGACTCATGTCCCTCCTGGCTGCATGACCGGCATAAAGACTGCTCCATCCTGCAGTCGCGAATGCGGTGCTCAAAACCCAAACACCTGAAGCAGTGTTGCACCTCATTTTGCAGCCTCTCAACATATAGTGAAACCACTGTATATATACGCGGCCGACATTTTTCAAGTAGTTCATAATCTTCTCACTGCCCTCAAGGACAACGTTTACGCTGCCAATTCCATCCTTCCAAGGACCACCAACCAGGCGAACGCTCTTATTAAGTATTCTTTACCTACGTTTTATTCAAATCAACGGATCCTATTTTTTACAAAATATATTTAATTAATTTGAAGAAACATCTTTGTTTAAAAAAAAAATATCCGGCCTTATTCCAGTTGACGACGTCGTTGTCGTCTGACTACATTTTTGTAACAGAATTAAGAAAAAATGTTTCTCTTGCCTTTAACCTATTACAAAAATGTCGTTACACGACGACGACGCCGCCAATTGTAATACGGCCTATTGTGTAGAGTTGACTAAAAATTGTGTTGGTTTGAATATTTTTTTCTTTGCAGGTTTACTAAATTTTTTAGTTAATATTACCTAGTACCAGTTTACCAGATCACGTTTTTGGGCCTAAAGGCTGTTGACTTAAAATAAACATAATTAAAATAACAACAATTATGTATATAATTTGAAGAAAAATATTAGCTTTCTTCTGAGAATTAATCGTGCTTCTATTACTTGCCGTTCTGGCTCCATATGTTAGCCTTTTGGCCAAAAATTTGATTTTTTTCAAACTTTGATAGACAAGTGGCAGTTTTGGCAACTCAATATCTGGAAAGAGGAATCGTTTCGTGGGGTACAGACTTTTTTTTTTAATTATTTATTATTTTATTATTTTTTCATTTTCTTCTATTATATTTGTTTTAACATTTATATTCTACTTCTATATCTATTTCATATATCTAATCTAAATATAATTAATTTACAATTTTTACAAAAATATAAATATTCAATTTAACTATTCATTAAATATGCCCATATTAATAAGAACAATAAAAATATTTTCAATAATTTAGTTTAAAAAAAAAAAACCCGCGAAGCCTGAGGCTTGCCTGCAGGTGAATTATAATAAATAATGAAAAAAAGGCAGTAATGTAAAATAATGAAAACATATAAAAAATATTTAAAGTAACTTCATTGCATGTTCAATAAGAAACTCTTAAATAATTTCCTTCTTTTTGGATTATTTCCCATATCAGTTAAGTCGATTGGGAGTTCGGTAAGAACTGTTGGTAAGAAGACCTCAAGTGTTCGGTCCCCATAGCTATTTTTTGTAGTCTTCACTTTGTATCTTCCTCTTGATTTCCTTCTGGTGTTATGTCTGTGATCTATTTTTTCTAGATTTATGCCGTTCATTAATTCATTTCGAACCGTTAAACGATATATACTTTTAACGTTTAGGATTTTCAATTCCCGAGGAAGGTTTTTCGAATGACATTTATTATTTTGGCTATTTGTAGACAAGTTGTTTGCATTAAATAGTTGATTACTGCTGTTGTTTCCAATCAACTGATTGTCATTTAATAAATAAGAGTTGGCCTCTCTTGTATAATGTACGCTGTTGACATTAATGTTGTTGTTGATGTTTGTGTGGTTGACGTTATTGATGTTGTTGGTGTGGTTGTTGTTGTTGATTGTATTATTATGTTTTTGCCATAGAATATTAAGGACGCGATTTTGGGTTTGTTGTAGTTTTTTACAGTGGCAAGAGTTTCCCCAAGCTGTTATGCCATGTCTTAAGTATGATTCTGCAAGTGCGAAGTATACTTGGCGAAGTACGTTGTATGGTGCACAATAGCTAAGATGATATAATGAATATGCAGTTTTCCGTAGTTTTTTTTGTAATTCTGTTATGTGCAACTTCCATTTGAAAGTATAATCTATGTGTTCTCATAAATACTTGTAGTAATCAACTAATTCTATTATGGTTCTGCAATTATCATTTATGTTGTTTGTTTTGTTATGTATGCACTCTATATCATGGTATTTTAATCTTATGTTGTACGTTAGTCTACCCATGTTTGGTTGTCTTATATGCATTATTTTAGTTTTTGATGCGTTTATTATTAGCCCATTATCATGGCACCATTTGCTAATTGTAATTAGCTGGTTTTGCATTTTTATAGTTGTCGTTTCAATATTTTTGTTTGTGACTATAATTGCTGTATCATCGGCATAGGCATATGTATGGCAATCCTTAATCGTGTTTATCATATCGTTTGCATATATGATATACAGCAGCGGGCCAAGTTTAGATCCTTATGGAACACCTTGTTTTGTCATCACTTTATCACTGATTTTATTATCTATTTTAACCCTATAGTTTCTAAGATTAAGGTAATCTTTGAACCAAGACAAAGCTTCACCTCTTATACCACTTCTTTCAACAGTTTCCAGAAGCTTTTTATGGGACAGGGTATCGAATGCTTTACTAAAGTCAATAAACAGTACTAAACAATGTTCAGCCTTGCTTAATGCTGTATTAATTGTATTTGCAAATCTTCCGAACAATTGATTAATATTTTAATTTTTTGGGAAACCGTATTGGTTATCATTTATTATTTTGTATTTTTTTAAAAAGGTATTTATTCTATTAGCGATAATTTCTTCTAATACCTTTTATAAGACCGGAAGTATTGAAATTGGTCTATAGTTGTTCACGTTATTCTTTTCTCCACTTTTGTATATAGGTCTGATGATTGATGTTTTCAATTGTTTGGGAATCATTGATGTACGAATGCTTTGATTTATTAGGGTAGTTATTATTGTTGTTAGAATTGAGGCGTCATTCTTGATGTCCTTCGGTCTAATACCATCATATCCCGAACTCTTTCTTGTATTTAGTCTTGTTAAGATATTGAAAATTTCAGTTTGACTTGCTTGTTCGATATAGATTGAATTAGATACAGTTTTTTCACTATTAGTATTAATTGTTTTAATTTTACATATGTGCATAATTTTCAATACATTTTCATTAAAGTTTATTGCAAAATTATTTAAAGTGTTTTCAACATTTTGATTTTTGAAGCTTTTTATAATGTTCTCATCAATATTTTTTACTGTTTTGCCCTTGATTTCATTAATTATTTGCCAAGTTACGCGAGGGTTGTTTCTGTTTTCAACTAATTTTTGATAATAATAATTGTTTTTAGCATATAAAATTTTTTTTGTTTAGTTTATTTCTAAATTGTTTGTATTCATGTTCATAAGTTCTGTTGTATCTATTATTTTTCCACTTTATAAATAGTTTATCCCTGTATTCACAATATTTTACTAATTCCTCACTGATTCATGGGTTATTGGATCTTCTTTTGGTTAATTTTGTATTAACTTTAGATTTTATATATATTTCATAAAATTTATTATTTATATTATCATAGAAATCATTTATGTCGCTTTCGTTAATTAAATTATTCCAATTTGTATTTTTTATCATGTAATTTACTTTACGCGTGTTGATATATGTCTCTTTATTAAATTGGTTTGGCGTTCTCTGTTGTTTTGTTTTTATGTTTGATGTAATGTGTTCCATACAACAAAAAATAGTTTATTTAAAAATATTGAATTGAAACCTTTGATATTATAAAAACGATTTTCATCATTTGTAATGTTCGTTTCGACTAGCACTATACATCTTATTTTTTCTATAATATTATTAATTGTTGTTAAGAATGTATTAAAGTGTATTCTTAATGAGCGAATGTTCATACATATCATGGTGAAGGGATAATTTAGGTATTGATTTTTAATTTGGCTAAAGTGATCGTAGCTTAATGTTTTTTCAAAATTCATTTTCACGCTTTTTTTTATTAAAGTATAAGTGAATTAATTTAATTTTTATGTTTTTATGAATAAAAATTATTTAAAAAAAACGTATCCTTATTTTTTTTTTATTAAATTATTATATTCTTCAGAATAGTGATATATGCGACTGCATGTAGACTTTAGTCCTTCACTGTAAATAATTATAAATAACACAGGTTTACAAATTTTTAATTTGGAAAAATACCAAGAACGTCACATGCCTAGATAAGTTAATTGGGATCTCCTGAACACGAAAAACGCTTTTATTATTTTTTTCTAAGTACAGTTTTTTAGATAACGGTACTTTTGTGTTTTTCGGTGTATGGCCCCACTCAAACCCTTGTGGAGTCCAACCGAGAAGTCCGATTTTTTAAAAAACCTAAAAAATAGGCAAATTTTGAACTTTGAGGTGCCATATCTCAGCCATTTCTTATCAGGTAGAATTTGAAAGATAGGTCAGTCATGCTCAAGAATTCAATTTCGTACCACGCGAGGTAGAAGACTAACTTTTTGTTGCTGCGACGTAGCACACTGGGGATTTTTGTATGGAGGTGAGGAAAAAAATATATTTGTCAAAAACTGTAGTGATTTTATCACAAATTTAGTTTAGAGAAATATATATCGTTACCTACAATGTAAAAAGCCATAACTAACAAAAAAATTTAAATGATTATTTTAATTTTGAATTTATTATTTATTTTAAATCTATTTTTAAGTTATTATTCTAAAAGAGCTTGTAACAGTATGCCTTTCTGGCTAAATGCATTTTCTGGAGTCTCTAAGGCCATATTTTTGGTAGTCTTTGTTATGAATTTCTTGAGCCTTTACTGACTTGGTCTCTAGGACTCTTTTAGCAGTATGATCCAACAGATTTTGCATAGGTACACTCCTCAAACAATTTACGTGGCCGACCAAGTGCAGAACTGGTAGGACATTCAGTCTAAGTAAGCTTTATTGTAAATGTGCGTTCAAGCCAATTTACATTTTTTTGTTTTTTTTTTTTTTTTCAAATCGCTACTTCGCACGATTAGAATCCTGCCATCTTTGTTTGAAGTTAGAGTAAAAGCCTTTATATATTGTATCCAAAATTTCACATGGTTTAGTTTCGTTTAAGCCAATGTGCGATTGTTGCAAAAACTGTTTTAATTTTGTTCTGTCTTTGTCAAACTCCACAAACTTCGGGCGAAAAACCCCATGTGAAATTTATTATCGCTTATTACTTTGCTACTGTAATCACAAAAATCAAATAATCTTTTGTGCACTACTTTTTTGATAATTCTACATATCATAAAAAGTCCTCAATGTTTTTTCAAAAGAATTTTGTTCATATCTCGAGCAAATTTTTTAAGTTCATACCTTTACTTAATTGTGAATAAAAGGGAAACGCGTTCATCGTTTTTCATGATTTATGTCTCATTTTATTCACAGGTTAAGCGACTTTATGCGAAAGTAGTAAAACTTGATACGTTATTACCGTTTTGGATTTTTAATGAATTAAAAAAAAAAATTAATTTTTTAGGCAAAAAAAAATTTGTTTTCCTTCATACATTTATTTATAACTGCGAAACTGTTGCTTAGATAGCGAAACATTATATAAACAGATGAAAGTAATTATAATTCTTGATTTTTCTATATTTATTTAAGCAAAATCCGACTAGTGGTTCTTGAGTTATGTTAAACAAAAGAGCCTTATCAGAATTGAGTCGTGAATCAATCAGCTGAAAAATGTTGTACTGTTTAATGCAACAAATTGAGAGGTGGCACTTGGTGGCACTGGAAATTGGTTAAAAATGTTAAAACACATATGAGACAATGTATTAGTAGTGATTTCCAACTGTAGGGAAGTATTGCTAAAATTGCAGGTCCAAATGTTTGGAGAAAAAAAGGATTTTTGTTATATGTTCATAAAAATAAACACACAAAAAAAACTTAAATCTGTGCAAAGTTTATTTTCCCAATTTTGGTATGCTGAAACATCCTACTTTAAATAAAAAATAAAAAGAAAAACGTTATCTCACACAATAAAAGAATATTCGCTTTGAAATTCTTAGGTTTAAATTAAGTTGGTTCGGTAAAACATACAAGTACTGAGTTTGAGATGGCTATAAAAAAAAATTTGCAGTCAGATCGGAGTAATTCTTTTTGATTTGATTGTACCATTTAGTCTAAAATGTCAAAATATCACTGCATCTTGCATGAAGAGTATGTTGAAAATTTTACTTTTTTCCTCAAAATCCCCAATGTGCGTCGTAGTGTACAACAGGGGTGCGTAAGTTAAACTTGGTTCTTTTCTGCTACACACACAATCACAATATGGGATAGTATGTGTGTGTAAATCACTGATATATTTATGTACATATTTTGCACGAAATAGGTATGTAATATGTACGCAAAATAAAAAAACCGCGCTGCTTCGAAACTTTTGCCGCGCAATGCGAAATTTTGGTGGTAAAAATAAAAACGTGCAATCCGAAACCGCGCAGTCAGAAACCGCGCAGTTCGAGGGATTACTGTATATTTAGTTTTTTAAGCAAAAAGAATGCTTCTTATTGCCAGTTTATGATATTTTGAAAACTTTTAAATAAAATTAGTAATTCCACGATTATTGAAATCACCTCAAAATTTTGATTGGGTATGGAATTGTACAGACTTTCAATGTAATTCAACGAAATGGTGGACCAAGTGTGTTTGTTGCTTTCAATTAGTTCTGTTTTTGTGCTGTATTGCTTTCCGAACTCGTATACTTTCCTAGCCAACCATCCCCAGACGTTCTCGATTATATTAAGGTCGGGCGAGTATGGTGGCCACTTAAGGACGTCAACTTTTTTGGTTTGAATCAATGATTTTACGGATCTGGCAGTGTGAATTGGGGCATTGTCATGTTGGAATTGCCACTCTAGACCCCCAAACATGTTTTGGAAGTGAGGAAAAGCTATTTCTAAAACGTTTTTAAAGTTTTCCCCATTCATACGTGACGTTAAAAACTGCCATAGTAGGATATAGCTACCCACACCATCACACCTCCCTCTCGGCTGTACAAGCGGTCCAAGATCGTGAAAGTAATAGTTATACCCATCAGGCCCTTCTAAATTGAATTTCTTTTCATCTGAAAAAACTACGTACTTCCGCTCAGCAGACCATGTCATGTGTATTCGAGCAAAATCTAAGCGCATTTCTTTTCTTAGCGCATTAAGTGGTGGTTTTTTTCAATTTCTGTCTAAGTAAATGTCTTGCCTTTCTTATAACTCTTTGCACCGTTGATAAGCTCACTTTAACACCAGTTTTTTGCTTAATTTCTGTAGACGAGTCATGCGAATTTGATGCTTCCCTTAGTATGGCTCTCCTATCTGCTTCAGAAACCACTCGATTGTTTCTGCCTTTAAAGTTTTTTTCCATAGTTTTTCTTATTTTTAAGAAAATTGGCTATTGTTTTCCTGTGCCTTCCAGTTTTTTCTGCAGTTTTATGGAAGGCTAGTCCTGCCTCCCAATAAGCTTCAATTTTCGATTTTTCCTCCAAAGATAAAACTGTTTCTCTTCCCATATTTTGCAATTGTTTGAAGATATTGAATTTGATTACAGTTATTGCAAAGGAAAACTAGAAAACTTAAATTTAATTTGGGTGCGCTAATCTGATGAAGCAAAATAAGTGCAAAGTATTTTGACGATTATAAAACAAAATATAAAATAATATATAACGGTTCTTTTATTGAGCTCAATTTTCCTGTGAGAGAAAACGTATATGATGATTGCAAAGACAAAACAAAAATTAAAAAGTTGTGCCCAATATTAAAATAGAAAATGTAAAAAGTAAATGAGAAGTTAGGGGGCGCTAACATGATAACGCGCAGTGTATACTCCCAGTCAGCATTTTTGGCCAATTTTGAGTCTTTTTTGACTCCTCAAGGCGATTAAAATAATCTCTTATGATCTTATTTTTGAGTCGAAAATGAATGTTTTGTCGGGAAAAAATGGTACCCTTGCCGAGACTCCGATGAACGACTCATTTGTAACTCCCCTGAACGAGTCATTTATGATTCCGCACACTAAACGATTACGCCTCATGTTTGAAACTTTTTGCAATCATATGGCGAACTATTGCCAGACTATTTCGAGTAACATATACGGTCTTATATTAATTGTTTTTTCAACTATTTTGATTTTTTTCTTTTAATTTATATTTTTAATAATAAGAGATTCAATTTTAACATACAGTTTTATCTTGTTTTACTTATCTTTACAATAATAAAAACATAGCGGTTTTTTTATTTTATTTTAAAATGAATTAAAAAAAAAATACAAACAAATACATAATGTTGTAATACCTGAAGTAGCTCAACCGCACCACAAGCTTAGCTGAAGATATGTATATATATATATATATATATATATATATATATATATAATTATGAGCCCTTTTGTTGATGAGACAGGTTGCTGTTAATTTGACAAATCAAGGGCCAGCGTTATACATAACTTCACCCTTAGTTATAAAACAATATTTTGTATTGTTTTATTTTGTGAAAGAAATTTGTAACGTGGCAAAATATCTGCCACTTACAATAATGAAAAAAAAAGAAAAAAAATAATAAAATTAAAATAAAATTTTATTGCTCGGACGGGGAGTCGAACCTATGCCACACGGGTATTGGTTCGATATACTGCTTGTGGTGCCATCCCATATTTAGTAATTTGCATGGTAATAGGTATATTATAATACAAATTGTATATTATATCGGTAATAGGTATTTTGTTTAATTTCATAGTAATGACACCACAAGCAGTAATTCCCAGCGAGTTGATAATAAAAATTAAATATATAGTTTAAGTATGGAGACCAGCATCGGGTTTGAATTTACCTAAAAATTATACCGACAAGTCGAGTTACGAACGAGTCGTATAATAATTTGGTAATAATCTCTTAATAAGAGACTTTGCGAAATATATCGCAGGGAACCCGACCGACCAGTTACGACCTTAACCGTAACTTTTCGGTAAATACATTTTTGGGCGGTCACGAAGAAATTCGTGTCCATAATAACTTTATTTACACTGCGGCCTTCGGGCTGACTGTTCCACTGCGGCTTTCGGGCTGACTGTTCCACTGCGGCTTTTGGGCTGACTGTTCCACTGCGGCCTTCGGGCTGACTGTTCCACTGCGGCTTTCGGGCTGACTGTTCCACTGCGGCTTTCGGGCTGACTGTTCCACTGCGGCCTTCGGGCTGACTGTTCCACTGCGGCCTTCGGGCTGACTGTTCCAATCAGTAGTTAGTGCATGGTTTTCGTAATATGGTAGAATATATTAACACCCCCTTAATTAAGATATCTAGTTAAGCCATTGATATAATTAGGATATTTAGTAATAAGACACTTTGTATTATCATATGAAAATATATATATATATTATATATATATATATATATAATAGTATAAGAAATAATATATTTTAACGAAGTCGCCACCACCTGCCGAAGCAGCCAGCTACTAAATCACCGAATACCTGGTCTTCAACCGAGCCTAGTACCCGAGCTTCAACGACGATTACCGACGAACCTGCTGTCCGATCCCCGGCGGCGATTAGTGCCGAACCTATTACACGACCCCCGACGATAATTAGTGCCGAACCTGTCATACTTTCTCCGACGGCGGTCAATGCCGAATCTCTTACCCGATACCCGAAGACATTAATCACCGAACCTGCGGCAACGATTTGTGTCAAGCGTGTTACCGAACCTGCACGTCGCTAATTGCCGAACCTATCACCGAACCTGCGCGTCGTTAATCACCGAATCTACTACCGAAGCGGCTATTGCTCTAGTCGTCACGCTGGTTGTTATAGATACACCGACGAATTATACTCACTCGGCTCGTACTTCCACTATTGTAAACTATTGTTGTCATTGTAAAATATTTCATTCAATAAATAATATTTTATTAACTCCCCTACAAAGGGTTAAATCATTGTGTTATTATTACTTAGGGTTTGTGGATCCCGTAAGTAGACCCTGGAGGCCACTGAATTACCTCAGCCGACGATAAAACCACGTTATAAATTATTTATTTGTTTTAAAATAAACTTTATTTTTTTTACAATGTATTTGAAAAACTTTCTTTTTTCAAAATCAAAATAATTCTACTGAAAAAATAATATTACAAAATTTAAATAGAATAGGTGATCGTAAAAGTAAAAAGGTACAAGTTTGTTATTTATAAAGTAGAATAAATACAAAGTTATAACAAACACAAATCAAAAGTAAAACTAATATTAATATTAAATAGAACAACGTAATGTAATACATATATAAAAATTATTTTAGGTTTATTGAGGGCTTATTTGACATATTTCTATGCAATACTTGTCAAATAAACTCTCAATAAACCTAAAATATTTTTAATGAATACGAGCATAAAATTGTAAAACTCTTTGCCTTTCAAAAAACAATTCTCTTTATAATGAATGCAGAAGAAAACAATAAAATACGATGCAAAATAATTATTAAAACAGTCATATTACGAACGTCTACACGATTAATTTATGATTCCACATATTTAATCAGTTTTTAACAGGGACCGTAACAGTTACGACTTTTTTCAAAAAAGTCACTTTATAATAGTTATTTTTTGACTTTTATTTTTTCGGTCAGAAATAAAAGTTAAAATTTGAC
The DNA here is from genome assembly GCA_963576795.1 of Metopia argyrocephala. NCBI lineage: Eukaryota > Metazoa > Arthropoda > Insecta > Diptera > Sarcophagidae > Metopia > Metopia argyrocephala. The sequence continues at coordinate 25,088,443 of OY756211.1, read as the reverse complement.
TATTATTTTTTCGGTCAGAAATAAAAGTTAAAATTTGACTTTTATTTTTTCGGTCAAAAATAAAAGTTAAAATCTGACTTTTATTTTTTAAGTCAAAAATAAAAGTTAAATTCTAACTTTTATTTTTTAAGTAAAAAATATAAGTTAAAATTATACTTTTATTTTTTAGGTCAGAAAAAAAAATTTACTATGCCATAATAATAACAATGTAATGGAAATATAAGAAAAATAAGATCGATGACAATCAGTGATGTTGTTTTGGTTATTTCTAACCAACTCAACTTTAGTCAAATTTGCTATTCCATTTTAACAAAGTTTAATGCACCCGGTATAATGTCATGTCTGCTTGACTCATACAAGGAGAAGCGTATTGACGTTGATGTCGACCTTGTGGAATATTGGGAAAACAAAAAATTTTTATATCCCCGTCTAAAGAACTTGGCATGTATTATTCATCAAGTAAGTACCTGCGACACAAGTTAGTGTAGAAGGCGAGTTTTCAGCCCTTAAGATTGTTCTCAGCGACTTGCGCTACAATTTGTCTGAACAGAACTTGGCAGCTATATTAATGGTGAAATTTAATTATGAGTCATTGCAATAAAAGAGTGATTTAATATTGAAATGAAGGAAATTAAATGTAATTTGTATTTTCAGAGCAAAATATGCAAAACACCAACTCCTTAACTTTCTAGCCAATAAACCTTTTTGTATAGATACTCTATTATAATTTTTTTTTCTTTTTGTTTTAATACAAATACAACATGTACTTATAATTCTAAAAATAAAAACTGTGTTAATATTTAATTAAAATTTTATTTAACTTTTTTAACATCTGCTTTCAATAAGAACAAGTCAAATTTTAACTTTTATTTCTGACTTAAAAAATAAAAGTCAAATTTTAACTTATATTTTTTACTTAAAAAATAAAAGTCAAATTTTAACTTTTATTTCTGACTTAAAAATAAAAGTCAAATTTTAACTTATATTTTTTACTTAAAAAATAAAAGTCAGATTTTAACTTTTATTTTTGACCGAAAAAATAAAAGTCAAATTTTAACTTTTATTTCTGACCGAAAAAATAAAAGTCAAAAAATAACTATTATAAAGTGACTTTTTAATAAAAGTCAAAAAAATTAAAGTCTTTTAAGTTTATTATTCCTTAGCATAACAGCATCAATATGCTGTATTCAAATATCTGATAGACAAATTATATCCACCTGACTTTTTGATTTTAAATTTTAAAAATAACTGTTATTTTCGGTCCCTGGTTTTTAATCATCTAAGGGAGTCTGAGTAATGCATGTATGGCTAATGATATCAACAAAAACTAATATAAGAAAATGTAATCACGATTTTACTTTGTGAAATTATTCTTTCGTATACCGTTACCGTTATTAATACCGTTACCGTTTAAATACCGTTTGAAATTGAATACCGGTACTCGGTGTACCGAAATTTTTTTTTGCGTAAAAAACCGGTATCTGTATACCGTTTCCGTCAATACCGGTATAAAACCGATATAATATGGATATAATTACGGTGACCATCCGTTCTGTATTATACAGAACAGTTCTGTATTTGAAACCCGTGTTCTGTATAAATTATTGATTACGGAAAAACTTAAAAATGTTCTGTATTTTATTTAATGTTCTGTGTTTAGGGTCAAACCTAAACAGAAATTAAAACACGGTTCAACTTTATTTGAGTTTTGTAAATTTTATTGTTTTATTTATTATTCTTATATGTAATTTGTATTTTTTAATGTGTTTTATTAATTTTATGTTTTATTTCACTTATTTTATTTGTCTTTATATGTCTTATTCTAATTATCATAAAAGTTTGTCTCACTATATTTGTTTGTTCCTTTTTTATTCTTTTTGTTTTACCACCGCACTTTGCTTACAAGGCTGACTTTTTCTGATCGACTTCACTAACACGATTGATCTCTTTTTTTATATAAAAAAGCAAAAAGGTGCATGTGTCAAAGAAACAGTGTTGACCACTTTAGCGTGTTTCTAAACATTCTGCCCCCTCCAGGTGATGTGTATATGAGTACAGCTCTTTGAGGGTCTGGCTGTGGAATATTTGGAGGTTGGCAGTCGGCACAAAATATACTGGACCAATAGAAGGCGTCACTGGTATTTGTTGGGATTATTTGAGTCTTAAGTTGCAAAGTATTTTCATTCATCAACTGATAGTCTTTCGTATGCCCTTTCGATTTTTGGGCATCATACAGGATAGAGTTGTGTCCTTTGGAGCATATATAACAGTTAAATTCATTTTTAAATTTCTGTACCGAATGAGACCAGTTCAAAAAAATTATGCAATGCTTTTGCATAACAACAACATCGTATCCCTCTTCTGCATTAGAGTTTAGAGATTTTAGTATATGGTAGTGGTTGCATGAGCTGCATGACCACTGACTATGAAAAGAGCTGAGATGAAGAATTAAAGGCATGAAAGTCTCATAATGTATTTTAAACTAATATTCTTTCTGTTGTGGCTACGAAATTTCCATTTATATCTGTCATGTGTTTTGGCCAGATATCTATTTTTCAGTCTTTGACGAAATGATTGGTAGATGATTTTGATGCATTTCCTGTGGTTGGCAAGTGTAATATGTTCTTCGTTTACATCTCGTCCGGTTGAAAACGTAATAAAATTGGTGATAAGAAAGTGTCTAGGGGTCAATGGGGTCAAATTACTGGGGTCATCGCTAGCAGGACTTAGGGGTCTAAAATTGAAGCATGTTTCAATGCAGGCCAGAATTGGACATCGTCCTTCGTATGCGAATTTTATAATAGGAATTATTTTTTGTGGATGCTTCTTGAATGATTTTAAGCCTGACTGACAGAGACCTGTAATGTGGTGGGTGTCAGGTGGCATAAACTTCCATTCGATGTTTTTCTGCTTCTGCTGTTGAAAAATGTGTTGCTGTAGAGTTTTCAAAAATTCTAGACGATCATTTTTGGTGAGTTCTGCTGCTCTGACGAAATTTGTCCCATTGTCCAAGTGGATACAAGCGGGGTATCTACGGGTATCTACGGATTTTGTAGTGTCATCTTTGGTATGACTGCCTATTAGAACGTGGTCTATATACATGCTTTGGTGTAGTATATTTGATGCTGAGGGGTGTAATGATTGTACCTTTCCAGCTAACTGTAAAAGTGTTCTTATGGCTAAGAACGGTGTGCACGAATTACTAAATATTACTACTAGGGGTTCATAATCCTCATTAGGATTGCCTGTTTGTTTACAAAACAATATTCGGTGATATTTGGTTTGAGATGGGTCGATTGGTATTTGGCGATACATTTTGGTAATGTCCGTGTTGAACACATAACGGAAAAATCTCCACTTTACTATCAGAAGAACACGATCTTGCTGAAGAATGGGTCCTGAGTATAAAATGTCATTAAGACTATTCTTATTTGACTTCGGGCTGGAGGCGCCGAAAACTACACAAAGCTCTGTAGTGCGCCTATCCGGTTTTATTACTGCGTGATGCGGCAGGTAATAATTTGGAGCCTTATTTATAACCAAGAGTAAGATTCTTTTCATATATTTTAACTTTAGATATTTAAGAATGACCTGATTGTTCTGTTGATCAATTTCAGGTTTTCTACTGAGCCTTCGCTCCACTCTTAAATATTGTGTCATCTCAATGTGTTGTGAGGGGCTTATTTCCTCTTCTTTTTTGAAGGGTGGGGTAAAAATATACCTCCCTATAGAATTTTTACGTGTTGTGGATTTGTTTCCGCATGTTGAGTCCTCATCTGACCTCAAAATCTGTTTTGTGGTTTCCTCCACCTCCCAAAAACGTGTGAAGATTTGGTCATGGGTCGTTGTGTTGAGTAGCGACATTGTTGTTTTTGACTGTGTCGCCTTTGAAATTGGTCCCCCCACAATCCAGCCAAATGCTGTTTTTTGTGTCAAAAGGGATCCAATTGACCGCATCGGTGTCTTCAGACAATATATGGATGGCCCTAAGTCAAGGCCTATTAGTAGGTCGATGGGTCGGCTTTTATAGAAGTGAGGGTCTGCTAGTTGCAATTTTGCAGCCTCATTGATGATTTCTAAATTTGATATTTGCGATGGCAAATTGGATGGGAGAGTCTTGAGTACTGGTGCAAAGACTTCCAATTTAAAGTTAGGGTCTACGCTAGAACAAAGGTTAAACAAGCACGCGTTTATTGAAGTTTCTGAAACTGTTTGATTCAACCCACTTACATGTACTACGTTTCGTTTAGTGGGTAAGTTTAATCGTTTTTGCAGTTTATGTGAGATAAATGTTGATTGTGATCCAGGGTCGATGATTGCTCTTGCCTGGTATCGTAGACCTTTAACTTCTATTTGAACTACAGCGGTAAATAATAAAGTGTCTCTGTTTTGTAATTCTGTAGATGAGTCAGAATTTTGTTGTAGGGTTAAGGACGTGTAGTGGGGAGTGAGTTTATTTGGAGTGGACTGTATATTTTTGGTTAAAGCTGCAGAACTCGTGGATGATTGCTCCTCTGTATTTACCTGTGTAAGGTTTGCAGATTGAGTCGCAGCTGATTTGTGTAGCAAAGTATTATGTTTTTGTTTACATATTCTACAACTGTATTTGCTGGGGCAGTCCTTTACACTGTGGGCTGCTGACAGACAGTTGTAGCATAAGTGTGTTGTTTTTACTAGATGTATACGATCACTGACATTTTTTTCTAAAAATGAAGGGCAGTATCGTAATAAGTGCATTTGGTGACAATATTGGCATTTTTCTCTTGTTGCAGAGGGGTTCTTTTGTAATTTGCAGTCAACTTGTTTTGAAAAATTTGTCTGTAGTGAATTAATGGCGTTTTTACCATTGAAAGTTTTGCGTATTCAGGACTGTTTTGAGTGGGTCTAGTTTTTGACATCATATTTTCAACTGATTCTAAAGCTTTGAATTTGTGTGTCAAAAACTTATCAAATTCGACCCATGTGGGAATTTCAGCGCTATCTGCTCGCGAATTTTCAAATTCCAGCAGTAGACTTCTGGGAAGATTTTGAGAACAAATAAATATTAGAAATGACTCCCATGTTGCTGTGTCGATGCCTAACATGTTTAGGGTTTGTCTAGAGTCATTTATAGTGCGCTGTAATTTTTTGATTGATGCACCTGAATTTGTCGATGCTTGAGGTAAATCTAAAATAATCTTATATTGTTCATTTACCTGCATCCATTTATTCTCATAACGGTCTATTAAATTTCTCCACGCTAAAATAAAACCATCATTTGTCAAGGGTACATGAGCAATTACTTCCCTCGCTTCGCCGCCTGTTTTTTGGGTCAAATAAAATAATCTTTCTACATTACTTAGATTTGAGTTTCTTATATATATGGCTGTAAATAAATCCCGAAAGCTGGGCCATAATTTATAATCTCCAAAAAATATGTCTGTGTCACAAGGCGGCAGCCTTATTGACGAAGTTTTATTTTCTTGAAAAATCGATGATTGTTGTTCTATTTTTTCAACGGGTTCCGAAAGTGCGTTAATTTCTGCCTTAATAGACGAAAGACATACCTTATATGCTGACAGGGTTTTTTGATACCGTTCCCGAAGTTTATTTCTTTCGATTGGATGGTCACCCTCCTCCTCTATATCTCTACATTCTTCATAAGACCGCTTTACCTGGGTCCAGAGTGAATCTAACTCTACGCGAAGAATTTCCAGCGCATGAATATTGTTCTCTGTTTGGCTGGCGGAATATGTTTTTTCAAATTCAATTAAATCATTTGAACAATTTATAAATTTTCTTAGAGACATTTTTATTTTTTGTATTTTGAGTCGTTAATTTAGGGAGAGGTGTGTAATAAATTCGGGTCAAGAACTGCCTGCTAGCGATTTAACAACAAGTAATATTGTAAAAATATGAATATTTTTAAATCCTATTTTAGATTTAAGGTTACCCGCAAAATTTAATTTTCTGGCCCGTTGGTAACCCTTTTTTAATTTCTCCGTTACACCAAATATTTTTTCTTGTTATGCTTTAATAATTGTGTCTCATTGCTATTTGTACTATAATTATATTTTTCCTGTACTTACTGTTGTTTTTGTTGGGTCTCTTACTTGTTTGTTTAATGTTATTGTTGCTTACTGGTATTCTCTGTCGCTATTGATGCCGCTGCTGATGTCTCTGCTTTGAATTTTGCGTTAAATTTTGTTTTCAAGGTTTTTTGAAATTTGTTAACTGTTGTTTGTTTTTTTTTTGTTGAATCTGTGTCTGTCTTTTTGTTGTTGACTGCAATTTTATTTTATTTAAATTTTTTGTTGCAATTTTGTGTCCAGAAACTTTTTATTTTATAACTTATTGTTTTTTGTTTATTGAATAGGGGTCTTTTTTTGTAATTGTCACAAATGTTCTGTTAAAGTTTTTTAATTTTAAATAAATTTTTTTTTGTTAAAATTATCCGGCTCGAAGGACCATAATGTTTAGGGTCAAACCTAAACAGAAATTAAAACACGGTTCAACTTTATTTGAGTTTTGTAAATTTTATTGTTTTATTTATTATTCTTATATGTAATTTGTATTTTTTAATGTGTTTTATTAATTTTATGTTTTATTTCACTTATTTTATTTGTCTTTATATGTCTTATTCTAATTATCATAAAAGTTTGTCTCACTATATTTGTTTGTTCCTTTTTTATTCTTTTTGTTTTACCACCGCACTTTGCTTACAAGGCTGACTTTTTCTGATCGACTTCACTAACACGATTGATCTCTTTTTTTATATAAAAAAGCAAAAAGGTGCATGTGTCAAAGAAACAGTGTTGACCACTTTAGCGTGTTTCTAAACTTAAAAATGTTCTGTATTTTATTTAATGTTCTGTATTTGTTCTGTATTTTCATGCGTCAAAGTAGTATTTGTAGTTTTGATTAACACCTTTGGAAAAAAGTCTCCACCGGGACCAATCGACGCGTATTTTGTTTCTGATAAAAATTATGCAAAAACCGTATTTTCGGTTTTTTGTCAGTAACAGTATTCTTTAATTCTTGCGACGATATGTATGTGCATTTTGAAGAAAGAAACATATTTTGACGGTTGTTGGGTTCAATTTGTGTTTATCTGGTTCAAATGCTCCAACAGAAAGGATATTTTCTGTATTAAATAATATATGGACCAATGAAAAAACAAAATGTAAATCAAAGCCATTTTGGTCACTAAATTAAACTATGATTTTATAGAGTTTAAATAATATTTAAAGGTAAAAGATAACTTGGTAAAACAAAAATTCAATCACAAAAATATCAAAATTTGTATTACCCTTTCTGTGGATCTACTTTGGATGTTAACTTAATGATAAAAACAAAATATAATTTTTTTATAGTTAACTTTAGCTTTTAGTTTGAAACTAATAGTTTTTTAATTTCTATTTTTTATTTTATTGTATTTAAAAATTATGTACATACATAAATATGTATGTACTCATGTTATGTACTTATATAGTGATCTCACGAAGTTTTATTTTTTTTTTTTAATTTTTGGTAAATTTAATTTCTTTTGTTTTTTTAATTTCGTTAATTTTGCATTTAAATAATGAATATAATAAATGTACGTGTAAAACGCCGTTTGTTTGCATTTTATAGTTGTTATTGGTCAAATATTTCTTTGTTCTGTATTTTGGTTTAATAAATATGGTCACCGTAGATATAATACACATTTTATTTTTTGCACGTACAAAACCATACTGACATGTGTTTACTGGGACAGAAAGAGAGAAAAATTTCATATTTCGTCAATCAAGGGTACCAACATATACATTAGGGTGGGTCAATTTGTTCGGGACCGAAAAACATGACAAAGCGTATAGCAAGGTCGTAATCTACGAGAAATTCTAAGAACTTTTCCAAAAGAAACCATGGTTCTAAAATCAAAATCGAGCTTCCGGTTTTTTACGAGAAAATTTGGTGTTCAGGTCATCCGAAAATAATGCAATTTTTTTGGAAGTATTCATTGCAATTGGTGAATAGTTGACCTGTAACGCTGGAAGAGGGCTTATTTTAAAGGAAATTATCTCAGCTTTCTATATCTGTCCTCATTTATAGAAAATTGTTTACCCAAATAATGGTTTTGGAGGTTTATGTCAAAATAATAATAGTCAAACTGTTAAAAACCTAAAACTATTATTATTGTGACATAAACCTCCAAAACCATTATTTGGGTAAATAATTTTCAGAATGTGACATTGGGAGTCGACTTTAAACTGTAGGTCCCGGTACTCATAGATAAAAATTAACACACACAATATGAGTTCTGCGAGAAGCTAGGCCGTAACCCTGACACAGGGTTGTAATGGCCAGTTATGTATGTATGTATATATACCGATATTAATATTTTGGTACCGGTATACCGATACCGATATAATTAAAATACCGATATCGATCTGAAATGACAAATAATTTTTTACCAGTACTAATACCGATACCGAAATTCGTTTCGGTTGCCAACCTTTAAAATATATACTTACTTACTTAAACCCGTTAACGGGTTTCGGCCTGTCTTAGCACTAGTCTCCAGGCGCTTCTGCTTAGCGCGCGCCTTCTCCAGTTGGTCACACCAATCGATGACAGAGCTTCATCAACCTGGTCCTTCCAACGTAAACAGGGTCGACCTCTACGCCGACGTCCAGTGACCTTCGCATCGAAAACTTTTCTCGCTGGAGCAGATTCATCCATCCGAACAATATGCCCGAGCCAGCGTAGCCGCTGGATATTAATGCGCTGAACAACGCCCACATCGCCAAAGTGCTCATACAGCTCATGGTTGGTTCTAATGCGAAACTCATCGCCATGCCTTAGAGGACCAAAGATCTTACGAAGAACTTTTCTCTCAAATACTCCCAAGACCGCTGCATCGGCAGAAGACAGCGCCCATGCTTCCGCACCATAGAGAAGCATCGGAAGGATAAGCGACTTATAGAGTGTTAATTTCGTCGCACGAGAGAGGTCTCTATTACTAAACTGCCTACTGAGACCGTAGTAGCACCTGTTGGCCAGTGTGATTCTTCGTTTGATCTCCAGACTGACATCATTCTTGCTGGTAATGGCGGTGCCAAGGTAGATGAACTCCTTGACCACATCGAATGTTAAGTTAAGATTGGTCTTCACTAATTTCATTCAAACCGTCTAGCTCATCCTCTGGCCATAAAACCAGAATAATTCGAAGCGTGTAATACTTCGAATTATTATACGTATTAATTGAATTAATTTTCGCATATACATCTAATGGAATATCATAATTTTCACAACAAGAGTTTTTTAATCTTAGGCCATGTTATCGCCACCTTCGATAAATTAATACAAATTAAGATACCGGTTTATTTATCATTTAGTTAACCAACATAAATACCGATTACTTTAAGCATAGATTACTTTCTAGTAAAGAAAACGCGCACATTTTTAATTTTTAGCGCGATAAATATCATTCTTATTTCTAAATCCAAGCCGTCTTAAACACTAGACTTGGCAATTTTATATTTAAAAACTTAATTAAATTAAATATTCTAATCGTTCTTTATTATAATAACTGCGCTTTGTTTTCACACTAGAAAAGTAAGTACATTTAATGAATTATATTGAATATATGCATAATTTGTAAACTTTAAAACTTATCAGGAATTTTAACATTCAAATACATTCAAATACATACAAATTGAATTAAATCTAAATCTGGTGTTTTGTATTTGGTGTTCATAATCTGGTGAAAACTGGGCGCTGGGGTTCTCCCGTAACAAAAATTAAAATTCTTTTCTAGTGTGAAACTTACTGCACCACCTGGTGACAAACATAACCTCAAAGCAATAGGAACTCTACTGGCAGCTGTTCAACTACACCTGAATAAAACGCATCCAACTGGCAGAAACTGTAAGTCCTCAATATGGAAAATTTTTCTTTTCAGGGTCAACCACCACAGCAAGAACATGCCACAGTATCCCAACCTACAGCTAATTGTTCTGTTTGTAATGAACCACCTACCAATCAATCAATATTATGTCATAAATGTCAAAAAAGTTACCACTTAAATTGCGTTAATATAGAAAATAACCAACAAAGCTTTACATGTGATGACTGTATCAATGTAATTCGTGCACCTGGATCCCCGAAGTCTGTAAATAGTCACAGGTCCGGAGCCTCTAACGATTTAACAACACACAATCTTCGTAAAAAGATTTTAGAACTTAGGCGTCTCGAAGAAGAAAGGCAGCTTGCTAAAGAACGAGACACCGCATTCTTAAAACAAAAATATGAACTGTTAACAGAAGTCGAAGATGTAACTAGCAATCACAGTTCTGTAGACATCAACTCAATACACGAATGGCTGGATAATCAACGCATTCCTCCACGCCAACCCGAAGCCCAAGAATTTTCTGTACCTTTTCAAAACAATAATTCAAGAATTAATCAACCAAAAGAGTATCATAATTCCACTACCACAAACACAATGTCTAATCAATGTCAGGTAACAACTCAATCTCTACGTAATAATAATTTAATAAACCATACACATACCAATTTCCAAAATACAATACCACATTCCTCTTTAAATTCGACGTCATATAATACAAAAACATCAATAACAATGCTTCACCACCAACAACAACAACAGCCGCACAACATAATACAATTTTACAAGCACCTAGTTATTACACTTTCCGTCCGTCATTTTCTTCTGTTCCCCATAGTAGCGCAACTTCAAATCTTACACATCAACAAGTAAATGCCAGACAAACAGTTCCAAAAGATTTGCCAACATTTACAGGCAATCCAGCAGAATGGCCTCTCTTCATATCTACTTATGAGTGGTCCACATCAGTATGCGGTTTAACCGATGCCGAGAAATTAATCCGTCTGCAAAAAGCACTGCGAGAAGATGCATTTAGAGCTATCCAACATATTTTGATTCATCCATCCTGTGTTCCGGCCGCAATATCAACATTAAAATTATTATATGGACAGCCCGAGAAAATTTTACACTCACTAAAGTTGAAAATAAGATCGTTACCAGTAGTTAATGTCAACAAACTTGAAACTATTACCTTGTTTGCTACACAAGTAAAGGGTCTTCAAGCAACTATTGAAGCCTGTGGTCTTATTGAAGAATTAAATAATCCGTCTTTATTGCAAGAATTGATATCTAAATTGCCTCCATATTTCCAGATAAATTGGGGAACATATAAAATAAACTTAGCAAAACAAAATAAAAAAGTAAATCTGTCTGAATTTGCAGAGTGGATATTTGACATTGGTGTTTCTGCAAGCAGCGTCAACATAGAGAGCAGTTTTAACTCTGCAGCAGAGAATTCGTCGAGTAGTAGACAAAAAAATGTTTATATACACGCTCACAGTGAACAAAAAAGTAGAAATTGCATAGTATGCGATAGTAATTGCAACAATGTTGCTAATTGTCAGAAGTTTAAAAGGGCAGACAGATCTCTTAAATGGAATATTGTGAGAGAATTAAATCTTTGTAAACAATGTTTACGCAAACATTTTGGAAAATGCAATAACAATAAAGTTTGCGGTGTTGATAATTGCCAGCTAAAACATCATTATCTCTTACATAAAAAAGATGAAAATGTGGACAAAAGTGAAACGTCATATGTAAAAGAATCGAATAATAATCAAACACAGAGCTGTAATGCGCACAGTACATCGAGTTTTAACAGTTTATTTAAAATTATCCCAATAACAATTTTTGGTAATGGAAACAAATTTATTGAAACTTTTGCATTTGTTGACGACGGGTCTTCAACAAGTTTAATAGATGAACAAATTATCAACGATTTAAATCTTTCGGGCATTGCTGAACCTTTATGTCTAAAATGGACTGGAAGTGTCGAACGAAATGAAGATAGTTCTCGTCGACTTTGTATAAAGTTATCAGGACCTAACAAAAAAGTTTATTCTATTGATGTTCGTACAGTGAAGCAGCTTTCTTTACCGAAACAAACTCTGGATACTGAAAAACTGGTAAAAGAATTTCCTTATTTAACTGGGCTACCTGTTAAAAGTTACGTCGATGCTACTCCACAGGTATTAATTGGTTTAAATAATTCCAGACTTTGCGTTTATGATAAAATTAGAGAAGGAAATGTAAATGAACCTGTTGCAATACGTACTCGTCTTGGTTGGTTAATATACGGAACAACGAGATCAAATTCTTTAATAGAACACCACCACTGTCATTTAAGCGAATGTAGTAATAAAATATTATCTGATTTAATGAAGAAGTTTTACAGTTTGGAAACAATAGGTATTGACAACTCAAAAACTGTTTTAAGCAAAGATGATGAAAAGGCTTTAAGTATTTTAAAAAAGTTTACAATTCAACGGTCAGATGGACATTATGAAACTTCTTTATTATGGCGAAATGAGAATTTAGAAATACCAAATAGTTATGACATGGCATTAAAAAGATATTATTGTTTAGATAAAAAATTAAAAAATGATGATAATTTAAACAACGTTTTTAACAAAACCATTTCAGAATATGTTTCAAAAGGGTACGTAACCAAAATTATAAAAGACAGTTTAACATCAACTAAGAATGATAGGGTTTGGTATTTACCAATATTTCCCGTTTTCAATAAAAATAAACCAGGAAAAACAAGAATTGTATGGGACGCAGCGGCCAAAGCTAATGGAGTATCATTAAATGATATGCTAATGAAGGGCCCAGATATGTTATGCTCACTGCCCTCAATTCTCATTCGTTTTCGCCAAAAGGCTATAGCTATCTGCGGTGATATAGAGCAGATGTTTCACCAAGTGTATATCAGAAAAGAAGATCGCAACGCTCAACGGTTCCTATGGCGAAGTGATAATAAGACCAAACCAGACGTATATGTCATGAATGTGATGATTTTTGGAGCCTCATGCTCGCCATGTATTTCGCAGTATGTAAAAAATGTAAACGCAGACAAATTTATTGAAAATTATCCTGCTGCAGCAACTGCTATAAAATATAACCATTATGTGGATGATTATTTGGACTCAGTAGATACCGTAAAAGAAGCAATTAAATTAGCACTTGAAGTTAAATATATTCATGGAAAAGCAGGATTTAATATCAGAAATTGGATATGTAACAATAAAGACGTTTTAGATGCAGTAAATGGTAATGATGGTCAACAATATAAAAATCTCGATTTAGGAAACGAAATAGAAGCCAATAAGGTGCTAGGTGTGTTTTGGAGATCATCCGACGATTCCTTTACTTTTAATATCTCCCCTAATATTACTAATAATACTCGAATATTGGATGAAAATAAGATTCCATCAAAACGCGAGCTGTTAAAATTTTTAATGTCTATTTATGATCCTTTAGGACTGATTGGCCACTATCTGATGTATTTAAAAATTTTACTACAAGACGTATGGAGAAGTGGAGTAGGATGGGATGAAGAAATACAACCGCATCATAGAGATAATTGGACAAAATGGTTATCATTTTTGCCAAAAATCTACAATATTTCAATACCTCGATGTTATCTGACAACCTTCAGCAACTATAACAAAGTTAACGTACAGCTACATACATTTTCTGACGCCAGCGAAAATGGCTATGCGGCAGTATCCTACTTCAGAATATCAGATGGTAACGATATCGTTGTATCTCTTATTGGTTCAAAAACCAGAGTTTCTCCATTACGGATAACTTCTATCCCACGCTTAGAATTAATGGCAGCGCTCATAGGAGCCAGGTTCGCTGATAATATTGTAAAAAGTACAACTATTAAAATCGACCAAAGGATATTTTGGTGTGATTCTAAAACCGTCATCAGTTGGCTAAGATCTGAACAAAGAAGGTACCACCAATTTGTGTCCTTTCGTGTAAGCGAAATTCTTGATATCACTGATGCGAAAGAATGGCGATGGATTTCTAGTAAACTAAATATCGCGGACGAGGCTACAAAGTGGTCCAAATGCGGTCCTGATTTGACGCATAGCAGTCGCTGGTTAAATGGCCCATCTTTTTTAAAAGAAAATGAATTTTCTTGGCCAATGGAAACAGATATTTGTATAAACAATGATTGTGAGCTTAAACAACATATACTTCATGTGCAGGAGATTTATTGTTTAGTAAATATTAAACGTTTTTCACAATATCGCAGAGCTCTAAGAGCTGTAGCATATGTAGTACATTTTATAAACAAACTTAAAAACAGAAATATTACAAATAATTTAACTCAACATGAGTTGAAAGCAGCAGAAATTATTTTAATAAAACAGGCACAAGAAGAAGAATATTTAGAAGAGATTATAATGCTTAAGAAAGGTGGTAAAATAGTAAAAAGTAGCTCTATCTATAAACTGTCAGCTTATTTAGATGAAAACCAGGTCTTACGTATTGATAGTAGAATACGTAATGCTTGCATTCCAGATGAGTTAAAAAATCCGGCAATTTTGCCAAAATATAGTTACATAACTCAACTTATAATTTTTGACTTTCATAACCGTTATCAACATGGAAACCATGAAACTGCTGTCAACGAGATTCGACAAAAATATTATGTACCACGATTAAGAACAATTTTTAGAAAAACAATACGGAAATGTCAAACGTGTAAAGTGAACAAAGCAACGCCAATCTATCCACAAATGGCAAGACTACCAAGAGCACGTCTATCAGCATATGTAGCGCCTTTCACCTTTACAGGTGTTGATTTTTTCGGTCCGATTTTGGTTGTAGTCAATCGACACAAAGAAAAAAGATACGGAGCTTTGTTCACTTGTTTAACAATTCGGGCAGTTCATATTGAGGTCGTGTATTCATTAAACACCAGTTCATGCATTTTAGCAATACGCAATTTTATTGCCAGGCGCGGCACCCCAAGAGAATTTTTCAGCGATAACGGCACCAATTTCGTCGGAGCAGAACGAGAATTACGAGAGGCTATAAAAGAAATTGACTCCAACGAACTCGTTCGTAACTTTACAACTTCCTGTTCTAAATGGAGCTTCAATCCACCTTCTGCTCCACACATGGGAGGTGCCTGGGAACGCATGGTACGCTCTATTAAAACCACTTTCTACAAAATAACTACATCAAGAGCACCGGATGATGAGGTACTTCGTGGTATGATGGCAGAAGTGGAGAATATTATAAATTCTCGTCCTCTGACGTATGTGCCGATAGAAAACGATAATCAAGAGGCACTTACACCTAATCATTTGCTATTAGGGTGTTCCAATGGTATGAAGCCATTAGCCGAATACGACGATTGCAGCTTGGTTGTAAAGAGCAGCTGGTTATATTCACAGCAATATGCACAACAGTTCTGGAAGAGATGGCTGGCTGAATATTTGCCCACACTGACATGCAGAACGAAATGGTTTGAAAAATCAAATCCTTTATGTGTAGGTGATTTGGTAGTTGTGGTTGACCCTTCGAATCCACGAAATGTGTGGCCTAGAGGAAAGGTTTTGGATACTACAGTTGCTAGTGATGGCCAGGTTCGCAGAGCCAAAGTTTTGACTGCAGCTGGTATTTTAGAAAGGCCCGTGGTGAAGTTAGCGGTGCTAGACGTGGCTCACGATAAGGAGTAAGGCAGCGAATGTGATTCTTGCCATACTGTGGGGGGGTGTTATCGCCACCTTCGATAAATTAATACAAATTAAGATACCGGTTTATTTATCATTTAGTTAACCAACATAAATACCGATTACTTTAAGCATAGATTACTTTCTAGTAAAGAAAACGCGCACATTTTTAATTTTTAGCGCGATAAATATCATTCTTATTTCTAAATCCAAGCCGTCTTAAACACTAGACTTGGCAATTTTATATTTAAAAACTTAATTAAATTAAATATTCTAATCGTTCTTTATTATAATAACTGCGCTTTGTTTTCACACTAGAAAAGTAAGTACATTTAATGAATTATATTGAATATATGCATAATTTGTAAACTTTAAAACTTATCAGGAATTTTAACATTCAAATACATTCAAATACATACAAATTGAATTAAATCTAAATCTGGTGTTTTGTATTTGGTGTTCATAATCTGGTGAAAACTGGGCGCTGGGGTTCTCCCGTAACAGGCCATATTTAATGTGTATTAAGGAATTGACTGTGTTAAGAGACATTTTATTTCTTTTTTTTAATTTAATATAATTCATTCTACTAAAAGCTTCTTTCTTATATAAAAAAGATTTATAATAAATTTATAACTATAGAAGACAGCTTGATAAAAGGATTGACATTAAGAGAATTCTTAAAATTGTGGATCTCAATCCAAAAAGATAATTAACATTGTTGTTTACCATTATACAAACTATACATACATATATGTATGTATATGTACTTATGTAGACAAAAATAATTTCACTAAAGTATTGTTATACAATATATAGCGAAATGAAAAAATTTTCAGCGAAACTTATACAAATTTGTTTTTATAAGTATAGTTCTAAAAAATAATACCGGAAAATTTATGAAAAAAATAAGAAAATGTTGGATTGAAGTGGTTTATTAAGTTTATTAAAAAGGCACCAATTTAGCGCGTTTTTTATTAAGCGCGCTAAGACGAAAAAAAACGCGTTTTGTATGGTTAAATAGCGCTAAATCTAGCGCGAAACGCGCTAAATTGGCATCGCTGTATAAAACCCTTGTGAATATCACGATCTATGTATGTACAGACACACATACATGTATTTTAATTTGCTTTTAATTATTTCAGACTCCATTGTGAGTAGAGTTTTTTTTTCCCGGGGTTTTGTGTTTCCCGGGAAAGCGGGAAATTTTTTTTAATTTCCCGGGATCCCGGGATCCCGGCCTATGAAATAAATACAAAAATTTATTTGTTTTTAGTAATAAATTTTTTATTTAGAAACGTAAAAACTTTGGTTTACACGAATTAAATACTTACATAACTAAGTAAAAAAATAAACATACGCTATTAAAAATAAAAATAGGAACTAGGAGTAGTGTGAGATCAAAAACAAAATATAACACTTCAACTATTTAAAACAATTAATAGTTTTATGCCCGTATTCATAAAGATTATTTTAGGTTTATTAACGGTTTATTTGACATATTTCTATGCAATACTTGTCAAATAAACCCTCAATAAACCTAAAATACTTTTTAGAATACGGGCATTATAATATAATAGTTCTATATAAAATTGAAAATCATATTCCTTAACGGATGTTACTTCTCAATAAGAATACCAGTTCTTGAATACTATCATTACAATTTGGATTTATAGAGGCAATACAAAATAGACAAATATAAGAAATACATATTTCCAGCAATACAAGAATGAAAAATGTATATAAAATAAATTTTTATAAATAAACATTATTTGTTTTTTGGTTTAAAAAATAATTTTTTAATACACTGAGTGCATTTATGGACTCATGCGAAAGTCTATTTCTTATTTTATTAACAAACTGCCTGCTATCGAAAAAACTCTCTCACTTTCTACTGAAGTTGGACGTATGGATAAAAGTGCTTTAATCAAATGCGCAATACTTTGAGTTCTTTGGCCACTTCCTTCAAAAAATTTCAATTCTTTTTTTATAGAGACCTTGAATTTATTTTTGGAGGTGGGTTGAGTACCTCAATTTACGTCACTAATGGCTGCATTTAAGACTTCTTCAAATGTTTTTTCTTTTGCAGCGGAAAATTCTTCAACCTCATCAAAAGTTTCAACTTCTCCGAAATTGTGTACACTAAAGAGTCGATTATAAAAATTTTCAGCATATCCAACTACCAAGTGCTTAGAAGCATAAGGAAACAAACTATGTTTATGATCACTGTTAATAAAATTTAAAATTAACCATGTGGTTTAATACAACTATATTTTCCTCAACCCATAGTTCAGACATTTCTAAATCAATAAGGCTCTTTTTTATTGAATTTTTTATGAGCAGAAACTTTTCTATCATTGGTACTAACGAATTCCAACCAGTTACAATATCTAATTGGAGACATACTTCCTTCTTGTGTTCTGCTACAACATATTTTTGAAGTATAGCATTTTTTGTTGAACTTTTTATGAAAATTTTGATAATACGATGTGTCTGAGCCAACACGTCTTTGTAGTTACTATTTATTGACATATAATTTTTTTTTCCCGGGATCCCGGAAAAAAAATCCCGGGAAAGCGGGAAATTTTTACAATTGAAATTCCCGGGAATTCCCGGGACGGGATTTCTCGGGAAAAAACTCTAATTGTGAGTTTACCCAGGACAGGGCAGAATGACCCTGAGACTGTTTTGCGCTAGGCAATGCAGAAGAAGCCAATTAATTTTAAGTTTACTGTTATTTTTTTCTTCTTTGTTTTTGATTTAACTGAAATTCTTTTCTTATTTATTTAATTGAAATTGTTTTTTTTTTATCTATTTTTTTTCGTTTAATGAATTTTTAATATTTTATGTTTGTTATATATGTATGTATATGGGCAATTTCAAAAATTTTCAACATTTGTTGAAACTGAGTTCAGATGCTTATTATTTCTCCAGTTTTTCGATTTGACCAAAACGGTCAAAAGGGAATGGTAGGCCACACTAGAAAACAGGGAAATTCAAAATTTCAGACCATCAGTTCTTTATCTCTTAAAGTTATGGGCACTCAAATATTGAAAAACTCAAAAACAGGCTTGAAATTTACAAGAGTTTTTTCATATTTCATCACTTTTCTACTTTTAGTTTTAAACTTCCGATGCCCACTGATATAAAATAAAATCACTAGACTTAGTAGATATTTACACTATAAAAGTTACGCCCATACTACTATTTGGGAAAAAGTTGTACAGCGGTTCATTTTTGAAACCAAAATTTTCCGATTTTTCAATTTTCGCAGTTTTTTCTATAGCGTTTTTGCGCCGTTCAAGAAAATTGCATTTCGTCAACAGTATTTAAAAGATGGTATATTTTGCTAAAATTTGCGCCATATCACGTCGATGTCAGGCTGCTAGTTGCTGAGAACGATGACCTCAAACTTTTATAGAATTGGCGTAAATTTTTCAAAAATGACAGTTTTTCGCGCCTGACATTTGCAATCTTATTTAAAACTGGTTTATGTATTGCGTGATCTAAACTTCTTAATAAATGGCACCTCAACGTCAAGAAGGCGTTAAAATATTTTGAAACGCAAAAATTTTATAAAGAAAATAAAAATTTTGCGAAATTGCATGATTTTGTTTCGTGTTTTTTTTAATTAATCCGTGGTTTAAAATCAATGTAAAGTATTGGAAATGAAGTGCGGCGGTGAACTAAAGATCATATATAAATACGGTTGAATTCGGTCCATATTTAGAGGGTACAGTGGCATTTTTCTTCAAACACATTTTGCTTTGTGACATCTGCAGTTATGTATAGATTCCGCCGCGATTGACACCAAATGAAAGGTTTTTTTAAGCTTGATAATAAAACCGAATAGGCATTAAAAAATTTTCATGATTTTAAATTTTACAGATCAAAAAAAAAAATCCTAACCTCAAAAATAATTCTTATATAATTTTTTTATTTTTTAAATTTGCAAGTTAAAACATTGTTTTTCTGTAAATTAGTTATGCGTTATATAAACACGTATTATAACAATCGGTGAAACATTCACATTTTTGCAAAAATTCGCCTTTTTTAATGTTAAGAAATTTTAATTTTAATTGATATTTTTATGTAGTTTATCAGTGCATCGATGAATTTGGACTGCACTGATGAATTTGAAATGAGTTTCATGCATCCATACAACATTTATTAAAATCAACCAATAAATTTAACTTTAAATTTTTTTAAAGAAATTTTAACTTAAAACCTCCATAACTTTCGCGCCGTTTGCAATAAATGATTAACGCGAACTGTTTTGGTATGCTAAAATATCACCCTTCACGTGACCAAAGCGTCATTCGTGTCATCCAAAAAAAAAAATTTCGAAAAAAAAAATATCAAAATGTCGAAAATTTTTGAAATTGCCCATATACATATATGTAGAAACATTCGTATTAAAAAACATTGATTTTAATTAATTTCTGCAATATTTAATTGGACATTGTCCAATTTTGACACTAGTGCAAAACTTATGTAGAACGGAGTGGTAAGCATTAGTAAATTACGCAACTAGTACGAAGCTGTCTTAAAAATACTAGTTGAAAGACTAATACATACGTATGTATATAGTGCATGTTCTAGTTAATAATGAACTAGGTGGGCTCCTATGACAACCTAATGTTAAAATCGATAGTTCGATATATGAAAAGAGGATAGATAGGCAACCTGTCTAAAGTAAAACGCAACTAGTATACTTCTACTCACATACTAGTTTATCTGCAAGGTACCTGAATTGATGGTGTTCAGAAGATAGTCGACATACGTAAATTTAAAAGAAAAATTATTTATCTGGCCGTTTACTTTATATTATATAGGTAGGTAGGTAGGTCAAATGGCCAGTTGATCCTAAACCCTGATCAACTACAATTAGCACAAGGTGCCGTTTTGATGCAATCGCAGGACCAAACTAAAGTTACCTAAAAGTAGAAAAAGAAGAGAAACTAACTACAGCCAACCAGAGCTGTCTATAAACTGTATATTGATTTAACGTGCGCACCTGTCCGTAGACTCAATCACACGCCACCCGTTGCCGGGACGGTAGTCGAATTCAATGCGTCCGACTACCGCCACCCGATGCCGGTACCCTCTAATCTCACCATGCCCGAAGGCATAGCGCTCAAAAGAGAGCCCATAGCAACGAGTTGGCAATTTGATACCATTACTGTCTGGCCAATGATACCCCCCTTGCTGAGGGGTATCTATCTAGGTACTTCTACAACCAGTACGTGTACCTCCCGAAGGAGGACCTCACCAATCATCAGGCCGGACCACAACTCCCGAATGACTGAGAGTCTAAGGTACCGGGGGCTCCTGATGCCGTAGTACCAGATTAAGGCATCTCTGGTCAGTCCGTGAGAACACCAGAAATGCCTGCCACGCGTACTTAGCGCACCAAGTACGCGTGGCATTAACGACCATGCACCACATAATCGCCATTAAAGGCGTTCTCTGCCTATATTGAGCGCCAGACCACTCAGGGCTAGGTCGAACCCAATTTTCCCCGGGGAAAACAGGCTACTGACGGGGACACTCGTCAGCAGTCCTTAAATATATCCCCGGGGGGAAGCTGTCTATAAAGTGAAGTAAAGCGAGGGGTCCAAGTTCGCACATTGCGCTAAGCCGTCGAAAAAGGGCACCCCAAAAAACTTCAAGCGTCTGACCGCCAGATCTGGCAGTCACAAAGAAAATGTTCCACAGTCTCCCTCTGAGAAGAATCCCCGCAACTTCTACAGTGCGGATTAAAGGGAAGGCCCAGCCTCTCTGCGTGTCTACCGATCAGCCAGTGACCCGTATACACCGCCACGAGTCTGGACAAGGACTGCCGGGGAATCCCCAAGATTCCCAGAGTCTTACCCCGGTTATACCGCGGCCACAGTGCCCTAGAAACAGCAGAGGTAGTGATGGAATTCCACCCGCTCTGTGCTTTCCCAAGGAAAAACTTGGATATCCTTTCCCTAATGGTGGTCATAGGGCAGTGGACATCCAGGTAGGAAACAACATGCTCCTCTCCAGCAGAAGCTCCCCTAGCGAACTCATCTGCCTTCTCATTTCCCGGAATGTCCCTATGACCAGGAACCCAGACCAAGGAGATGCCACAAACGTCCCCAAGACGCTTCAGCTCCTCCTTACAGCGAAGGACGAGGGAAGAGTTTCCCATGGGAGAAGCCAGGGCTTTGATAGCAGCCTGGCTATCAGAAAAAACCCTAACTTCACCCCCTATGCGCCGTTCCCTCAGTATCCTTAGTGCTCGCATGATTGCAAACACCTCGGCCTGGAAAACACTGCATGTGTCCGGCAATCTAAAAGACTCTGCCAGTTTGGCAGACTCAGAGAAAATACCAGCCCCCACGCCGGAATCCATCTTAAAGCCATCCGTGAAGACCGAAAAACCAGGACCCATACCAACCCTCCCTAATGCGCATTCTTCCCTACTGGGGAAGACAACCCTGGCACACCCCCCAAAATCTAACTTCCGGAGGGCCAGGTCAGTACGTACATCCCGTATATGAGGAGGGAGTAGCCTCAGAATATTGCTATGTCCCCCTGAAAATCGTCCCCAGAGGCCCACCTCCCTCAATCTGATGGCACTCTGAGTTGAAATCGACATAGCCTGAAGATCCACAGGCAGTAGGTACAGAATGACGTTCAGAGCAGCACTGGGGCAAGTCCTGCAGGCCCCAGTGATGCCTATACACGCAGTCCTCTGCACTCTTTCCAGCTTAGTGACAATATAGCCCCTACGAAGGGCCACCCACCACACCAAGCAACCATAGGTTAAAATTGGAAAGACCACCTGGTTGTACATCCAGAGCACCATATGGGGTCCGAGTCCCCATCTTCGACCAAACATAGATTTACAGGAGTAAAAGGCCACACAGGCCTTCTTCACCCGTTCCTCTACATGAAGCCTCCAATGGAGCTTGGAGTCCAGTATTACACCCAGATACTTGACCCTGGATGAAAGCTCCAGAGTCTGACTCCCCATTCTGGGCAGTCTAAACAGCGGAGGTTTGTATCTTCTGGTGAATAGCATCAGCTGAGTTTTAGAAGGATTAACCCAAAGACCACACTTGTATTTTGTAATAAAATTACAATTAAAGTTATTGGTAAATTTGTTTTAGTTAAAAATTTTATTTTAATTAATAATCAGTAGTGTGCCTCTGACACTATTTAACCTTCTATGGCTGTAGTAACCAGTCGGAACTATAGCTGTAGTAACCCTCAAACACTACTTAACATGGCTGCTGAAGACTCGGGTTCGAGCCCATCGAAGCTATAAAAAATTAGTTTTTGTTAATAATGACACACGCATATCACTCAATAATTATGACTTTCTTTCTTCAGACACATACATATATACTTACTTACTTACTTACTTATTTAGATGGCCATAACAACCCGTTAATGGGTTTCGATCTGCCTTAACACTAGTCTCCAGGCGTCTCTGTTAAGCGCGCGCCTTCTTCCTACTCCCAAGACCGCTGCATCGGCACAAGACAGCGTCCATGCTTCCGCACCATAGAGAAGCACCGGAAGGATAAGCGACTTATAGCGTGTTAATTTCGTCGCACGAGAGAGGTCTTTATTACTAAACTGCCTACTGAGACCGTAGTAGCACCTGTTGGCCAGTGTGATTCTTCGTTTGATCTCCAGACTGACATCATTCTTGCTGGTAATGGCGGTGCCAAGGTAGATGAACTCCTTGACCACATCGAATGTATAGTTGCCGGCTGTAACCTGGGAGCTGATGCGTTCAACATCCCTACTCGTCGACAACATGTACTTCGTCTTGATCTCATTTACCGCCAGACCCATTTTTGCAGACTCCCGTTCAATAGCATTAAAGGCTGCGGTGACATCTCGCTTGGTATGCCCAATGATGTCTATGTCGTCTGCATACGCAAGGAGCTGGACACTTTTGTTAAATATAGTGCCATTTCGATGTACACCCGCCTTTCGCAAAACACTCTCCATGACGAAATTAAAGAGGTCGCAGGATAAGGAATCGCCCCGTCTGAAACCTCGCACGGTGTTAAAAGGTTCGGAGACGTCTTTTCCTACCTTGACGGAGCTGCAGGAGTTGCTCAACGTTATTCTGCACAGTCTTATCAGCTTTGCAGGAATACCGAGCTGAGACATTGCGGCATATACGTTATCCCTTATCGGGCTATCGAACGCTGCCTTATAGTCAACAAAGAGGTGGTGTGTGTCGTCTTGACTTTTCCAGGATTTGGCGCAGTGTGAATATCTGGTCAATGGTGGACTTACCAGGTCTGAAGCCGCACTGATAAGGTCCAATCAGTGAGATGGCGAATGGCTTCAGTCGTTCACACAATACGCTCGTAAGAACCTTATATGCGATAGGGAGAAGGCTTACACCCCTGTAGTTGGTGCATATCGTGGGGTCTCTCTTTTTCAGGGTGGGACAGAGGGCACTGAGATTCCAATCATTAGGCATGCTTTCCTCCAGCCATATTCTGCAAATGAGTTGGTGCATGCACCTAACCAGCTCATCGCCTCCATACTTGAAGAGCTCAGCGTGCAGACCATCCGGTCCGGCCGCTTTGTTGCTTTTTAGTCTCTGTATGACAATCTTGATCTCTTCATAGCTGGGCGACAGGATCTCAACGTCGTCATCATTGATTGGGACCGGCACAGCATCTCTAGAGGCGGAATTTGTGTCGTCATCGCCTTGCAGTAGATTAGAAAAATGCTGTCTTCATAATCTCAGTGTCCCTTGTGCATCTGTAACCAGATTACCATGTTCGTCTCTGCAGGAGGTTGGTCCGGGTTTGAAACCAGTAGTAAGACGCCTTATCTTTTTATAAAAATTTCGAGCATCAAATCTACTCCTGCACATCTCGATTACCTCCCGATCATGCTTTTCTTGCTCCCTTTTCTTTCTTCTAAATAGGCGTCTCTCTTCCCTCCTCTTCTCTATATACACCTCCACGGTTGCTCTTGTAGTGGTGGACTGCAACGTTCTTCTGTAGGCAGCATTTTTTGCCGCAGTGGCCTCACCACACTCTTCGTCGTACCATTGGTTTCTGCGGGGAGGACGCTCAAAACCAAGGACTGTTTCGGCAGCGTTGCGCAGAGAGTGAGCAATGTGAGATCACTGTCCACCAATACTTTCGAGAGGGGATGGGATGCAATGGAGCTTAGTAGAAAGACAGTCGGAAAACGACCTGGCTGTCGGCGATGCCAATTTAGTGCTATTGGCACTATTTTTGGTGCTTTTTGATCTTCCAAAATGCCAAATTTTTAGCTCTGGTGCCAAAAAAATAAAAAACACTAACTTGGTGCTTTTTAAATTTTTCAATGGTGCCTTTAGTGCTCTTTAGAAATTTTAATAATTTTATGTTTTCTAATAACGAGTTTTTGTAACTTTATCTCTGTTAAATTTTTCTCTTTTTATATTGGTAAATCCTTTCTAAGTTGCTCATTGCAGACTGACAAAAAATAATAATTTTTGCATTCATCTAGACAAGCCGGTTTGGATTAATTATCTGAAAGGGGAAATCCCGTTATAACGAAAAAGTCATTAAAAGAAATAAGTCAGAAAGGAATTATATTTTTCAAAATCAAAGTGATTTTTTCAAAGGAATATTGATGTTTTATTTTAAAACACTGTATTGTTTGTAGAAGGACACAAACACTTAACGTGATCCACTCTTTAAAAAATAGTTGCGGCCCACTAAAGATAATAAAAAATCTCGTTAAACTTTATAACGATTTGTATCGCTTTATACAGGAAGACTGCCAAGAAAATCGGATATTTTGCAAAAACCTGCTCTTTTAAGTGCTGATACTATATATGGTAGTAACAATAAAAATGGTCTTATGAGTTTCGTAAAACATTTCGCATTAAAAATGTCAATGCTAGCAATATTTCTAAAATAGAAAATGGCATTGTGAAGAGAAAAGTTAGGACAGACCGAAGTCAACAATTTTAAGGATTCAATTAAGAAAAATCTATTTTTAGAATTATCTAATTTAGTAATCAGAATTTTGAATTTACCATACTCAAATACGGAAGTTGAAAGAGCATTTTAGTTCAATGAATCTAGTAAAATCTAAATTAGTAACAGATTATCTCTCAATTTTGTAAATTCCATATTTCACATTAACCCTTTGCACTCGAAGCTTTTTTTCACTCATAATACCAGCAACTCGAATCAATTTCAATAGAAAAACCATATTCACATATAAGTAAATGATATGCGCATAAAAAGAAAAGTCATAGTTGTATTTTAAATCTTTTTTAATTAATTATAAATACAAATGTTATAATATATAATAAATAAATATAATAATAAATAAATAAATAATATAAATAAATAAATGAAGTTATTACGATTTATTTTTGTCCTTATGTTATGAACTGAAAATTATTTGCATTGTCTCCATAGCGGAGCCCTCGAGTTTGAAGATAAATTTTAAATGGCTCCGTTCCGGAGCCCTCGAGTGCAAAGGGTTAAATACGGACTTCGTCGACATAATTCGTGTTGTAACGAGTGTATTTTTTATAGTCTGCAAAATTATTTCTTATGAAAACAGAATTCTATATTAATTTTTTTATTGTTTGACTACAACACAAATTCGCAGGCCCAACTATATATATGTACATAATTTTTTTTTATTTTTAATATTTACAAGCAAATCAAAAAAATTTGTTCTTCTTTGCAAGATTTTGACATAATAAGGAATGAATACACATCTTATAAAACCACCATGGCTAAATCAAATAAACTTAGTGCCTTTTTTAGTTCGAAATTACGCTTTTTAGTGCTTTTTTTTAATTTTGATGTGCTTTTTGTTTCAAAAAAGTTGGCATCACTGCTGGCTGTCTCTTGTGATCGCAGCTTTTTGATGTCCAGCTTCCCTCGAACAATAGAACGTGCCATATTCGCTGCGCATATGCGCAGTCGCATCTTGGCTGCGACAAGATAATGGTCCGAGTCGACATTTGGACCTCTAGTATGCTGGATACATGCCTTCCATCAATCACAATGTGATCGATCTGGTTGTTGGTAGATCGATCAGGAGAGAGCCAGGTGGCCTTATGGATATCGAGATGCTGGAACCTGGTGCTACAAACTACCATGTTTCGCGCCGCGGCGAAATCGATCAGTTTCAAGCCGTTCGGCGAGGTGGAATTATGAAGACTGAACTGTCCGACAGTGGGGCCAAAGATACCTTCACGTCCAACTTTCGCATTGAAATCGCCGAGGACAATTTTGGCGTCATGTGCCGGACACCTATCATATACAACCTCGAGCTTTGCGTAGAAAGCATCTTTGGCCGCATCATCCTTCTCTTCCGTAGGGGCTTGCACGCAAATAAGGCTGATATTATAAAACTTTGTCCTCATCCGGATCGTAGCTATCCTTTCGTTTACGTGGGTGAACTCTGAGACAAGATGGCGAAGTCTCTTGCTAACTACGAATCCGCAGCCAAATTCGCGTCTGTTATCATGGCAGCTGTAGTAGATGTCACATGTTGCTTGCCTTGTACAACCTTGTCCTATCCATCGCATTTCCTGGATGGCGGTGATGTCAGCCCTACATTTATTGAGAGCATCCGCCAATTGGATAGAGGCACCTTCCCTATAAAGGGTTCTCACGTTTCAGGTGCATATCCTTAAATCATAGTCCTTAAAACGTTTGCCAAATTCGTCAACATAGAAGGGGGTCTGTTTAGAGGCTATTGTGTCGGTTTTCATTGAATTTCTGATTTTACGTGGTGGGTTTCAAGCCCTACGCACAATCTAAATTTAAAGTTTAGGGGATTGGACAATCGCCGCATACATTAGTTAACAAGCTAGCGGGTGCTAGAATGTTATCCAGGAGGGACACGAGGAGACTGTATGTCTACTTGAATACAACGGGAACAAGGATCGTTCTGGAGGCCGCCAGGTTGACCCCAATCAGAGACTTTACCTTGTCCGAAGTATCCCATCCATCCTTTTTAACACAGCTGTCTATGAATATTCATACAAATCCCATGTAGGTCTGCACATACCTGGTTATGCCGTTTATGACAAAATATTTGTATACCTGTATTAACCTGAACCCAGACCCCCAATCGCCCTGACTTTTTGCTCATTGTGTTTGGAGATAGTTGCTCTAGGAAGTCATGGAAGGATTTGTCTCTAACATGAAAAACAAAAAAGTTATGCACACTTTTATATGCCAGACCTGGATATACCTCCTAGGGTTAACAATTGAAAACCAATTTTTATCGAAGTCCTGCCAAGTAGAATAAAGTAATACATTTTCCATTACATGGAATAGATCAATGTATAATATATATATATATATATATATACATGTATATATACATATATATATATGTATATATACATATATTATTATACTTATACATTAGGGTGGGTCAATTTTTTTGCCTACTAAGCGTATAGCAAGGTCGTAATCTACAAGAAATTCTAAGAACTTTTCCCAAAGAAACCATGGTTCTAAAATCAAAATCGAGCTTCCGGTTTTTTACGAGAAAATTTGGTGTTCAGGTCATCCGAAAATAATGCTATTTTTTTGGAAGTATTCATTGCAATTGGTGAATAGTTGACCTGTAGGAGGTTTATGTCGAAATAATAATAGTAAAACTGTTAAAAACCTAAAACTATTATTATTGTGACATAAACCTCCAAAACCATTATTTGGGTAAACAATTTTCTATAAATGAGCACAGATATAGAAAGGTGAGATAATTTCCTTTAAAATAAGACCTTTTCCAGCGTTACAGGTCAACTATTCACAAATTGCAATGAATACTTCCAAAAAAATAGCATTATATTCGGATGACCTAAACACCAAATTTTCTCTTAAAAAACCGGAAGCTCGATTTTGATTTTAGAACCATGGTTTCTTTGGGAAAAGTTCTTAGAATTTCTCGTAGATTATGACCTTGCTATACGCTTTGTCAAGTTTTTCGGTCCCGAACAAATTGACCCACCCTATTATACATACTTAAGAATTGACTGGTAAGTTGGTTGTTTGTAAAGCAAACTTGGACCTTAATAAGTAAAAAGAATTCAATAGAAAACTTTTGTTGAAGCATTAAGAAAAGAGATTACAAAACTCGTGTTTATAATAAATATAAGAGTCTTGAAAACATTTCTTTCTAATTCACTTTATTTCACTTTATTGTAATTATTTTTTATATACATTAAAAGTTATATAGGTATAGTAAAAGCTATTCACTCTTAAATAATACGGAATATTTTTCTACCGCGCATTAGTTGATCCTAAAGTAGTATTACTTGTATGTGCTTCATAATCCATTACTTCTTCATATATGAGTTCTTTCCATTGTTCAACGGTATGTTCCCTTTCATCAACGCTATGGTCGTAAGGTTCTGGGGCAGGCTGTAATTAAAAATATACAAATATTTAATTTACATAAAAAATCAGATATACCACATAAATGTTTACAAAGAAAAAAGTCCAAATTGTCACATGACGACCCTATTCAATAAAAATATTTCGAAGGCCAACATTCGTGATGTCATTGCGAAGATACGAAGACATACTCTCGAAAAAGCTCGATAATTGTTTCGATCGAATGATTGGTTATTTTTAATATTTCTTTACATTTTTTTTAATCATTTCATAAGTTTTAATTTTTTCTTTAAATATTACTACTCCAATTATTTTCGTCGTCAGTTTTGTTATATGGGCATATCCGAAAAAATGTCAACCAACAAAAAATTTTTAAAGTTGATCAAAAATTATTCTTGATTATTTAGAGTAATAGACTATATTTGTACTCTTACAAATATCATCATAAAATATTTTTCTGGTAGTCCATTTTACGAAAATCAGGACTTAAGGTTCAGCAACCTTACATTTTTAATATTTGGCCAAAATATGCTTGTTTTTTGGCTGCTGTTAAACAAGCTTTATCCAAAACACGGCTGCTCCATCTTCGAAAAAGTGTTTTTTTAATTAATTTTCTGCAACTTTATGAGAGAAGCGCTTTAAATGCTCTATTGGAACATACTAAATAAAACTGAGTAAAGTTACGACCACGCTTTGTACCGTCCGCAAGGGAAAATAAGGGTTTTTATATATAACGAAGAAACTAAAAATTTTTTTGACACCACATTAACATTCCAAACAAAACTAAAACTGTTCTTTAAAGTAAGAAAAAAAAATTCTAAAATATACAAAAGTATGTTTCATTTCTTAATATCAAATTTTGTAACGTCCGCAACGGTATCGATCTGTCCTAAAATCAAGTTCTGCTAAAAGTTGTTTTGTTTTCACAAATCTATAATTGAAATCACATACATCAATAATTATAATTATTATAATTATAATTATTATTCAAAAGCATCATTCAGTATCTAAAATCCGTGTTTTTTTCGATGGATGCAGTAGTCAGTTTAAAAACAAATTTATTTTACGTAGCATTCCACAATTTAAGAATGAATTTGGTGTTAACCATTTTGAGTGGAATTTCTTCGCTACTTCTCATGGCAAAGGTGCAGTAGACGGAGTAGGCGCTATCGTGAAACGTAAAGTTTGGCAGTTAGTAAGAGCTCAAAATCTTATTCTGAAGGATGCACACGATTTTTACAGACTGTCCAAAAGTAATATCGATGGGGTTAAACTAATATACGTTACAGAAAACGATATAAAAACCACAACTCAATATCTAGGTGAGAAATGGCTAAATATAAAAAATATTACAGGCGTAAAATCTCATCATCACTTTTCCTCACTTAATGAAAATTTTATCGAAATGGCACGCACTGCAGCATCTCCTAAATATAAACTGCAAGTTTAAAAAGAAAAATAAAATCTATATTTTTTGAAAATAAACACAAAAATATTTTTTATTTATATGAGTAGGACAGTGGTTAAAAATGCAACGTCCGCAACAAATATAAGACAAAATTGTGAATAAACTAACAATTATTTTTTAGCCTCGAAAGAGGGTTTGATATGCTTAAGCATTCCTCTTTCTTTAATGTATTTGGAGTTTTTTTGTTTATACTGTAAAATTCGCTAAAATTTATAAAAATTTGCATTGATCTCCACAACGACTTCTGTATTGTGTAACGTCCGCAACGGCAATTTAAGTACAATTATATCGTAACTGATAAAACTCAGAAAATATTTGTAACTGCTATTTGAAAGTACTCGTACGTAAGTATGCGTACGAACGTAACGTCCGCAACGCAGGATTAGCCCATATGTATTTTTCAATAAAACAACCGGTGTTATACACAGATTTAAAAATTATTTTTAATTTGTATAATCATGTATTTAGAAACACGCCACACTGAAAACATTGGTCATAAATATATTTTTATAACAGCTTTATATTATTTTTTTTAATTATTTTTAGTAATGATTTTTGTGAAGTCGAAGAATAAACTAGTGGTGATTTAAAGAAGTAAATTAATAGGACAAACAAACAAAAAGAAAATTTGTAAAAAGAATTTAAACGCATAACGAAAAAAACAAAGAAAATAAATAAATAAAACTAAATAATTTGTGGTATTAAAGGCAATACAAGATCGCTATTTTTTTTAATAAAGGGTAATATAAAAATTTTAAACATTAAAAAAAAGAAAACACAGACTCAGCAACACTAAACACAATAAACAACAATTACAAAATTTTATGAACAGTGGTAGTGAAAAAACCTTGGAGAAAAAACAAGCATTTAATACAATGATCTGGCCAGCCAAGGCCCAGGGGCGTTATTTTGTATTTCGATTCGAATCCAAAATCGTACGAATTCTTAGAAAGATACCAATATCCGAAAAAATATTGTATTTATTATTATTTTTTTGTCGAATGGGAAATTTCTTTTACAAGCATATTCGGGGCGAATCGAAATACAAAAAAAAAAAATAACCCCTCAATCCAATCGAAAATTTATGGTCGATTGTGAAATGACGGCTGGGAAACTTTGAAACACCCGTAGGGGGTGATCTCAATCTAGCATTCTAGATCTTTGGAGAAGAGTGCAGGACGTTTGGGCCGACATACCCATCGATACATGCAAAGAATCTAACGTATCACAGCAGTTTTAAAGGGCAATGGAAGCTTTATAAACTATTAAACAAATGCAGTTACCCCTATTTCATAAGAAGAAAATAAAGAGTGAAAACTGAGTACTCTTACTTGTAAAACTAAATGTAATCTGTTCGGGTACATCAGGGGCCTATTTCACTAAGCTACAAGTTTACAATTACAAGTGTTTTTGCCTTTAAAATTGTAAATTGTAAATAATTGTGTTTCATAAAAATACAATTACAAGTTTGTAGCTACAAGTGATTTTTACAATTCACAAGTCTACAAGTCAAACTTCTACAAATCGTTTTGTTTCATTAAACTAAATTTTCACTTGTAGAATTGTAGAAAAAAAGCTTAGGGTCGACAGAGACTCTCAAAAAATTTTACAAGTTACAAGTGAATGATAAATTGAATTCAAATTTGATTTTTAACTATTTTTTAATAAAAATTAGTTCAAATAAACACAAAATCAAACAATTTTCATATTAATTACCATTAATTTATTTATTTTGTTTGTTTTTAATTATTTATTTTTTTAAATAAGTGATTATATGTAATAAAAAAAAAAACTATATCACATTGTTTGCTTATTACAAATGATCGATATTAAAGTACCCATAATTGTAAAAGTATTTAAAATAACTTTTGGAATTTTTAGACTGTATTCATAAAAATTATTATAGGTTTATAAGTTCTATATAATTCCTGGGTACTCTAATATACATACAGTGACTCAAACAACTGACCACGTATTTGAATGTCCTATGTTCAAATGCTTACAACGCCAGAACTTTTTCTCCGATCTTGTTCATGGCGCACTCATTTGTTTTGTTATTGATTTTCTTTTAAATGGATGCATAAAAAAATCTTTTTTGGAGTTGTTAAGAAAATCTTTAATCCTTTTTTAAGAAGTTTTGATACATTTATTATTATTATGGTACGTTTTTGGCCGAAGAATATAGTGGAGCTTAATTCACTGGTTTTTAAGAAAAGGTAAAAGCTGTTGTGCAGAAGCAGCAATTATCGAGTTCAGTAAAAGGGTCGTTATAAAATTGCACTAAAATGTGGCTTTTCCACTACCTATTTGGGCAAGTAAAAGAAATAAAATCTTTAGCCAGCAGAAAGTGGAGACTGCAGATAAAATTTTAAAAAATTTGATCTTATTTGACAATTTTAATCTGTCTGTGTGGCGAGTTAGAAATTCATTGCATTCTGTTGGTCAGGGTGGTCGAGCAAAAGTAAACAAACCACTGACCACAAAATGCCATCGAAAGCTTCGCCTAGATTTTGATCAGACGCACTTAACTTGAATTAAATTAGATTATGGAGGATTGGAAAATGGACTATTTCCGGACTAAACCAAAATTAAATTTAATTAGTTTTCCAGCAATACAATAATTTGAAATTCACCGCCAAAATAACTCAAAAATGGTTAAATGATAGCGAACTTGAAGTAATATAATGGTCACCGAAATCGCCTGACCTCAATCTGCTTGAGTCCTTGTGGGAGAGCTGAAAATGAGTGTAGTGGTAGTCCAGAAATTTTTGAATGAATTATGACGGCATGTGGTTAAAACCTGGGGAGAGAAACCTCTTACTATCTATGAAAACCTAGTCAAAAGCATGCTACGAAAAATTTAAGCTGTAATAATTGCGAACGGCTGCTATATAAAATATTAATTTATGTATTTACTTTAAGAAATTTTATATGTTTAAGCAAACAGAAAAAATTTTCCATATGCGCTTTTTCATTTATTTGAATATTTTATTTATCTATTTCTTAGCCAATGAATAATTTCTTACAGGCTATATTTACAATGCATATACATAAGTATAAAATAATGATATTAAATTACTTAGTTATTTAAAAAATCGATAATCCTTATTCTTAATGAACTATAGTCAGAAGAGTAATCAATAAGAGAAAAATGGTTGTTGAAAAAGATAGATTTCCAAGATTGTTCTCCTAATGCACTTATTTAAAAGAAAACACAAAAGTAACAAAAAGTCGGATAAGTGGTTTTGGAGTTGTAAGCTTTTGAACATGGAACATTCAAACACGTTCTCCATTGTTTGAGTCTGTATATTCACACATATGTTTAATTTATCGAAATAACTTTGTAAAAATATTTTATTTTATTTAAAAAATTCACGAAATATTATTAAAATGCGTTTTTATAGGATATTTTAGCATTTTGAGTAATAATATATAAGAATTGTAAAATTAATATAGAATATATACAAAAGAACTTGTAATTGTAGAAATTGTAGTTTACAAGTACAAAAAGCTACAATTGTTATGAAAATTTTAATGAAACACAATTCATCAGCACTTGTAAGAATTAGACTTGTAATTGTAACTTGTAAACTTGTAGTATTGTAGTTTAGTGAAATAAGCCCCAGGTATTCAAACCCGTCAAAATGAGAATTAACGAAATCCTTTCTGAAAACAGAAAATCATGGCCCGTGAGATGAAAATCATCAAATCAGGACATTTGTGGACTGCAGCTTTAAAAAAAAAGGATCGAAAAATCCAAACGTCTTTGGTGAAGTACGCTGATAAATTGCATAGAAAGATCTTGTTTAGGGATGAAAAAATTTTTACCGAAAAGTTTAACAAACAAAATGATAGGGCTTATGCCCGGTCATCTAAAGAAGCATCAGAAGTCATTCCACGGGTCGAAAAGAGTCATCATCCAGCTGCAGTCATGGTTGGTTGGGGTGGCTCTTACGATTGGGTGACTGACTTGCAAGTGGTCAAAACATCGGCCAAAATTTTCTAATAAGCCGTTTTGGAAAAAGCCGTTCTTATTTTTTTACTTTTTTCAACATAACTTACAGGGACAGTTTACAAAGACCAATTTGTGCCCGTTTTGGATGCTTAGACACATTTTTTTTTTTATTTACAAGATTTATTTATTCAAGGAAAAAAACAATAATCAACTTAACATATTGGTGCCCAGCGTCCATAGGACATAAAAGGGCAAGTTGGCAACATTAAATAAATGAGATCCTATGAATTGTTTAACAATATAAAGAAAATTATAGTTTGTAGTAACGATAAATAACAGTTACATATATACATATTTTTAAATATTTGAATATCAAAAAAAAAAAAAAAAAAAAATTATATATATATATAAAAAATAATTAAATAAATAATAAAAAAGATTATCAAAAGTGTATAAATATTGCACTGGCTAATTATAATGATTACATAAAAGCATTTCCACATCTTCCAATAAGTATTGCTTCAGATTAGTCTTGAACAAACAAATACTCATCATATTCTTTAAAATTGTAGGTAGGCGGTTATATTCAGAGCAACCAATGAATTCTATTCGTTGTTTAGTAGTTTCAAGTCTACATCTTTTTACTAGCAGATACGAACTGATACGTGTATTAATATTTGTCTGATTTACTCTAAATTCTATAGTGTGGTATCCTATCTTACTTACAGCTTTGAACATATATGTTAGCAATTGCATTTTATACAAGCCATAAATTGGCAAAACACCTTTTGCTATGTCTTTATAAAAGGACACTGTAGGATATAGTCGCGGAAGATTAAATACAGCTTTTAATGCCCTGTTTTGGACATTTTGAAGCGATTTAATGTCTGTTGTCCTTTTATATGCATAAATCATAGGCAAGTAAGTTAAATGGCTATGGATTAAAGCATAGTATAGCAAAAGCCAACTCCAAATTTAAGTGTTTGGCAAATATTTCTTTCTTTGACACCAACACTTTTATCCACCCATGTCCATTGTCGTCCGTCTGACCCGATTCTATTAATTTTTGTTTCATCGGACCATCTTACACTCATCCAGTCTTCAAAAGTGAATATTTCATATTTTTTCGCGAACTCTAGGCGTCTTAAATTAAATTTGGAGTTGGCTCATTAATGGCTTGGGGCTGTTTTCGCGGGAATCAACTTGGAGTACTTCGCCGAATTAGAGGCAAAATGTGTGCTAAAGATTATATAGACATTTTAGAAGACTCATACATTCCAAGTCTCGACATATTTGGTTTAGATCCGGGACAGAATAGCATCTTTATGCAGGACAACGATCCTAAGCATACCGCGAAGATAACAAAACGTTGGTTTGAAGAAAATGGGATCAAGCTTTTGGATTATCCTCCTCAGTCGCCGGATCTAAACCCGATAGAACACCTGTGGTCCATATTAAAGAGAAAAATTTTTGCTCAAAAAGACCCTCCAAAGACCGTAGACGAACTCTGGGAGCGTGCTGTTGAAGCTTGGGAAAGTATTGACCCTAATGTCTTGGCGAATTTAGTGAAAAGTATGCCAAAAAGAATTAATGCAGTTAAAAAAGCAAACGGTGGACATACCAAATATTAGGACCTAAAATCAATGCAATATTCAACAACGGTCATAATTGTTCACATGAGAATTTTTAAATTAATATTTATTTCTTTTACTCTTAACACACATTCTTTTAAAATTTTGTTCTTTTTAAGTTTTTTAGATGTACATTATTCTATATAGGTAAAAAAAATTAAAATATATTTGAATAAAACATACTTTTTTGGATATATTATAAATTTTAGTATTTTTGTGAACAATTTTGTCCCTTACTGTATTTTACCTCCTATTGTGTATATTGACCGGTAACCAACAGTTTTAAGCGTTTTAGCGTACTTGAGTAGATGGAGAGATTCTCTTCCCAGAAAGTCGTTGACAAAGATTGCTTTTGTCCCTTCAGAATTCTTCAACTTCGACTTGGCGGCAATTAGCTTGCTTTTTGCCATTTTTGAATTGAATTTTACAACGATTGTCGGCTTTGTATTAGATAAATTTCGTTTTTCTATGATATAAGCTTCTTCTATATTTTCTTCTCGTATATCCACTCCAATTTTTTTAGACAAATTTAAAACAGCATCAGTAGGACTTACTCCATCTTCAATATTTATACCACTAATTAAGCAGTCGTTTTTTACGCGTTGGTCATTCAACATTTTGACAGTATTTTTTAAATCAACAACTTCATTTTTAAGCTTACAATTTTCTTTTTCTAAAATTTGTATTTTTTTCTTATTGTCTGTTACACTTTTTAAAATTTCATCAAATTTAGCCGACATGAAGTTCATAGTATTTTGTATATCTGCCAGCTGATCAAGTTTTGCAAGCTGTGCTTTAATTGTTAGCAGTTCTTCTTTAACTGTAGTACTAATGTTGCCAGCATTAGAACATGCTTGGCAAATAAATTCTTCATCATTGCTTTTTAACAGATGTTCGTACTGCCGTTTTTCTAATTTCGTACATTTTACATGGAAAGCTTTCCCGCATTTATCGCACTCAATACTTAAGTCCTTTTCATCTTTAATTTCCAGCTTACATTGCTCACAAATAATTTTTTGATTTGCGACTTGTTTTCGTTTAATAGCAGGCATATTTCACTATATTTTTTTCCTTATGCTTTTTCAATTTATTTATATTGTTTTTGCAAAATTTTCTTTGTGTAACAAACCGAAAAAAACTCAAAATTAATAGCACAAACACGGAGCGTTACTTTTAATAAACCTTCTCTCACAAGGGTTGCCAACATTCAGATTGTTCACAAAAGTTGTTCAGATTTACAATGGCTACAATATTGTCATATATTCTTAGTAAAAAATTACGGTAAGTTATGTAAGTTATTTTGAAAAAAGCAAAAGAAGTAAAAAATTTTCCGTACATTTTTGCAAAAAAAAAATTATTTTTTGCACAAAAAATATTATAAAATTTGTTCAGTAGAGTCTTCACTACATTATTGCCGAACATAGTTAAACAGTATCTTTAAGTTTGAGTGATGCAGTGATTTTTAAAATCTTTTGAGGTGTAGCATGATTTTACTGCCTGTAATGACGACACAACATAGTATGAATTTATAGTCGTCATATACATATAATATGTACTGTATGGAAATAAAAGAATATCAAATAACATACTGGGTAAGCAGCGAGCACATAATACAACACACTGCTACACACATCATACTGCATTTGTACAAACAATGCTTTGTTGTGACGCCGCTGACCGTATATATTGAAGTGCTCTATATTCTACGTATGTTGTTGTTGTATTGCACTATTTATGATCGTCGTTGACGTACTTCTAACTAAACGTTTGTTGTTGTTGCATTGCACTGACTGTGATCATGTGTGGCTCACACCATTCTTTGCGTGGGAATAATAACTTTGCAAAAGAAGGCAATTGACTCGTGTCATATTGCACCCAAGTGTCCCATGATACAAATACACAAATTATTAATAAATCATACATAAATATTTGTAAATATACAAATACATAATACATATACTTATAAGAAACATACTAAAATAAGGGATTGACTTGGAATTGTCAAGTCAGCCAAAATCTAGTATATCCTCATAAGACCTGGGGTACACATATGTGTACCTTAAGTTTAGTGCAGGTAAAGAACATGTCGCAACCTTTTGGTAATTTTTTTCATTTTTATTGCAATTTATAAAATATTTAAATTTACTCTGTGTCAAGAGATGGCACTGTTCTCGAATTTCTAATGTTATATTTGCATTAGAATCTAGCGCTAACCTTTTATCTAGTAGGGTATGACTGAAAAAAATGCCTTTTGTTCTTTTACAATTTACTTTATTAGTTGGGTTAAACTCTTTTGTAGTTTTGGGAAGCACACTAGTAAGATGTGCGTCACTATAAACTGTAACACATCAAAAGTCAAATAAAAACTGACTTGAGTAAGCTAGAGTTAAAAATAAAACAGTTTTATTTTGAATTTTTATTACAGATTTATATTCTGTATTATTTTATTTAAAAATTAATTTAATTTTATAAAATTTTTTATTTTATTCATTATGCCATCCATAAGCAATGTTATAGCGTTTTCGGTGATTTTTTTGGTACCAGCTGTCCATTTATATCGAAAACTAGTAATGGTTTTGGGAACAGATGTACTCTTCTTTAGTTCTCTTTTGACCAGAGCCCAATATCTTTCAATAGGCCGCAGCTCTGGGCAGTTTGGTGGGTTAACCTCTTTTGGAACAAAAATAACATTATTTTTATTATACCAGTCTATTAATTGTCTCTCGTTTATCGGAGGAAGATGCCAACGCCACCATGGTTGCCCCTGATGATGAGGGTCATCCAAATCAATCTCCACAAATCTAAAACTGCGTCAGCGGCCTTGCTCCTGCTTCTTGCGAAGGGAGATTGGGAGCTCGTGCTAGTCCAGGAACCTTGGACCGTAGATGGGAAGGTTTGTGGACTCAACGCCGTCGGTTACAGAACGGTGTATATTCATCATACAAGCAGGCCTAGGGCTTGTATTATGGTTAAATCTTCTATTAACGCTTTTCTTCTTTACAGGTTCAGCGACAAGGACACTGTGGCCATGGCGATTACCTTGGGCAACACATCCCTGTGGACAGTGTCCTCATACTTCGCCCATGACTACGGGCCAGATCCCCCGCAGGAACCCGTGGGTCAGCTGGTTACAGAGGCGAACAAACTAGGTATCCCGGTTCTGATTGGCTGCGATGCCAACGCACATCATGTGGTGTGGGGTAGCTCGGATACCAACGAAAGAGGTGAGTGTCTTTTTGATTTCATCCTTACGAATAATCTTAGCATTGCTAATCGCGGTGATGAACCAACTTTCTGGACATCGTCCAGGAGGGAGGTTCTTGATATCACCTTGGTTAGTGATAATTTTTCTGAGAAAATCTTGAACTGGCATGTATCTGGTGAGTGCTCCTTCTCGGATCACAGATACATTGTCTTCTCTCTTGATCAAGCTATCTCCCCTTGCAGGGAGATTTTCCGTGCTAACAGAAGACGTACGGACTGGTCTCTCTTCAGGGACAAACTCCGGCACGATCTTCCGGAGTCTCCTCCTATCGTCCGTAACTGTTCGGACATCGACAGGACTGTGGACATATTGTCCGCTGCTCTCGAGAATGCTGCCTCATCCTCCACTAAAACTCCTGTGTACAGGGGTAGGCCTAGGCCTAACTGATGGAATCAGGATATCGAGGATCTTCGTCGTCTGTGCGGCAGGCTCTTTAACAGAGCTAAGTCAACGGGCGAATGGGATCTGTACAAGGCAAAGAAACGAGAGCTGAAATATGCGATTAGACGGGCGAAAAGGGCTTCGTGGAGCGAATTCTGCGACAACGTTGAATTCTCGGCGGAGGTCAACCGTCTTCGTAATGTTTAAGCTTCTCCAAGGGATCTTCCGGAAGTATTCGGAGATCTGATGGTAGTTGGACTACCTCAACTGATGAGACGCTGAGCCTGCTTCTGGATACTCACTTTCCGGAAAGTGTCCACGCTGCAGGCCATACTGTCTTTCAAAGGGTCACGCCCACTCCAGGGCACCACTCCTCAATTCATATAACCCCTGAGCAACTGCACTGGGCCATAGGTTCTTTTGAACCATACAAATCTCCAGGTCCAGATGGCATTATTCCAGCTGATCTGCAACATGGCGAGGATCTCATTCTCCCCTGGCTTTTGGCTGTCTATAATTACGGTGACCATCCGTTCTGTATTATACAGAACAGTTCTGTATTTGAAATCCGTGTTCTGTATAAATTATTCATTAGGGGAAAACAAAAAAATGTTCTCTATTTCATTTAATGTTCAGTATTTGTTCTGTATTTCCATGCCTCAGAGTAGTATTTGTAGCTTTGATTAACACCTTTGGGTTAAGAGAAGTCTCTTAAGCAGAGACATTCTTCTTCTCATAAGCAATACATTTCATACATGTATGTATTCACATTTTAGAGAAAGAAGCATATATTTTAAAAATATTTTGACGGTTGTCGAGTTTAGTTTGTGTTTACCTGATTTAAATGCTACAACAGAAATATATGGACCAATGAAAAAACTGAAATGAAAATGGAAACCATCGAAGTCATTTTGGTCACTAAATTAAACTATAATATGAATTGCATAGAGTTTAAAAAATATTTTAAAAATTATGTACATACATACATAGTATGTATGCAAGCTATGTACTTATTTAATGATCTCACGAAACTTTAGTTATATTTGAATTTTTGGTTAACCCTTCTGTTAGGTCAAGAAAAACTTACGAATCTTAGGTATAGGACCATTTTGGTTCGCAATATTCTTTTTTGTAATAGTTGCCTGTTATAATGCTGCACCCAGTTTGACTTTGAAGTGTTTTAATAAGTTACTATTATTTCCGGGATTCCCCTTTCTAAATTTACATATCATTTGCGGAAGTTAACTTCAGTGTCTGATTTGTTAGCTTTGCTAAAACAATGGAAAATCCACGATTAGACTGCATTGATATGAGATGTAAAACCTTGATGATTTCTTTTTCAAGGAAGATCATTTGCTCATCATATAGTGAGAAGATTTAATAAAAAAACAATAACGGACCAAAATGGTCTTAAACTCGAGATTCGTAATTTTTTTATTTTTCTAACTTTCATTTTATTTTTTTGGTTGAAAGTTTTCCAGGAATAATAAAATATAAAAATACCCCAATAGCAAACGTTTTATGTTGGTATGTTGCACCATTTCTTAGTCAAGGCAAAAACAAAACAAAAGTTTACCAAAATGGTTCAAACCTAACAGGTGGTTTATTTAATTAATTTTTTTTTAATTTTGTTAATTTTGCATTTAAATAATAAATACATGCATATGTAGGTTGCTTGTTTGCATTTTATAGTTGTTATTGGTCAAATATTTCCTTGTTCTGTATTTTGGTTTAAAAAATATGGTCACCGTATCTATAATGCCTGTCTGGACCTCATTTATATTCCTCTGCGCTGGAGGACCGCAAATGTGGTGTTCATTCCCAAAGTCGGAAAAGCTTCACACGTGCTCCCCGGGGACTTTAGACCAATTAGTCTTTGTTCCTTCCTATTGAAGACGTTGGAGAGAATTCTTGACCTCCATATCAGGAACTCGATCAACCATTCACTACTATCTACCTCCCAACATGCCTACACCAAAGGGAGATCGGTCGAGACCGCTCTGCACTCACTGATCTCTCAGGTGGAGAGGACATTGCATTTCAGGGAATATACGTTGGTTGCCTTTCTCGATATAGAAGGCGCCTTCAACAATATTTTCCCTACGGGTATCGTTAATGCTCTGCTCAATCTTGGACTGGATTCTGGTCTGGTTCAATTTGTTGAGCTCCTTCTTAGGTCGCGATTGATATCCGCCACAATTGGAACTACAAGGTGCCAGAGGGCGACTGCTAGGGGCACCCCACAAGGCGGTGTCCTCTCTCCACTTCTCTGGAACCTTGCTGTTAACACTCTTCTCATCGGACTGGAACGCTCTGGTAACAGAGTTGTTGCTTATGCCGATGATATCGCCATCGCGGCGTCTGGGATATGCCCACAGACATTGTCTGATAAGCTCAACTTCGCTCTGGACATTGTGTCTAGGTGGTGTCGGGAATTTGGACTACGTGCTAATCCTGGCAAGACGGAGTTGATGCTCTTTACGAGACGGTACAAGGTACCTCATTTCACTTTACCCAACCTGAACGGGGTTGGACTGCAGTTGAGTACCTCGGTTAAATATCTGGGTCTCATTCTGGACCCCAAGTTGAACTGGGGGCCAAATCTGGCTGAAAGGGCGCGTAAAGCTGCCTGTGCTATCTACTGCTGCCGCAGGGCAGTAGGGGCAAGATGGGGACTACATCCCCGCGTGGTCCGCTGGATTTATTCGGCGATCATAGAACCGAATCTTTTATACGGAGTGGTCTTTTGGCGGACCGCTCTCGACAAGTTCTGTAATGTCAGACTCCTTGATAAGGTCAGGAGGTCCGCGGCAATTCAAATTACTGGTGCATTACGGACCACCCCCACAAGGGCACTCTTTGTTATGCTGGGCTTCCGTCTAAGATTCTTGCCAGGCAGCAGGCTAAACTGGTGGCGGTAAGACTTAACGCACTAACACGGTGGAATTTTGTACCCTCGGGGCACTCCTCTATTCTTTTGGAGGAACCTCGGATACGGGACAATATCGATTACACCTCACCGAGACTGGAACTGCGCAAAGACTTCTACGTGATGATCCCAAGTAGGGATGACTGGGCCTCTGGCGGGGTCATCCCCAGTGGATCGTTGGAAGTCTATACTGATGGTTCCAGGATTGGAGATAAAGTGGGGTGTGGGATCTATTCGGAGATGCTCGCCCTCTCCATATCCCTTCACCACTCTGATTACTGCAGCGTTTTTCAGGCCGAAATAATGGCTATATGTCACGCTGCAAGGGTGATACTTCGGGGTGGCACTCCCACTGCCAGTATCAACCATATTATCTGACAGCCAAGCGGCGGTCAGATCCCTGTCGAGTCTGACCACAAACTCCAAAATTGTCGGCGACTGTCGCGATGCCCTGGCACTCTCGAGACAGTGCGTCGTTAATCTGATCTGGGTTCCTGGTCACAGGAACATCGCTGGTAATTGTACTGCGGATGAACTGGCTAGGACGGGTACGTCTCTGCCGGAGGTTCATCCTCACGTGGAAGTGGGTATACCTCTTTCCTCCGTTAGGCTCCTTATTAGAAGGAGACGCGGACCTAGCCTGGTCGCGGGAGGAGTCTTGCTAAGTTGCTAGACTCACCTGGCCTAGGCTGGACTTGAGGCGTACCAATTCACACTTTAAACTAGACCGCAGGGACATCTCTTCCGTTGTATCTATCCTCACGGGCCACTGCGTGATGGGCAGGCATG
This sequence comes from Metopia argyrocephala, assembly GCA_963576795.1. Lineage (NCBI taxonomy): Eukaryota > Metazoa > Arthropoda > Insecta > Diptera > Sarcophagidae > Metopia > Metopia argyrocephala. The sequence goes on along the minus strand of OY756211.1, from coordinate 25,045,079 downwards.
CGGAGAGACTGCGCTTGCCCGAAAATGACTTCTGTCGTGGCTGCGGGTCGGCTGAGGAAGAGGAGACTGTGGTCCACTATATTTGCAAGTTTCCATCTCTGGCTCGACGCAGATTTCTTACATTAGGATCTCCTTTTTTCGATGGCTTGACTGATCTGTCGATCCTGGATATTGGATCAATTGCCAAATTTATTAGGCTCTCTGGCTGGTTTCCAGCATAATTTTCTGGGGAAGTAGTGCTTCTTGTGTGGAGCCCCTGCCTATCAGGGCTCCCCACATCATGTGGTATCACAACGGGCCGCTATGCGTGCTCAAGTGTGCCTTGTAATTACGAGGCTGCCACTTCCTCCTATCCTATCCTATACCAGTCTATTGCACTTTTGCTGTAGTGACATGTTGCCAAATCTGGCCAGAAGAATGTTGATATGTTGTGCTGTCTTAGAAATGGGAGCAACCTCTTTTGAAGACACTCTTTGATATAAATATCTGAGTTTATTGATCCCAATGTAACAAACGATGCACTTATGTTGCCGCAGCTACAAATAGCCTGCCAAACTAGGAACTTTTTGGGAAATTTTGATAGTTTTTTAGTTCGGAAGTCTTCAGAAACATTGCCTCTACTATCCGCTACATAAAACTCTTGGCCAGGAAGCTGCGCAAAGTCTGCAAAAACGTAAGTTTCATCATCCATTACACAACATTCGAACTTTTGAAAAAAATTCTTTTTTGAGGAGTTTTGCTCTTTTCTTTGCTTCAATATTCTTCTTAGCATTTCTATCCGGAACTTTTTGGACTTTAAATGTTTTAAGGCCAGCTTTAGCTTTAACTCGGCGCACAAAACTTTCCGAACATTGCACGCGCCGGGCCACTTCGCGACCAGAAATGTTTGGAAGAGCCAGCAAAAGCTTCTCAACCTTTTTGGCTTTCGCGTCGTTCGTTACCAGTTTTGCTTTACCAGTTCCAGGCTTTCTTTCAATTTTTAGGTCTTTGTTGAACTTTTTGACCACTCTGGAAACACATTGCCTGGTCACGTGGACTTCCCTAGCAACTTTTGTATAACTCCAATATGGTTTTTTTTTAATTATTTGAATAATTTTTGTATGCACTTGTCTTTGATTATCCATTGTGAACTAACTAACAAGTCAAATTTGACAAACTGATACATTTTAAAATCTGACACATTTTTCAAAGATATTGTGATTAACAAAAATAATTTTGATTAAAGGTGAAAAAAGTTATTAAGAAAAATGGGTGTTACACTTTATAGTGACGCACATCTTAGGCCAAAAGTTTAAGAAGATAAGTTTTTATTTTATTTTATATTTTGACGCAGAAAATCTTCGTTCTATTATTGGTACACATATGTGTACCTCAGGATTTAAAACATGTTTTCAAAGAAGTTAGCTTGAAAATGGATGAACAACAAATTGCTGATTTTTTTTAAAGAAAGTGACATAGATTTCTCTGGAAATGATGACGATGAAGACTACTTGCCTCCTGAATTGCTAAGAGCTGTTCAAATGCCTGAAGAATGGATTGTTGATTAAAAACTTATATAAGATGAAGTTGATATCAATGAGGGAGGCAGGAACCCATCCTGTCTATCTTGGCTTAGTAAAGAAATGCTAAACTGAGGTCCAGACATTAGTGATGATGTGCTTATTTCGCAAGGAAGTTCAACAATAAATATATTATACTCTTTTACTGAACACTTAGACCTTAAAATTTGGGAGCTGGTTGCAGAACAGAGCAATATATATTCAGCGAAAAAGCGGTATTTAAAGTCTATCAACACAAACACTGTTGAAATGAACCCTTAAATACCCTCAAATAAACCTTTATTGGAATAAAGAACTTTGCGTACAGATTATAAGAGAAGCAATAATCCGCAATAGGTTTTTTTTCAAATCAAGAATTATTTACGTTTCGAAAATAGCAATCAACCAAACGTAAGTGATAAGCTTTGGAAAATAAGACCTATTTTAAAGAAGTGTCACAATTTACCATATGTCTACTGGCGAACAAATAATACCATCTTCGGGACGTTGTGAATATTGACAATACATATCGGCCAAACCAAATCTATTATTAGAAAACTCTATTTGTTGATAGCAAGTCGGCATCTATATGTTGCCATCCAAATTTCTTCTTACACTGCAGTACAATATGTTCCAAATGCAATATCTAATTATGTATTTTGAAAAATAACTGCCGTGAAAATTACCAAGGTTTTAAGAGTTTTTCTTAAAATTTATAAGTCATTAAGACCTCAGGTACACATATGTGTACCCTCTATTCCTAATACACCTATCCCCCGCTTTACACGGTAGATACGATCCAGATAAAACCGTTTAACTCGAAAAAATACTTTTTGTATGAAAAAACCGTGTAAAACGAAAACAACGATACGATACGATGTTAAACAATTAATAATTTGTAAGAATTAATAAGAATTTATGAAAAATGATATTCGTTTTGTTGTTTAAAATCAATTATCTCATCTGTATGTGGACACATAAAATTTTGCTTTGAACACTAAAAGGGGAATTCCTATTTTCTGTGTTTTTTTTCGATAAGTTCATGAGAGTACAAGAGGTATACGTTAAAGTGTTGCCAGATTTAGATATAATTAAGTAGAAATAAATTCGCCTGCAGACAAAATTAGACACTCTTAACATATTTTTTTTTAAATTTTCATTTAATAAACCGTGTAAGATCGAAAACGTTCAAAACGAGTAGCGTGTAAAACGAGGGATAGGTGTAGTTAAAATTAAAAAAAAAATATACAAATAAAAAAATGGGTGCTTAATTTGTTGTCCATTGTGTGGAAAAATCATATAAAGAATAAATAATAGAAAGGTCAGGTCTTAAGAGGATATAAGCATGATAAATTTTCTTGTCAGAGAACAGACCAATTTGATTAAGACACCAGCTCCAACCGAGTTGCTGGTAAAAATCAAATAAAATAAAAATTATAAAACAACTATAAACTTCTTTTGTGTTTTCACTACAGAGGTCCATAAAAAAATTGGTAGTCAATCTGACCAAACCTAGTACAGGTTTTTACTAAGTTTTGGTAGTACAATTGAACCTATACTGTGGATTCTGTGCATTTTTTTCGCTGTTGCACTGTGTAATTGGAAGTAGTGAAACTGAACTGCAGTTATATATTACCTTTCCAGATATGTTATCATATCCAGTGGATTTATTTACATTCAAATGTTTAATAATTGTATGTATACATTCAATACAAATCCGCTGAAGGTTAACTCAGACAGCGAACTGTCGTAAAGAACGTAATAAACGTAAACTATCATCTGGATATGTTTGAGTTCGTAACCTTAAATCTGCTACAGACTCAATAAAGTATTGGTTGAGTATATTTGCTTTTGTTCCATCATCTTCTGTTGCCTAACCACCATATATGAGATTTACTTATTCTTTTTATATCTCCAAATGTAGTTTTTATAAAATTTCACATCTTTTTTGAATCACCATTAAATTTTTCTAAACAATCATGATAAAGTTTTCTCTACAGATTTTATTATCCAGTTTTATACAGCCCAATTATGAACAACAATCCCCCGGGAATTTTTTCCCATTCCCTGTTCTCCTATTTCAAATCAAAAACTCCCGAGAAATTTTTCTCTTTTCCCTTTTTCTAAACAAACTTCGAAATTGTGATACTTTTCCCCGGGAAAAAAGTAGCTATTACGAATGTCTATTAAAGGGAGAATGAAATAAAAAATTTTGAGAATAATTCCGCCAAAATATTGCAGGGAAGTTGTGCTAGAAAATGCAAATATTTTAATAAAAATAAATCAATATCATATTTTACAACACAATCGTTAATGCATTCCTTATTTTTAAGCCAAAAACAACAAAAAAGAAGTAATTAGAAATATTTTGAACGGAATACAAGCACATCCAGATATAGCTCGGGGAATGTTCATAACATACATGGGCATACTGCATTACTTTTTTACTGCAATACGTAAACCAGTATTCAGTAAAAAGTACTGATTATTGAAAAGAAAAATCAGTATTCAGTAAATTTTACTGATTACTGGAAAGAAAAATCAGTATTCAGTAAATTTTACTGTTTACTGAAAAGAGAAATCAGTATTCAGTAAAAAGTACTGTTTACTGAAAAAAGAAATCAGTATTCAGTAAATTTTACTGATTACTGAAAAGAGAAATCAGTATTCAGTAAAAAGTACTGTTTACTGAAAAGAAAAATCAGTATTCAGTAAAAAGTACTGATTACTGAAAAGTGAAATCAGTATTCAGTAAAAAGTACTGATTTGTGTAAAAAAATTCAGTAAACATTAAGTGAAATCAGTATTCAGTAAAAAGTACTGATTTGTGTAAAAAAATTCAGTAAACATTAAATGACTGATAGTAGGTAGATACCAGTGGTGCCAACTTTTTGCAACTAAAACGCGCTGGCCTCCTTCCCAAAACGCGCTAAAACGCACAAAAACATAGCGTTGACAAATATTTATAAGCAAAACGCGCCGTTTCCAAACGCGCTAAATAAAATTTGAATAAAATTCGACCCATATATTAGAAAAAGTACAGTCTTTATTGAAGCAAAATAAATAATATCTACATATTTGTTTTGGAATTTAATTCAGGTGCAAAAAGTAGATTCTTACAAACTACCAAACAACAAAAATTTTAAATATTTTATTGGTATGTACATTAGGGGGGGTCGTCCGACAGCGTTTTTCGTGCTCAGGAGGTTCCAATTAACTTATCTTGGCATGTGGCGTTCTTGGTATTTTTTGGCTGTAAACCAGTGTAATTGAAACGTCTGTAATGTGAGTTGATTACACCAATTCAGAAATTGATACAAATTCAATGAACTCGCAACGTATTGAAATACTATTTGTTTTCAGACGAGGCTGAGAAAAAAAACAACAATCGCACAGAATTCATACTCCACAAGAGGCAAAAAATTGTTTGAAATTAGGAATAAGCTAAATATTCCGTTAATTCATGAAAAAAGTGTCTCGAAAAAACTAAAAACATTACTAACTAAACATCAATATCAAATAAAATGTCAAGCAAAGTCTTTAACATTTCTGCAAACTATTGATGACGTTTTTTTTTTTATATTGGGAAATGTCAGTGCGCAAAAACATCGTTTTCCTGCTGTGGCTTAATAACCATTGACCTCCAAGAGTTTATGATTGATCAGCACAGTAGAAGAAAGCTAACCATTCCCGAATTTGATGCGAATATTGTTGACCAATAATCAACACTGCCACTAGCTAGTCGCGATCCAACGTTTAATCCTGGTCCATCACATATGGATATTGAGTCTGAACTGGAGTTTTCCATACCAACTGCAGGACAGCCAAGTTCATCGTAAAAAAGATTTCATACAAAAAGGTACGATACACCCCATTTCGCTATGCCGTGTGATAGGTTTGGTATCGGGAATAAGCTTGCTTCTTTTCTGGCCACATCACTTTTCAAAGACATTGTTTAACGATGAAAATGGGGAACCAATAATTATGGGCAAATCTAAGCATTCACGTGAAAAAATAGAAATGTAGGGATGCTTTTCATAGAAAGTAACGCAATGATTATGATTTAGTAGCATTCTCATTTGATGGCAGAAACAACAACTCTCTGACGAGAGAAGAAGAAAATGGTAGATATCATCCGAAAATTGCAAAAGAATCGCACTCAGTGGTTCTTGCAGAGCCTAAGAGCAATAAAAAGAAAACTGAGATTCTAAGCTAAACGGTGATATACAATTTTCTATTATAAACCAGTAATTGGAATTTTCCTATAATTTCAAAAGGTAAGACAGCGTGTAAAATTGTCGTAAAACCCCTACCGTTTGCAATTCTTTTTTAAAATATGACCAAACGGCACAACCGATCGAAGCATTCATGATACCAATGGAAAGCTGACAAAATGACCTAACTAGTGATTTACAATAACCTATTTTAACTAAAGTATCCTATTTTTCTTATAGTCTTTACTTCTAAAAAAGCATTAATTTTACAACTTGTCAAAAAACATCCTTTTTCAATTCTGTAATGAACCCTGACTAAATGGCAACCCCGATTAGAATGCCCAAGCTACCACTGGAAAGCTGAAATTCTAAGGTAAACGGTGGTATACAATTTTCTATTAAAAGCCATTAATTGGAATTTTCCTATAACTTCAAATGGTAAGACAGCGTGTAAAATTGTCGTAAAAACACTACTTTTTGCAATTATTTTTTAAAATATGACCAAACGGGCAACCGATCGATTATTATACATAAATCGTATTATAATACAATTGAATAACCCTATAATAAGTAATAAATGCCACCATTGTATATATAATTCATATAATATTAAACAAATAAAACAATTAAAAATGTATCACTCAGATATTCAAAAAATAAATGATTTTTTGTGTAAAACGTGACATAAAATTTTCAAATTGATTTTTGGGAGCTACGAATTTATTTTAGACCCATGGTTTCTTCGAGAAATTTTCTTAGAATTTTCCCTAGATTTCGTTTTTGCTATACGCTTTGTTGACTTTTTTCCTGTCATACAAATCGACCCCCCCTAATGTACATATATCAATAAAAATTGAAATATGTTAAACATTTCATAAAATTGTACTTGGTTACTTTAATAATCAGTCAAATATTAAAATAGTAACTCAGTCTTTTTTGTTGAAAATTAAACTTTTACGGCCGTATGTATAATGAAAAATTAGCCACTCGTTATTATATGGGACAAAAAACTTACAGGTTTATGACCCGCTATAGACTGATATTATTAAAACTTTCCATACCCTCTATTTGTTTACTAGTCAGATAATCCAAAAATTTAAATATCTTGTACCTTTGAGTAAGAATTTCCACGTATTGGAATGACAAACTTACCCACTGTGTACAACGACCTGCCAATTTTTTATTACACATAAGGCTGTTAATATTTTACTGATTAAAATCAATAATAAGGAACCTTTTGATATTATAAAAATAAGGTAGAAAAGTAAAGTTAATATCGATCATCGCCAATTTCATTCAAACCATCTGGCTCATCTTTTGGCCACAAAACCGATTGTATGTAATACTTCGAATTATTATACGTGTTATTTGAATAAATTTTTGCATATATGTACATTTAATGGAATATCAAAATTTTCACAACAAGAGTTTTTTAATCTTAGGCCATATTTAATGGGTATTAAGTAATTGACTGTGTTTAAGAAACATTCTATTTCTTATTTTTGATTTAAAATAATTCATTACACTAAAAGCTCTTTAAACTTCTGCATTTGAAAATGGGAAGCTCAATAAACTTATAACAAATGAAAACAGCTTGATAACAGGATTGACATTAAGAGAATTCTTAAAATTGTGGATCTCAATCCAAGATGATAATTAACATTGGTTATTAGCACTATACAAACTATACATATATATGTGTGTAGTTAAAAATAATTTCACCAAAGTATTGTTAAAAATGATTTGTTGATACTTAAATGAAATTATACAAAATTGTTTTTATAGTTGTAAAAAAAGTTCTAGAAAATTTACGAAAAAAAGTAAGAAAATGTTGGACTGAAGTGGTTTTATTAAGTTTATTTAAAACGCGCCAACTTAGCGCGTTTACTAAAAAACGCGGAAACAACGGAAAAAACGCGTTTTTTATGGTTAAAATGCGCTAAAACTAGCGCGAAACGCGCTAAATTCGCACCGCTGGTAGATACTGTGTGTTTTAAAAATGATATGTACGCATTGCTCACTTACATGAATAGTGGCATAACTGAAAAACTGCATTTCGAAAAAAATTAAGAACTGAAAAAATTATTTTATTTTACATTTTTAAGTATATTTTCTCAACTTGAAGTCTCAGCTATATAAATCAGTTTTTATTTACCCAATAACACATTTCATAATTAAAAAAAGTAAAAACATACAAAAAAGAAATATTCCTCGAATTTCAGCAGTTATGCCACTATTCATGTAAGTGAGCAATGCGTACATATCATTTTTAAAATACACAGTATCTACCATCAGTCATTTAATGTTTACTGAATTTTTTTACACAAATCAGTACTTTTTACTGAATACTGATTTCACTTTTCAGTAATCAGTACTTTTTACTGAATACTGATTTCTCTTTTCAGTAATCAGTAAAATTTACTGAATACTGATTTCTCTTTTCAGTAATCAGTAAAATTTACTGAATACTGATTTTTCTTTTCAATAATCAGTAAAAAAAGAAAATACTGAAAAAGTACTGGTACTGAAAAATGCCCATCTATGGTTCAAAAGAAGTAAAGAGGAGGTAAATCGGTTTTGGCATAATTTGCTGGCAGAGTTGAATTCAGCGTGGCCAACTTCAAAATGTGCTTCGGAGTGGAAGAAAGTATTAATAAAATTTATCTATAATATATATACAAATAATTAAAGTGCAAAACACTTCTACAAGCATAGTCTGATCAAAAAAAGTATGTTCGGTAAAAAGCTACCCAAAACTTTAAATGCACCAAAGGAACTGGTGGAGGACCGAATATGGAGCAGAAGTATTCTGCAAATGAAGAGACCATATATAATTTGATTGGAGGAGTCTGAAGATGTACATACTTTCACGTCGCCAATTAGAATAAGACCTATTATTTCATATGGAAAAATTGGTGTTTTACAGTGTGTTGGCAACCCTGAAATTAAAATTACTGTGACAAAATTACAAAGAAATACAGCAACAAAGCAAATCGTAAACATGGACTGTGCAGTGGGCAAATGTGTGAAAGCCAACGGTAAAAGATATGTGAAAAATATGTGCTACGAATCTAGAAACGTAGACCCTCTGTACCTTGCACAATCGCAAACAAACGCAGATAATTTGTTTTTAAATAAAAGTAGAGCTATAGACGAACATTTTGATATATAACTGATACGCGTCATACGACGTCAACATAGTTAAAAGTTTCATTAAAAAAAAAAAGTTAAAAATCTATATAAAAATTGATTTAGCGTAAAACCACTTTCAGCAAAATATATGTTTTGCATAAAAAATTTATAAATACATAATAATAAAAGTACACACCTTCAACTTGAATACCCATTGTAAAAAAATAGGTCACAAATAAATTTTTCCTTGAAAAACATGCACTATAGATTAACTTTATTAGCACTGCTGATAAAAATAAGGATAGTTGTTTTGATCTGTTTCGGTTTTCATTGAATTTGAAAATGGGTCTGGCGGTAAATGAGAGCAAAACGAAGTACATGTTGTCGACGAGTAGGGATGTTGAACGCATCAGCTCCCAGGTTACAGCCGGCAACTATACATTCGATGTGGTCAAGGAGTTCATCTACCTTGGCACCGCCATTACCAGCAAGAATGATGTCAGTCTGGAGATCAAACGAAGAATCACACTGGCCAACAGGTGCTACTACGGTCTCAGTAGGCAGTTTAGTAATAGAGACCTCTCTCGTGCGACGAAATTAACACTCTATAAGTCGCTTATTCTTCCGGTGCTTCTCTATGGTGCGGAAGCATGGACGCTGTCTTGTGCCGATGCAGCGGTCTTGAGAGTATTCGAGAGAAAACTTCTTCGTAAGATCTTTGGTCCTCTAAGGCATGGCGATGAGTTTCGCATTAGAACCAACCATGAGCTGTATGAGCTCCTCGGCGATGTGGGCGTTGTTCAGCGCATTAACATACAGCGGCTACGCTGGCTCGGCCATATTGTTCGGATGGATGAATCTGCCTCAGCGAGAAAAGTTTTCGATGCGAAGGTCACTGGACGTCGGCGTAGAGGACGACCGTGTTTACGTTGGAAGGACCAAGTTGATGAAGCCCTGTCGTTAATTGGTGTGACCAACTGGAGAAGGCGCGCGCTTAGCAGAGACGCCTGGAGACTAGTGTTAAGGCAGGCCGAAACCCGTTAACGGGTTGTTATGGCCATCTAAGTAAGTAAAGTAAAAAGTTTTGATCTGTTCACTTCCCATGCACAAAATTTAATGTAAAAAACAACAAATTGTACATCTTTTTGCATGTCTTAGTAGTGCCACTAATAGTGAGTATTAGAACAACATAACGGTGAAAAAATCGAACACCGTGATTTGACCACTATGTCCTACTGGTAAACCACTGTGCAATGATGCCATTCGTTTAAATAAACACCCAACAAAGCGACAAATTTTAATGATGGTATACGATCCTTTAGGATTAATTGGTAATTTCCGCGGTGCTATTTAAAATCAAATGCCGACTATAGCGATGCATACACCGAACTGCACACATTCGCAGACGCTAGTGAAAGCGGATATGGGGCAGTAGCATACCTCGAATAGTTCGTAATAAAGACATCGTTTGCTTCTTGGTGGGCTCTAAAACACGTGTAGCACCCTTGAAGGTAACTTTAATACCACGTCTGGAGCTCCTGGCTGGATCGCGATTTGCCAATACTATTATAAAGAGTCACTCTATTACTATAAAGAAAAAATACTTCTGGTCTGACTCGAAAACTGTTATAAGTTGGCTGACCCATAATAATAAAAAATACCATCAGTTCGTTTCTTTACGCGTCGGTGAAATCTTGGATATAACTCACCTGCACGAATGGCGTTGGATACCTGGCAAAAAAATGTGGCTGACGAAGCGACAAAATGGGCGGAAAAACCTGATGTTTCATTAACTAGCCGTTGATTTAAAGGACAAGATTTTCTTTTGAAACCTGTAGACGAATGGCCAAACCATGAAACTACATTAGTACTATCCGAAGAAAATCTAATTAATTTTGTACAAGTTCATGATAAATCTGAAAATATTATCTTTTCTCAAAATGGAATAGGCTTGTAAAGACTACCGCATATGTGCTATGTTTCTACGATATTGTCAAAAATAAATCTAAATGTCAAGAAGAGTTTAAGTCAGAAGAACTATTTAAAGCCGAAAATTTATTCTTTCGATTCACACAACCAGAATTTTATTTAGAAGAAATAAACTATCTAAAGGTGAACAAAAGATTAAATAAGTCAAGCCCATTGTACAAAGTTATGCCAAAACTAGTAGACATTCTTCGCGTAGACAACCGATTAGCTAAAGTTTGTATCTCTGATGATATTAAATACCCTATAATTTTACCAAAAAATAAGATAAGATTTAAATATTTCAATCACGAAACTGTGGTAAACGAAATAAGGCAGAGATTTTACATCTCACGACGAAGAGCTATTTTTAGAACTACATATATTGAAGCAATGTCGAACATGCAAAATAAAAAAGGCCGCACCACAATATCCTCAGATAGCGAAACTGCCAGAAGTTAGACTAGCAGCTTATTGTCCTGCCTTCACATACACGGGAGTGGATTTTTTTTGGCCCACTGATGGTGACTGTCGGCCGGCATAGTGAAAAGAGATACGGTGCTCTCTTTATGTGTCTAACTGTAAGAGCCTTTCATATAGAAATCGCTGACACATTAAATACAGCGTCATGTATAATAGCTATCAGAAACTTCTGGTGTCGACGCGAACCCCAAGACAGTTTTTTTAGCGATAACGCTACAAATTTTGTAAGCGCAGAAAAGGAAATTCGTGAAGCAGTAAGAGAAGTTGATAAAAATGAGCTCATACGAACCAATACAACCACATACCCGGAGTGGAACTTTATTCTACCTTCATCACCTCACATGGGAGGTGCATGGGAAAGACTCGTAAGATCAATGAAAACTGTTCTGTATAACACCTTACCAACACGAGTACGCAGCGAGGAATTGCTGCGCGGAATGCTGGCGGAAATAGATAACATAATTAATTGGCGACCATTAGTTTATGTTCCTCTCAAGCACGAAAACGCCGAGACTCTAACGCCAAATCATTTTTTAGTACACTCATCAAATGTATTAAAACCACTAGCAACATATGATGACAGCGGCGTTGCACTTAAACAAAGTTGGCTGAGTTCTCAACAATTCGCGGAGAGATTTTGGCGCAGTGCTGGGTGTTACAATATTATAACTTCGAAGGCTTCTCGTTATACTGTGGGGCGTGTTACCGACACCACCTAACTACTAGAAAATGCATCTCTAAACTTTATCTTATTACATTTACTTAAATTCTATTACACTTTAATCTATTACTTTATATGTATTTTATCCTCCATCTTTATTGTAAACTAGATAAATTATGCACATCGTGCTTTATTCAATTGTGAAATAGGTTGGTGGTTTGAAACCAAAAAAGTACGTATAAGATTATAAAATGCATTTTAGAATTTATTATATCGTCAATGGAATTAAAGTACGCTGTAACTGACAAAAAATCGAAAATACTTTTTTTGCATCATTTTTATCAGAAAAAAAATACGCGTCGATTGGTCCAGATCCCAGATTTCTACGATGAAAATAAATTCACTTATGCCGTCTGCGAAATAAAAAATACCAGTGTATTTGTTCTACTTTTATGAAAGTTTTTTGGCTCTGCGGAACATTTAAAGTTTTGTCAGTTACAGCGTTTTTTAATTCCATCGACGATATTTACTCTTTATAATATGAATTTAGGAATTAAAACATTCGGTTGCGTCACGAGTTGAAAATAAAGAAATAATTGTATTTCAATAAACCTAGCCGGCGCACAGTGGCCGAAATACTTAATCTAGCGGCGCTTTGTTAATAACTCCAAAAACATAAAAAATTCTGAAAGTTTTTTTTGTTTTTTTTTTTTTTTAATTTGTATATATTTAAATATAACCAATTCATTAAAATTTAAAATTTGTTTGTTTTTTTTAAGTATATGGGTAGTTCCATATATAACCAACCAATAAAATAGACATTTTGAGCCTGACCCTCTCCAAACTTCACGAAATTCGGTATACAAATTGTATTCTACATGGTTAAGACGAATGCAAGCTTTGGGATTGCTGGACCAAATGGCTCCGGAGATACCAGGTCATGAAAAGTGAAAAAAAAATCATTAACATCGTTCCTAGGTAGTAAAACGCTATAAGCTATATCTTTCTCAATTTTTATGCAACAACAATCAATAAAATCTCATTTTAAAGCTAATGAGGTTTCTAATATAATAGTGTCCAACTAAATTTTTTGTAAAGAGTTGAAGGTCATATTTACCATGAATTTTGAAAAAGTTAGAAAATTTTTATTTTATTACACGAGTAATTAAAAAAAAAAGGTTTCTGCTTCATATTTTTTTTACAGTTTACACAAAAAAAAAAAAAAAAATAAAAAATAGCAACTATTCAGAGTTGGAGCTTTCAGGATTAATGCTGTCAGGTAGGTCATTTATATTTAACAGAAGCTGCTTGAGCTCATCATCTATTTTGACGTGTTTTTTTGAGTATTTCGAAGTGCTTTTTGATTTAGATGTAATAAAAGGAAGCTAAAGCTTCCTCAGGTGTATACGGAATAGGTGCTTTTGGTTCAGAGTCTACAGATTTAAGCATTTTTGTAGCTACTGCAGATTCTAAACATAACTTTGAAACAACCTGTGATGCGCTTCTTTTTCCACCTTTGTAAAGACTCACGCTCGCCGCTACCATTAACTCTTGGTTCGGTGTTTCATTGGCAATTGGTGCAATTTTTTTTTTTGAGTCTTACTTGTGCACTCTGAAAAAGGTTTCTCTTTACGTTGTGCAACGGCTGGATTAGGGAAAATAATGTCATCATCCAACCACGTCTTATTTCGCTCTTCAAACACAGCCAAAACTCTGTGACTTTCTTTCCACTTTTGTATAAGTTTGCTAATAAAATTTCTCAATTGTTTTTGAATTTGGTGGTATTGTTCTTCACTATATTTCGAGCGATCAATGACATTGGAAAATATATGATTTTCAACCATTAAAAATTTTTTTGTTGGCACTGGTTCACTATGCCATATTAAAAAAAGGGTGCGTTTGGATTCTGCCATTCTAACTAAAAAACGGAAAAAATCAAAACTTTGCAAAAACTTGCCGCCCATATTTGAACTTGACATAGATAACAACCCATTTAAACAAACTATACAAACAGTGAACCGAATACGATCGAATCCACCCTACTTTTATTCCACACAAAATTGAATTTAGTATCTAAAAACACTTTCACAAAGGACAAATTCTTTTTCCACTGTTCAGCACTAAAACAAACAATTACAGATCACAAAACTATTTTTTTTTATTTAATACATACCTTTTATTTAAAATCAAATCGAAAATCTTATCAAAAAGTTAAAGTTTTAATTTTTTACTGTCAGCAAAATTGCACTTAAAAACAGCTCAAAACTAGTTATTGCACTTGCTAAAACATATGTTACGTTGGAATGCTTACAGCTGTGCGAATATTAGGAACAAAACAAAAAAGAAATCAGAAAAAAATCCGTTAAAGTTTAAATTTTCAAAAAATAAAATAAAGCTTGCCGAATTCTTAATTTGGAAAATTCGCTAAAGCGACGCTTAGTTGGGTATTTCGGCCACTGTGCGGCGTTATTAATTAAATCAAGCCATCATAACCTACTACTGTTAACGCTACGGTTAACACTAACCACGGCGACTACTGTTACCTAGTGATCAGTAAATTCTTTTGACCAACGCTTTATATATCCTAAAACTCTATTTGCTTTATTCACTATCATTGAAATATGTTCACAAAACTTAAGTCTGTAATCTAACAAGATTCCAAGACCATTAATGGTTAACACCTTGCCCAGTACTATATACTTAAAATGATATGATCAAGTTTCAGTGAACGATAAATTTACATGTGTTTACATTTATTAATATTTAAATCCAATTAGTTGACATCACACCATTGAGAAACATTTTCAATATTTCCTTGAAGTTTTGACTCACCAGATATGCCATCATCAGCATGTATAAGAATATTAGAATGAATAATAACAGTTGGAAGGTCGTTAATAAATAATGTAAATAAAAATGGTCCAAGATGGCCCCCTTGAGGAACTTCAGAGTGAACACCGATGATTTTAGACAGAGTATTTTCGAATTTTACTTGTTGAGTTCTTTCAGAAAGATGAGATGTCAGCCAGCGTACGACATTGTTGCTAAAAACCCATGGAGTATAGTTTATAGAGCAAAAGATCGTGGTTGACTTTACGGTTTGATGAATTCCATGATAATGTTAATTCCAGTATATTAGGAGAAGTTGAACATAATTTTCGAAAGCCATGTTAATATGGAGTTAAAAGTTGCGATATTTGTTAAAATAAAGAGTCAGTTAAAATTGTTTCAATGAGTTTTGGAAACGCATTTAATTTTGCTATACCTCTGTAGTTTGAAACTTCCATTTTACTGCCGACTTTAAACAAAGGAATTATAAATGATTTCTTCCAATTAGATGAAAAATAACCCAAACCAATCGATTTGTTGAAAAATTACCGTCGGAGGACCACAAAGATTTTGAGAACAATGCTTAAGAATACAGGTAGGTATGCCATGAGATTTTTTTTTATAATAAAAGGAGAAAATGATGTACGCGAAGGAATAGTACTAAAGCCAAACTTTCTTCTTTATTTTCTGTACATATTCTTGACAAACATTAACTATTTACCCAAACAGTACTGAAATATTTTTAGTTTTTTTTTCAATCACTTCGTTAAGTGTCTTTTTTAATACCATATTCTCGAAATTACAACTTGTAAAAATCATAAGTTTTTCGTTTAATAACCGATATTAGTATTACCTTTTAAACGAAATAATATTTTTGAAAATCGGCTGAAAAATGACTGAGTTACGGACGTTGAACTTTAAATAAAACCCACTTTTTCAATAAATTTTCCTTTTATTCACGCTCTGAGTTCGCAGTGAGTCAGTATGCTTTTTGTTATTACGTTTGTAAAAAAGCGTGCTAAAGTAGCTTTTGAAAACACGCAAGTACATAAAAATCTACTTAAAAATTAATAAGATATGCTAAGTTTTGTGGTAACATGAAATTAATTTGTCTTTATATTACAGCAAGCACTTGTATTGTATACAAATTAACATGGATATGATATGATAGTATGGCTCAAATACTGAATGTCATAAATTACAGTACAGTGGCTAATTTTTGCTAATTTTAAGGTCTTAAAAATTTTGATTGACATGAAAGGTGATAACATAAAATATCCATGTTATTTTTGTGAATGGGATAACCGAGCAACTGATCAGCAACACATTCAAAAAGTTTGGGTTCCTCGTACAACATTTGTTGTTGGTGAAAAAAAGCACCATTAATATATACAGTACATTTTCATGTGTTGTATAATAATGTAAATCATCTTCTTCACAGGTATCTTTGTTGGTCCACAATTACAACAATTGATGAAAGACGAACATTTCATCAAACAAATGCCATCGCATATATTTGCTTCATTATAAATAGTTGTCTGAAACTACGATATTTTCCAAAAGCCTGGAAGACCAATCTTAAAAGCTAATAAACTTCCTAACTCGGTCCAAAGTTACCGTCCTATTAGTTTACTCAGCAGCCTTAGTAAAATTCTGGAAAAGGTCATAAAGACAAGGCTATCTACATTTATGGCACGCAATCAAATTTTACCAATGACTCAGTTTGGTTTTAGACCTTTTCATAGCACTGTTCATCAGATTAAGAGAATTTATAACCATATATATAATGGGTTTAATGAAGGATATTCAACGGTTTAAGTTACGCTTGATATTGAAAAAGCCTTTGATTCAGTCTGGCATAGTGGACTTCTGTACAAATTGATTCAGTATGAGTTTCCCCTTTACCTTGTGAAAATCATTGAATCATTTCTCAAAAATAGATTTTATTGTGTGAGCCTTAATAACAAATGTTCTGACCTATTTGAAATCCCTTCTGGGACGACTGTTCACATTAGAGTTACATGACTGTTCACACTATGTTTCAATGTTGTTCACACTAAAACCGATTTTGATGTTTCGTACCAATTCGGAATGGTCTCTGGCCAAATAAGAAGAATAACAAAAAAAAATTTTTTAAATATTCCAGAAAAATCAAATAACGTAAGTGTGTACTTTTAAAATCCGGGGTTCATGCATACAATGCCTGACTGTTCACACTATGTTGCGATGGTGTTCACATTGATAAGAATAGAAAAAAAAATTTCTATGTCGCAATGATGTTCACACTAGAGTTGCATGACTGTTCACACTATATTACAATTGTGTTCACACTAGAGTTGGATGACTGTTCACACTATGTAGGAATGGTGGTCTCACTAGAGTCATGACTTTTCACACCATGCTGTTGATCAAATTAACGCTTGCTTGAATTATAGGGATGCCAATCCTTAATTACGATACTGAAAATTATGATTTTCAGGATTTAAAAAATTTTTGATTTTAAGGTTTTTTGCTTCTCATAAAAAAAAAAAAACTGTAGTTACGTCCGTTTGTATTTAGTATGACGATATGTATAGAACTTTCAGTTGGTGTCCACATTTTGTATTGTCGCCGAATTTTTCATCTGTTCGTTGTTGATATGTACGCAAACAATGAAACTGAACGACTAAATTTCATACGTTTTAATCAAAAGAAATTACGTTCAGAAGAGAATATCCATTTGCGTGATGCAATTATGTAATGTAAACGACCTCGGAAAAATTGTTATTTTGCCTTCAATATGAATACGACACAAATGAATTAAGCGATTTGGTTCGAACTAATGTACCTTTACTAAATCCCCAACAAAAAGAAGTGTTTCTTCTGGAATAGCGGCTACGCTGCTGACAGGTTGTAGATCCGCTCATTCGGCATTGAAATTGTCATTAAACCTTCAAGCGGTTGAGGAACCAAGAACATCTAACAAAGCGAAACATTCAGCAATGGATAGCAAGCAAAATAATTATCTGGGACGAATGCACAATATCGCAAAAACGTGCGTTAGAAGCTCTGAATCGCACCATGCAAGATCTGCGTAATGTCGCAAGATATTTTGGCGGTGCGTTGATTTTACTCTCAGGTGATTTCCGGCAAACACTACCAGTATTACCACGATCGACCGCAGCCGATGAGATCAATTCCTCCCTCAAATCATCGACATTGTGGCGTTATGTGAAGAAACTTCAGCTGACGACAAATATGCGAGTTGCATTGCAAAACGATCCATTTACCGAAGTGTTCTCCAATCAACTGCTAACTATTGGTAATTGTCGTATTCCTGTCGACGCATCGAATGGATTGATATCCTTTCCTCCGAATTTTTGTAATTTCGTCTCAACGAAAGAGGAGCTCATCAAAAAAGTGTTTCCTAATATAATTGCTAACCATAAGAACTACGATTGGTTGAGTGAAAGAGCAATTTTAGCTGCAAAGAACAAGGATGTGTATCACATAAACTTTAAAATTCAAGATAAAATCATTGGTTCCCAGTTTTCTCACATGGATCAGAGCAACTCTTTTGTACATACATTTATGCCGAGAGTGCAAAAACTAAAAATATTGTGTATTTTAATTCTGGTTTTTCGACCTTTATTATTTAATGTAAAGAATTACTCAAGCTTAAGGTCTTTTTTTAAATAAAATCATTTATTTATTTTTAAGCTTGGCAAAACATCGCGCGTTTCAATAGCTTCTACGAAGTTTTCAAACTCATGTGACAAACTGGACAGTAGTACAACAATCAATAATTCCGTTTCCGACAGTTTTTCTACCAATTCTCTAAAGCTGTTCAAATGCCGGCTTATATTACCACCACCAACCATTGTTATTAACAAATAATGGCAGTTTTTGCAGTAGCCCTCTTGGCTTATATGTAACCTCAAGACGAACCCAAGCCCCGCTTATCAACAACAACAACTTATATTTTTTGTTTCAAGGAACTTCAATTTTCACAAAAATTTATTTTCTTTTTAACTCCGCTCAGAACTTTTTCCCAGGCCCATAACCTGTTTCATTTAATTGTTATTTATTGAATATAACAGAGCTTATATAAGATGTGCGTCACTATAAAGTGTAACACCCATTTTTCTTAATAACTTTTTTCACCTTTAATCAAAATTATTTTTCTTAATCACAATATCTTTGAAAAATGTGTCAGATTTTAAAATGTATCAGTTTGTCAAATTAGACTTGTTAGTTAGTTCACAATGGATAATCAAAGACAAGTGCATACAAAAATTATTCAAATAATTCAAAAAAAACCATATTGGAGTTATACAAAAGTTGCTAGGGAAGTCCACGTGACCAGGCAATGTGTTTCCAGAGTGGTCAAAAAGTTCAACAAAGACCTAAAAATTGAAAGAAAGCCTGGAACAGGTAAAGCAAAACTGGTAACGAACGACGCGAAAGCCAAAAAGGTTGAGAAGCTTTTGCTGGCTCTTCCAAACATTTCTGGTCGCGAAGTGGCCCGGCGCGTGCAATGTTCGGAAAGTTTTGTGCGCCGAATTAAAGCTAAAGCTGGCCTTAAAACATTTAAAGTCCAAAAAGTTCCGGATAGAAATGCTAAGAAGAATATTGAAGCAAAAAAAAGAGCAAAACTCCTCAAAAAAGAATTTTTTCAAAAGTTCGAATGTTGTGTAATGGATGATGAAACTTACGTTTTTGCAGACTTTGCGCAGCTTCCTGGCCAAGAGTTTTATGTAGCGGATAGTAAAGGCAATGTTTCTGAAGAGTTCCGAACTAAAAAACTATCAAAATTTCCCAAAAAGTTCCTAGTTTGGCAGGCTATTTGTAGCTGCGGCAACAGAAGTGCATCGTGTGTTACATTGGGATCAATAAACTCAGATATTTATATCAAAGAGTGTCTTAAAAAGAGGTTGCTTCCATTTTTAAGACAGCACAACATATCAACACTCTTCTGGCCAGATTTGGCAACATGTCACTACAGTAAAAGCGCAATAGACTGGTATAATAAAAATAATGTTATTTTTGTTCCAAAAGAGGCTAACCCACCAAACTGCCCAGAGCTGCGGCCTATTGAAAGATATTGGGCTCTGGTCAAAAGAGAACTAAAGAAGAGTACATCTGTTCCCAAAACCATTACTAGTTTTCGATATAAATGGACAGCTGGTACCAAAAAAATCACCGAAAACACTATAACATTGCTTATGGATGGCATAATGAATAAAATAAAAAATTTTATAAAATTAAATTAATTTTTAAATAAAATAATACAGAATATAAATCTGTAATAAAAATGCAAAATAAAACTGTTTTGTTTTTAACTCTAGCTTACTCCAGTCAGTTTTTATTTGACTTTTGATGTGTTACAGTTTATAGTGACGCACATCTTAAATTAATAAATAGAGTATTGTTCTTTACTTTGTGATGTACAGCAAGAGAATGAAAATGATATAAAAAGAAAAATAGTAAATATACATATGTATGTATAGTAAATTTCCATTACAGGGTGGAGTTGCCATATGTTCGCAACCTCCAACAACTATTAAGGCTTTTCGACCAAAAACATGAAAGGGAAAAGGTTCTTGTTGATGGATCATCAGTGCATATAACATGCGCTTCTATCGGTACTAGAATGGGAGGTGCCCAGATGAAATAAAAGCATTAATTCAAATAATCTCATATTCTCACGTAGTACCCGTATCTCTCGCAAATCACATCTTCTTGAAGTTAATTGCCCAACGAATCGCACGATGCACTACAGAGAAAAGTTTTTAGCCGTATTGTTCGGTTCTAAAATAACCTCCTAGCGGAAATTTATGATGTTAGTAATTTGACATCAAATATCCACAAACACTAGTTCATCCTTCCCCTTTTCATAACCTATTCTCCTAGACAAGTGCAATGCAACTTATTCGTAGAGGTCGTCCTTTGAGGGCTGGTCTCATAGGTAACAAAATAATCCACTAGTTCTTTCGAGTACTAGCACTGAATTGGTGACATTAATTTTGAGATATGGTAAAGCTTTAGATATCAATGTATTATTTGGCTTAGAAAACAATAACAGTTACATAAGTTACATAATACTTACAGCGTTAACTTCCTCGTTATCGTACCAAACATGTATGTAACTGTGTAATAAAGCTTGCTCAACAGATATACGTTGTTCGGGATCAATTACTAGCATTTTACTTAGTAAATCCCTAGCTTCGGCCGCTTTTCTCCTACTTTGCTCATTGTTTTCACTAGGAAAAAGAACATCAGGAAATAGTCGATCAAAAGAATAACCAGAATATCGAGGTCTGTTTTCTACATAATTCCGCACTGTAGGCTGTAGTCTTTGCATAAAAGAGGTTGAAGGTGTTCCAAGTTGTTCTGAAACAGATATAAAAATTATTACAAATTTATTTGCTATAGAAACATCTTACCAATAATTTTGTTCCATTGGTCGATATGATCAGTGCCAGGAAATAAGACTCCTCCACGAATCATTTCACCCATTATACAACCCACTGACCAAATATCAACATTTTCTTTATAGCCCATACCTAATATTACTTCTGGAGCGCGATAATATCGAGTTACAACGTATGGGGTCATCATAAAAGTGGTACCAGCAGTTCTTGCTAGCCCAAAGTCCAAAATTTTCAAAGTGCAATCTGCTTTTACAACAATATTAGACGGTTTTAGGTCCTGAAACAATTTTTTTTAATTGAAAAATATTAATATTTAATATAAAAACATCTCTTTTGAATATAACAGCTTTTTGGTATGCATATTAAAAAAAAAAAAAAAACGAAAATTTCACAGTCATATCTCTAACCAAAATTAACCAATTCGTATTCAAAGCTTTTAATGATAAGCTAACTAGCAGATGGATTACGCTCTGCATAGTAGTAGCAAGGAGTTTATATATAACTACGGTGACCATCCGTTCTGTATTATACAGAACAGTTCTGTATTTGAAACCCGTGTTCTGTATAAATTATTCATTAGGGAAAACATAAAAATGTTCTGTATTTTATTAAATGTTCAGTATTTGTTCTGTATTTTCATGCCTCAAAATAGTATTTGTACTTTTGATGAACACCTTTGGAAAAAAGTCTCCTGATGAGTCTCTTAGAGACGAATTGGCCATAGAGACATGCTTATTATCATCAGCAATACATTTCATATACATATGTATGCACATTTTAGTGAAGGAAATATAAATTTTAAAAATATTGTGACGGTTGTCGAGTTCAGTGTGTGTTTACTTGGTTCAAATGCCTCAACAGAAAGGGTATTTTCTGTATT
The DNA here is from genome assembly GCA_963576795.1 of Metopia argyrocephala. NCBI lineage: Eukaryota > Metazoa > Arthropoda > Insecta > Diptera > Sarcophagidae > Metopia > Metopia argyrocephala. Next base: position 25,022,964 of record OY756211.1, on the reverse strand, counting down.
AAATAATATATGGACCAATGAAAAAACTCAAATGAAAATGGAAACCATCAAAACAATTTTGGCCACTGTGATTTTATAGAGTTTAAAGAATATTTAAAATTAAAAGTAAGAGATAACTTGGTAAAGCAAATTTATTCATCACAAAAATACCAAAATTAGTTTTAACACAACTTGCGCCAAGCCCCAAAATCGCGATTTACTCATTCGAGCCAAAATATTTTTTTTTTGATATCATTCTGCTTATGTTCATTTACAGCCAGGCCCACGATATCGAAAGAAAACTTAAGCGAAAGAAACTCAGTCACTCACTGTGAATCTAAACTGCGGCCCACTAATTGTCACTTTATCGTTCGCTTTGCTTTACGTTACCAACGTAATGCAAATAAACAACAAAGCTGCCATATCAACATATCAAAAAATAATCGCGAATATAAACGAAAAAAGCGTTGAAATGCTTAAATTGTATAGTAAAATATGCAACCGTGTGCTAATTTAACTTGACAGAAATGTAGTAAACAAACTTATTCCGATTTTGTTTATTTATATATATGTGTGTAAAAAAATTTTGTGTTACCAATCACATTTATTGTTGGCGACACAAAAATTAGTGTGCCGCAAATCAGCTGTTTGTCGCTTAAAACTACACGATTCGGTATCGTGGGCCTGGCTGTTATTGTATATTTGAAAACAGAAACACTTTTTCCATGATTTTTCATCATTTTTCCGTGTGTGCACCCTATATTTCGTCCGCCCTTCCGCATTATGGGTAATCAAACTGCTTAGGCCAAGCACAATTTCACGTTCTCCTGGGGCCAAAGATTCATTCTAGGTATATAAACCCAATGTAAATCGTGTGCACTATGCCACATTCACGTTTAAAGGCATTAAGGTAGCGTGTGGATATGTGAACACGCGGCCCAAACGAGTACTATACCCCACATGGCGCTAAATGTGTTAATTTGTATTACCCTTTCAATGCACCTTTCTGTGGATCTACTTAAACTTTTATTATAGTTACCTTTTATTTGAAACTAATAGTTTTTTAATTTCTAATTTTTATTTTATGGTATTTAAAAATTATGTACATATCGTCATATTAAATGCAAACGCCGTGGTCTAGTGGTTAGTGTGTTAGCTTACTAAGACATGAGCCCTAGGTTCGATACCCAGGTCTGACATCTTAAAAAAATTAAATATGAAAAAAATATTTCTTTCGGCGACTACCGCTCAGCAGTCTTCTGGCAAAAGCTCTGAGAGTAACTAATTGCCATGAACAAGCTTCTCAAGTCTGTCGTTCGGAGTCGACATTAAACTGTAGGTCTCGGTACTCAGTGATAAAAATTGACATACACAACATGAGTGCTGCGAGAAGCTAGGCCGTAATCCTGACACAGGGTTGTAAAAGCCAGTTTTGTAGGTATGTATTATGTATGGACATAACTACACTTTTTGTTTTTGTACAGGAGAAGTAAAAAACCTTAAAATCAAAAATTTTGTGAATCCTGAAAATCATAATTTTCATGACGATATACATATATGTATGTATGTTATGTACTCATTCAATGATATCACGAAGTTTTAGTTATTTTTGAATTTTTGGGTAATTTAATTTATTTTAGTCAGAAAACGCTTTAATTAGATCAAAGTTAACTGCAATGAATATTTTTTGGTAATTAAAGAAGAAATGATGTCCGTGAAGGAATAGTACACTAGCCAACCTGAACAATTGTTTACGACTCCAGCTATGGTAGTCTCATCAGAGTTCTTTGTGTCCTGTGTATATTCGAGACCAAACATCAACTATTTAACTCATACGTTTTTGGAAATCGCATACTGACATTTTTACCGTATGTACATACATTTGTATGAGTTAGTCGAAGTAAAGTCACACAACAGTTTCTATCATATTCTCCTTTTCTTACCTGTTCTTGTAATTGTCATCTTATTTGGATGAAACAGAATTACAATTTATTTTGTTTTTGCCCTTTATTCCACCTTATCCACATTAGTCGACATGAATGATATGTACGACGGTGGTCGTGGTGGTTGGAGCGCAGCGCCATAGCCGGGCGCAATTTATGTTAAGTGCTGAAGACTCGGGTTCAAAGGGCAAAAACAAAATAAATTGTAATTCTGTTTCATCCAAATAAGATGACAATTACAAGAACAGCAATGATGGTAAGAAAAGGAGAATATGATAGAAACTGTTGTGTGACTTTACTTCGACTAACTCATACAAATGTATGTACATACGGTAATATGACTTTAACCTATACTATGAAAATAGTATAGAAAACAAACTTATATATACAGTATCTCACATAAATAAGTTTCCATTGCATCATGATATCAATAACGCACTATCATATTTAAAATATTTAAAAAGTTAGATGCCCATGTATTTCATTTTTAAGAACCCTTATCTAACAGACTTCTGACGCCGGCAGAGCAGCTGCAGGTTAGTGTTTATTTAAATATCGAAATATTGTTATCAGTTGAGTTGAGTTGAGCAAGCAAATCATTAGTTCTCCTTCAGTGAGCATACAAATATTGCGATTTGCTTTTAAATTTGTGTAAATTCTCGTTTCAAAATAAAATATTAAAAAAATAAAACCAAATTATTTACAAATTGGTAAGACTTGTAATTTATTCAGTCCTAACCTAAAATAATTAGTTTTTATAACTTTTTAAGCACTTCAATGGGGAAATTTCAGCAATTTACATTGGAAGAGCAAAAGGTCATAATTGAAATGCATAAAAATGGCGATTCTCACAGAAATATTGCTAACATTTTCAAAAAATCGCACACAGTCATTGGAAAGGTTATTCGCACATTCAAACAACACTCGCGGGTATGCCCTATAATACGGCCAGGTAGGCAAAGAATTACGCCGAGAAGGGTTGTGGAAAGAAAAAAAAAAACAAAAACCAAAACCATTTCCAATTCGAATCCATTAATTTCGGTACCAAAAATTCGTGCCAAATTACAAAGTGAAGGCTACAAAGTACCATCAGCGCAAACTATACGAAGAAGACTGCATGAAGCTGGTAAACATGGACGTGTTGCAAGAAAAATTCCTTATGTTAGCAAAGCAAATTTGAAAAAAAAGAATGGAATTTTATCAAAATCATGCATTAAAAACTAATGAATTTTGGAAAACAGTACTTTGGACAGAGAGTCCATGATTCGTTTGAAGTACTCTCATGGTAGAATTCATGTTTGGAGAAAGAAGAGAGAGTCATTGTCGTATAAGTGCACTAAGCCTACGTTTAAGGGATCAGAAAAAGGATTAATGGTATGGGGTTGTTTATGCGCGAATGGAGTAGGCAAATTAATCACTCTAGAAGGTAAAGTAACGCCGACGTTTATTTAAAAATTATAAAGGAAGTGGCAATACCTGAAGGAAGGAGACTAATAGGAAATTCATTTATTCTACAACAAGATAACGTTCCTATCCACACCGCCAAAAAAGTTACAAAATACTTTGAGGATGAAAATATTAATGTTTTAAAATGGCCACCGCAAAGTCCTGACCTTTCGCCGATTGAAAACGCTTGGCAATTTTGAAACTACGCATTACTGAAAAAGCACCACAAAATATGACACAATTAAAAAATTGCATCAAGGAAACTTGGGAAAAAATTACACCAGAGGAATGCAAGAAACTTGTCGATACCACGAATGATCGTTTATCGAAAATGTCTAACAGAAATGGTGGTCATTTAGGATATTAAAGGAAATCAAAACTTTCTTATATAACATGATTTAAAAAGCTTTTTATTTTATTACTAAAAATTTGCGAAATCACTGAATTTAATTTTACGTTTTGTTCATTTTTAAATACTATAGGATATGTATTTTAATTTACTTAAATATTAATGAAATCATTTATACAATAAAAAAGTTATGTTAATTTGAACATAGTGGAAACATATATTTGTGAGATACTGTATATTATTACTATTTTAAGATATGCTACATATACATACAGCATAAACTTTAGATCTTAGGAAACAAATAAATGACTTTGGTGTGAAAAAAAAATTATTTAAGGTAACCTTTTATAACTTTATACAATAAGATCAAGTGCTTTTCGTTAAAATTGATTCAAGTACAAAAGCTTGTTCTAAGAGATAACCTTCGGTAGAGTAAAGGCACCCTTACACGATATGTTTTTTACATGTGTTTTTTAAATTTAAAATACATACGTTTTTTGTTGTGTTTGTCAAAATTAGTCAATTTACATAAGGTTTACAAATTTTACTCACAAACGTATATGTACAATTACATATGTAAATAAATAATAAATTTTTAGGCACACAATTTATATAAAAAAAAAACTATTTTACAAATAATTCATTGCCGACTAATGTTTGCACAGGCATAGAAATTTAATATCATATGTGTGTACATACGAAATTAGAGCATGCTCTAATTGAAATTTTGTCATAAGACTTTCTTTGTGTTCTTTACACAAGAAATGTTTTAAGTCACACAGGACATGTAACTGTTTACTCATGTAAAAGTTGACAGTAACAGTGTAAAAAACATGTCGTGTAAGTGTGCCTTAAGTAATATTTTATGTGAATGTGAAAGCAGTTAAGACCATTTTATCAACTACGGAAGTGATGACGAATATTTTCTTCCAATGAATGAAATGAACCTTTAGATACTGAGTTTGTAGGAACTGTTGAAAATGGGGAAGAATCATGAGTCGGAAAATAGTGATAAAAATAATGAAGGTGAAAATAATAGTGAACTTTGTGCTTTAAGCCTGGTATTGAGTTCAATTTGGTGAAAAAAGTTTAGCTACATTTATTTTTCCATTCGAAAAATTTGACATGCAACATATATACACAACAAATAACACAGTTCATCAAAATAATTTTTTTTTGTTGCTTTTGACAATAACTAATTAAACTTTCGTTTGGGGCTCAGAATCTACATGTATTTTAGTTTTCTTTTTAAGACCTGCACTTTTTATGCAATCTTTAACAGTCCAATTGCTGTGCAGTGAGTTGAAATTATAATGATATATCATGCATTTCCTATAATAATTCGAATATCCAATATAACTCTAAATAACCCAACACCAAAGCAATGTCAACAGTAAAAACTCTATTATAAATTCCTGCTCATTATAATAAAAAAAAATTATTGTAGGCTGGTGTAAATTTATTTTACTTCGTTCGAAAGAAATGTTGACTATGTTGTTCCGTACATGAATCAAAATGTTGACAGAAACTTGCTGCAGTTATAAAAAATGTTGATATGTAGATTTCACATGTTTTTCGCAGCAAGAACAGAGTACTACTTTTAAAAAATTTTTTTACAAACATTTCGTACGAAACATTTTTATATGCAATTTGACAGCTTTTCGTACGAAATGTTGAACTCAGTACCAGGCTAAAGATGGAATGTATATTTCCTGAATCACAACTGTTAGGAAAAAATATTTTACGAGTAAGTGGAGATGCAGTGTTACGACACTGTATAAGTATTAACATATGTATGTATGTATGTTTATCAGTATATTATTCTTTCTTTTTGGTATTATAATTAAATTCCCACGTTATTATTATATTTTTGTTTATTTTATTTAACTTAATTTATTTGAAAATACTTTTGTTTTAAATTTATTTGGGATTGTTTTTATTAATTTATTAATTAATACCTTTTACAAATGCAAGTTTGTAATTTTTTGCAGACCCAAACTGGCAGTTCTCCAAAAATACTGTTATTGTACTTCCGGTTATTCTTTAGTTACAATTATAATTTCAGAAAACATTTATTTGGAATTACATAGATACATGCATTTCATATTATATTTCTTTTGAATTAAATTTTGTAAATGTAAGTTTGCAGATGCAACCTTGCAGTTTTCTAAAAACCATTTTTTGTACTTTTTAAGCCACAGTTAGTATTTAAGAAAGTATTTTGAATCAATAAACGAGCAGTCCCTTATTAAACAACAAAAAGCGAACGTGTTTTATTTTTTTATAAAACAAAAACTGCAAAACAAAAACTGGCGCAGTCGGTAGGATGGCGACACGGTTGAATTATTATCAAATGTGAACGTCTTAACGTTTAAATCGCGATCGAATAATATCCTCTTTCGGGCAGAAGCCGATAAGGACGAAGAAAAAACATTTTTTTCGCGACTTCATAAGTTTAAACCGCGAGTTTTAGTATCCTTTTTTGGACAGAAGGCATTAAGGACGAAAAATAAATTTCGTGAATTGTGAAACTTCTTAAGTTTAAATCGCGAGTTTTTAGTACCCTTTCTTGAACAGAAGCCATTAAGGACGAAAAATAAATTTCATGAATTATGAACCTTCTTAAGTTAAGTGGCGAGCGTGTAGTATCCTTTCACGATAAGGACAAAAAAAAAGGGATTTGAATTTTTTGTGTGCAATTTGTTTTGTGTAATTGCAATTTAAACATTAAATAAAACTAGACCAAATAAAAATGCCAACCAATAACAACTACAACAATAACAATAAATATAATCAACACCATCAACATAAGAAAATGTTGTTAGCAACAGAAGAGTAAGACAACAACCAAAAGCAACTAAAACTAGAGGAACAAAACAACACCTAACAACAACTACAAGAAAAATAAATATAATCAACACCATCACCATAAGAACATTTTGTTAGCAACGGAGGAGAAAAACAACAACCAACAGCAACTTCAAGAAGAAGAATAAAAACAACAACCAACAGCAACTATAACAATAAGAATAAAACAACAACCAACAATATCACCAACAACTTCAACTCGAAAAAGTAAGAATATTTTATATATGTATATATAATGAGACACTCAACTTATACGTTGTTTTATTTGTTAATTCTCAAAAGGGCATTTTGATGCTCGGAAAATGCGGCAGGCATGCTGAGATAATACTTAAACCTTTTTTTTTAAATAAAATTCTTTGTTAACCCTGGGAGGTATGAGGGTTTTTTGTCGCTAAATGGCATAACCAGGTCTGTGCAGACCTACATGGGATTTGTATGGAAATGCATAGACAGATGTGTTAAAAGTGTGTTTAAATGCATTTTATGCTAGAAAAATAACACAAGGAACAATAAAAATGAATTTTTATACATCTTAGTTATCTAATAACAGTATTATTATAATAATATTTATACAAAGGAATTTTATACACGGCATTTAACACAAAAGTATCTAGCATTTGAGAGTTGTTGGCATTACCGGATTTTTGCAATACATGCAGTAAAAATGTTTTTCGCTGTTTTTTGTTCAACTTAAAACACAGCAAGCACGGTGGTCTTTTGGCAGAGGATGCGGCATGGACTAGACGGTCATATATGGGCGGGCCTGCAGCTACCTGCAAACAAACAAAGTTTGTCAAGTTCGTCGAACTCAACTACATCATACAAGTCAAAGGACGGTAAGTTTTGGTCAACAGCTCCATCCGCCCTTCCCTATAAAGGGTTCTCACGTTTCAGGTGCATATCCTTAAATCATAGTCCTTAAAACGTTTGCCAAATTCGTCAACATAGGAGGGGGTCCGTTTAGAGGCTATTGTGTCGGTTTCCTTTGAATTTCTGATTTTACGTGGTGGGTTTCAAGCCCTACGCACAACCCAAATTTAAAGTCCAGGGGATTGGACAATCGCCGCATACATTAGTTAACAAGCTAGCGGGTGCTAGCCAGAAGGGCCATGAGGAGGCTGTATGTCGACTTGAATACAACGGGAACAAGGATCGATCTGGAGGCCGCCAGGTTGACCCCAATCAGACACTTTACCTTGTCCGAAGTATCCCATCCATCCTTTTTAACACATCTGTCTATGCATATTCATACAAATCGCATGTAGGTCTGCACAGACCTGGTTATGCCGTTTATGACAAAATATTTGTATACCTGTATTAACCTGAACCCAGACCCCCAATCGCCCTGACTTTTTGCTCATTGTGTTTGGAGATAGTTGCTCTAGGAAGTCATGGAAGGATTTGTCTCTAACATGAAAAACAAAAAAGTTATGCACACTTTTATATGCCAGACCTGGATATACCTCCTAGGGTTAACAATTCAAAACCAATTTTTATCGAAGTCCTGCCAAGTAGAATAAAGTTAATACATTTTCCATTACATGGAATAGATCAATGTATAATATATGTATACATGTGTAAGATCAATGAAAATTTCAATATATTATATAATTTTATTAAATCGAAGAAGAAATAGAAAGGCTTATTTTTAACAGTTAGTAAGAAGAAGATATTGAAAGATTAAAGAAACCTATAATAGGTAACTTTAATTAAAAAACACGCAAAGAAAAAGTATAAGAAACTCAAAAATAAAAGAGTCAAAAATATTAGAATATAAGAAAGTAATAAAAAAAATATTTTTTAAACAGAAATAATACACAAATAAAATTTTGTTTACACTTGTTTCCTCCAAGAACTTAGAAATTTCTTTTTTAAAGTCAACATGGTGGACCATGAGCAAAATAGATTAGTAAATTATCCCTTAAAGTATCTTAATAATTTACCTGACTTCAACGGAGACAATAGAGACCTACAGACCTTCATAACTCTCATAGACAGGATACACACGCACTTACGAGCATAAGACGAACTTTCCCAACAATTATTCTCAGACATTATAAAGTCTAAATTTAAGGATAAAGCTAAACAAGATATTGAGATAAATTGTCATGCAGTTTCTTGGTTAGATATAAAGAACATACTCCAAAATAATTTCGGAGACAGACGTTCTTGTTACGAACTTTTTGACGAACTCAGAAGTGCGACCTTTAGAACAAATACCTTCGAATTTTACAACGAAATAAAAAACAGGTTACATAGATTAAACAATAAATTGATAGTAATTTTGGGCGAAACAGAAGCCGCTAGAGAGAGCGCAAATAACAACATGAGACATTTAACATTTTCAAAAGCAAATTACCCGAACCCCTGAAAACCATCTTATTCTGCCGAAATCCGACAGATTTAAAACAAGCTATGGATATACTTTTCCAGGCTGGGCATGCGTATAACGAGGACGGAAACCAACATACACGACACTTTGACAGTAGATCTCAAAACAAACAATCTAACAGAAATAACCAACAAAACTATAGAAAACAGAGCCAACCAAATAATGGACAACACAACTATAACCGACAAATTTACCGAAATCCTACTTATTTTAATGGACATCAAACCACTAACCGACAAAATTTCAATAGACAGAATTTTAGGTCACAGAATTGGTCATATCCTCAATGCCAATCTAACGAACCTTTTCAACAACAAAACCTCAACCAACAAAATTATTCCAACCTCAATCGACCACATCAAAACAGAAAAAATTTTAGCAACAGTGGCAATCTAACGAATCTCCTCAACAACAAAACCCAATACCTGAGCCCATGGATATAAACCAATACGAAACTAACCCAAGTTGTAAAGTCTGTGAAAATGTTCATCAATCAGCCTCGGGAGGCTACCACATATAAAATTAAGACTATATTAGGACATATTAAATTAATTATAGATATTAAACCCTGGCATCTGTCACTCGAAGTGGATTCGTGACGTCAAGCCTCTTTTTATAAAAACACTTCAGCACCATACTTACACTGATAAAAAGGCCCTATTACCATGTTTCGAAGAGTTAGGAGACAGTTTTTTTTTTAATTCTATATTTTAGAATTTCAGAATGTTTATGATGGTATAATTGGAAACGACTTGTTGAGACCGCTAAAAGCATTTGTAAATTATAGGAATAATGCACTACTAGTAGGTGAAAAGACCCTACAATTATTTTTCGAAAATAGAGAAGATTTTAATAATAAGGACAAAGAGAAAACAGATCAAATAGATGATGAAGTCGAGCACAAGGATAAAGGAGAAGAAACCGTATATTTTCAACAATTACTACGAGATAAGAAAATACCATTGGAAAAACAAATCAGAGCTGACCATCTTAATCAGGAAGAAAAAATAAATTTGTTAAAACTAATTCACAAATATTCAGATATATTTTACCAGGAAGATTCTAAACTAACATTTACATCTGCTATAAAGCATAATATACGTACTATTAATAATGTCCCAATATTTACCAAATTTTACCGATATCCTTACATACATAAGGAAGAAGTACAAAGACAAATCCAACAAATGCTCAAGGATAGGATAATCAGACCGAGCAATTCCCCCTATTCTGCCCCTATATGGATCGTGCCTAAGAAGGCCGACGCCAATAACAAAACAAAATGGAGACTTGTCATTGACTATCGTAAGTTGAATGGCGTAACGATTGATGACAAGTATCCTATACCAAATATCGATGAAATATTCGACAAACTGGAAAGATTTTTATTTTATATTTTACAACCCCCGATCTCGCTAAAGAATTTCATCAGATTGAAATCGAGGAAAATAATATTCATAAAACCGCCTTCAGTGTTGAAGGATGTCATTATGAATTCTTGCGAATGCCGTTTGGGCTAAAGACAGCGCCTGAGACATTCCAAAGACTGATGAATAACGTTCTAAAAAAGTGGTGTTAGTTTCAGTTTTCAAACTTTAGGTATTATTCACATAAAATTATTGTATGATCACTTACAGTTTACTTTCACATAATTGAAAAGGTTTTTGTGATTTTTTTGTATTCCTTACAAAATGGATTAGCAAAATAAATTGAAAAATTATTTTTTTCTTATATATAATTTTGAGGCTGAAGCACAATTTTTAATATGCTTTCAAATAATTCAAACTAACGCCAATAATAAGCAGGTGGTTCAAAAGAACAATTAGTTACGGACCTTAAAAAGTTTTTTTTGGTTCAGGATGCGCTCCCAATCTTGGAGTACATTGAAAGTTATGGTGACGAAATAAACACGCAACGTCTTAATTTTCAGTCAAATGATTCTTATACTGGACCTCTAAAAGCATCCTGTGTTTCAAGCTTCTAATTTAAGTGGCATTAATTTTTGGAAATCTGTACAACCAAAAAATACCCTTTATGTATGCATGTTTGGTGCATTTTAAAATTTAAAATTAATAAAAAACAAGCTTAGAAGTAGAATGAGCAACGAAAATTTGGAGGCCTTATTAAAATTATCTACAAATGATATTGACATAAAATTGGATAATTTATTGGAAGGATCATGGAAAGGAATTTTTTTTGCCGTGTACGTATATGAAAAATAAAATGAAATATTTTCTTTCTATTTTCTTTGTATGCATTAGTTTTTACAACAAAAAATATTAAATAAAAATTAGTTTTTCTTTAAATGTATTGGTGTTTACTCTTCCATAAGAAACTTTTTGGCACCCCTAAAGCTTCCAAAAATGCTATAGGTTAAGGTATGATTTTTGATTTCTTATACTATTTGGTTACTGGTTGCAATAAATGTGCAATTCCATTGCATTTTAGCGGCTCATTTCATATAAAAATCATGCATTATTGATGCGCATGTGTAAGTGATTGTTTACAATTTTTCCCTTACCAAATAGATTACTGGTAAGCACTAATTTCTGCTGGGAGGTGGTGTACTCTCGAAGGTAGTCAATGGAAAAGAAAAGGTTGTGGACTATTACAGTCAAACAATCTCAAAGCCTGAAAAGAATTACTGTGGAACACGACGTGAATTATTAGCGGTGCACTCAAATGGTGCAGTTCCCCACTGCTTCCGATGCTTTGGCTTCGACCATAGGATCTGGGGAGAACATATGCCGTTAGAGTGAAAAGGGTGGCCATTTAGCTTCCGGCTGTGAAAATCCGCTGCGCTGTGAGTTCAGGGGTTTACCCCCTAGACATTCGATGCTGACATGCCCGTTATATGCTACCTTGGTGGCCATGGCCATGGCCAGATACTAGTGTCTGCCCTGGTCCTGTGTTGTTTGTAATTCTTGTTTGTCCTGTTGCTCGTTATATGTTATTCTTGGGCCATCAGTCCGGAGCTGCTTGTCCCTGCCTGACTATGGTGAGGCCCCCTTGCGAGAGGCTTGTGGTTTATACCCAAATCGCGGGGAGAGCATGAGCTCGGTGTGGTTTGCATTGCAACCGGGTGTCGTGACCCATAGAACGGTAAGAGATTGGATAGTCTACGACTCTCGACCAAGGAGTGAAGTTTATGCTCAAATGCATGGTTTCGAAGTCAGTACTCAATGTGCTAGCATATTGGGAGCGCTGGTATCCACCCGTGTCTCGAACACCGTGTGTTTGTGTCTTCGGACGGGTACGCACGTAAAACCTGGCATCATCTGTACTCAAATGGGGGCCCATGGGGAGGTAGGGACAACACGCTGCTGGCCATTCTCCCGCCAGTAGCAAAACTCCCGGGGAATATGGAGTTCAACCTAGCTCTGAGTAGCCTAGCGCTCGCTATAGGTAAAGAGTGGTTGGTAGTGCATGGCGCCGCGTGTGTTATCGGGGACTGGGCTGACATCAGATCGGGGGGCTGTATATCTAGAGCACGGACAGGTATGCAGATTTGGTTTCTGGTTGGTGTTGGTTCTGACCTTTGCTGGCGGGGAATACACATAGTGGTTGTGGTATATGCTGGATAATAATTTAACCTCTTCAACAAGAAGGGTTGCTAGTATCCAGGAAGTGATAGTGACGAAATTGTAAATTCATTGTTATGAGCTTTCTTCTGAGCGGCGTGTCTGCGGCACGATTGAGATTAGAAGGCACCGGCTTTGAATGGCGGTGGTCATACACATTGTATTTGAATACCACCCAGACAACGGGTAGCATGTGATATGTCAATGGACGGGGCGCATGTAAAATCAACCTATCGTTGCACTCAAATGGCTGTTGCAATTTAAGAACATTTGGCACGCTGGATCGAACGACTCCAAAGCACTATGGGCTCCCAGACCGGTTTTTGAAGCAACAAATCACAGGAAGCACCTAAACGCTTGAAATTTTGTGGGATTAAGTACAAGGTCCATTACAGGTCTTAGTAAAAATTTCATGTTAATTGGGCAATGCAACGCCCACTTCTATGTGCGAAAATTAATTGTGCGTCTAGAGACAAATTATGACTTGAAATTGAGTTTATTTTAATTACACTGGACAACAGTGAAATAGTATTTGGCAAAAGAAAATGTACGAAGTATATAGAATTTGACCCGCTTTATTCAAGAAAATATATATAAAGGGATTTCAGTTAACGAGATATCGCATTTTCAATATTTCGATTTTTACGAGATTTTCAAGAATTTTAAATTCATAAATCCAAAATATAACATATGTATGTATTTTTATAACTCATAAGTTGAGTCCAGCCCGGAGTTGAGTTGAACCCGGTTCACTTCGCTTTCCTAAAACAATTTTTGTCTAACATAAAATACTAATATTTTTTAAATCAAATAGATTAAAACTAAATATGATTCACGATTATTATTTACAAAATTTATTCTCTGTAGGTATTTATTTACGATACTTCCTATTAAATCAGTAAATAGCAAAAATTAAATTATGTACAAAACAGAAAAATTAAGATTCATCAAAATCTTGTAATGTTTCATCTATTTATAATTCAAAATTAATTGGGAATGATGTCTCATCTTCTTCAGATGGAAACACACATTCAGGAGTCTCTGGAACCTTTAAAAGAGAAATAACTTCTCGTGGAAAAGGCAACTTTCTTTTTGATGAGTAACGTTTCTTCAAACGAATCCATAGCTCGGTTAAATACATCAGTTATATTGTGTTCCCTAGAATCCAGTCGTGCGTGTTCAATTCTATCCAATTTTAGGCCGACCTCTTTTAATTGGAACATCATTATTTATTAATTTAAGCTCAGTCTCACAGGATAACCATTGGCTTTCCTTTTTTTCGAATTTAGCCCAGATTCTGAAGTTTGTGGTCCACTTTTGGTTGGCATATGCACAAAAATTATTAATTTTCTTTTTAATTGGTATCATACAGTTCTCATCAGCATCTCTTTGAAATTTACCGCAAATCCAGTCGATAGCAGTCGATTATTTTCTAACCAAAATTTAACAATGTCAGCATTTTTTATTTTCACGCAATCTAAAAAAGGTAATATTTTAGAAGGTTGCAGATGGTTGCAGTAAATTTTTTGCACACATTAACTAGACGTTAGTACCTTCCTGTGCATACCAGTTTTTTACACAATACGCTCCAATAAACAAACTTCTACTCCATTACATATGAAAACTATCACCAAAATTACACAAAAAAGACGGCACATTTAAACAGCACACATTAAGTAGTACAACAATATTTTTACACAATTCTTTATATAATCTAAATTTTCATACCTTTATTAATATTTTCCATTTTAAAATAATTCATTAAGTTTGATAATTATTGCTTATTTATTCCTTTACTTTGTTTACTTATCAAGTGAAAAATTTATGAAAGCAGAATAAACAAACAAAGTCTGACTTTGAGAGTTTCCCGTTAAATGCAGGGTTATGGTTATATGGTTATATTTTTTTGCATTTGAGTTCCCCAGGATATTATCGAAAATTACCATAGTTACCTTTTGGAAAATGTTAAGTTAAAAAATTGACTTTTTGCTTCAAAAACCGGCCTGGGAGCCCACTGTGCAAAGCTACGATTTTAGCATAGAGTGTGAACATTTTACTAAAGCTGAGGGAAGCAATCTATCGTCGACATTCGGCTAACTCACATAGAGGCGGATGAGGACTGGGCAAAAGCACGAAAGAACGTTCCAGTGTATTCAAATATTATAACAGCCAAAGAAAAGAAACAACGACCAACCCGAAACGATATATCAGCAGAATGCCGTCTTGTAAACGCTTATTGGGCTCAGTTTGTGGGTTTGTCGCTATTGTAAAGTTGTTCGTTTGAAATAAAAGAAATGAATCAAATGTTGTTTGACTCATTTGTCAACTTTACTTTATTTAAAAATTGTTGAACTTATATACTACTTATGAGAATAATTTCATTAATCCAGAATTGAGTGATTTACACATAGTTACAAAAGATCACTCAATATCCAAACATTGTATCATATTTTCTATGTGTCTTTCTTTCCTTTATTTAAATTACGTTTGACACACTTCTGATAGAATTCGGGTAGTATATATTTTGCAAACAAAGCATATTCTGCAATATCAGCAAAACAGTGCATTTCGTACATTGAACTGTTTCATATGTGAGTAAGCGATCAATGACCGACCGTATTTTTACAAAGTATCTAATTTCTTTAAACAACATTTCTTTTTAAATTACTAAAACGTGGAATAATTAAAATTGGTACTGTCCTACTCAACAAGAACGTTTAATTTTGTTTACATATTTCGAGTGTGTTTAAATGTTTGTTTTCTTTTATTCTTTTGCTTTAGATTCTTTTTAAATATTGAAATGCAAATACAGTGGATACACTACACTATGGTGTACCAATTGAAGTGCACTCCGACCAAGGCAGAAATTTTGAGTTCATGGTATTTAAAGAAATGTGCGTGATCTACGGAATAAAGAAGACCAGGGAGTTACTATGTTACTCGATTCAAAAATATGAACAGCTCGAAAGTTGTAATCAATCCGAATTTAAACTCTTACCAGTTTCGGATCGAGCAAAAAGTGTGTTGTCACTAATTAAGATACTTTTGGTAATACTTTCGAATGTATTATTTTTTTTTTATTTATTTATTATTAGTATGCTATTCTGTCCCGGATCTAAACCAAATATGTCGAGACTTGGAATGTATGAGTCTTCTAAAATGTCTATATAATCTTTAGCACACATTTTGCCTCTAATTCGGCGAAGTACTCCAAGTTGATTCCCGCGAAAACAGCCCCAAGCCATTAATGAGCCACCTCCAAATTTAAGTGTTTGGCAAATATTTCTTTCTTTGACACCAACACTTTTATCCACCCATGTCCATTGTCGTCCGTCTGACCCGATTCTATTAATTTTTGTTTCATCGGACCATCTTACACTCATCCAGTCTTCAAAAGTGAATATTTCATATTTTTTCGCGAACTCTAGGCGTCTTAAATTAAATTTGGAGTTGGCTCATTAATGGCTTGGGGCTGTTTTCGCGGGAATCAACTTGGAGTACTTCGCCGAATTAGAGGCAAAATGTGTGCTAAAGATTATATAGACATTTTAGAAGACTCATACATTCCAAGTCTCGACATATTTGGTTTAGATCCGGGACAGAATAGCATCTTTATGCAGGACAACGATCCTAAGCATACCGCGAAGATAACAAAACGTTGGTTTGAAGTAAATGGGATCAAGCTTTTGGATTGGCCTCCTCAGTCGCCGGATCTAAACCCGATAGAACACCTGTGGTCCATATTAAAGAGAAAAATTTTTGCTCAAAAAGACCCTCCAAAGACCGTAGACGAACTCTGGGAGCGTGCTGTTGAAGCTTGGGAAAGTATTGACCCTAATGTCTTGACGAATTTAGTGAAAAGTATGCCAAAAAGAATTAATGCAGTTAAAAAAGCAAACGGTGGACATACCAAATATTAGGACCTAAAATCAATGCAATATTCAACAACGGTCATAATTGTTCACATGAGAATTTTTAAATTAATATTTATTTCTTTTACTCTTAACACACATTCTTTTAAAATTTTGTTCTTTTTGAGGTTTTTAGATGTACATTATTCTATATAGGTAAAAAAAATTAAAATATATTTGAATAAAACATACTTTTTTGGATATATTATAAATTTTAGTAATTTTGTGAACAATTTTGTCCCTTACTGTATATAATCAATATGTTGTTTGAATTTTAACTCCTTATCAATCATAAAGCCCAGGTATTTAATACATTCAACTTTCTCAATTATTACGTCGTTAATTTTAAATATTGTGTTTGTTGACATATTAATCTCCATTACTTTTGTTTTCTTTTCATTGAGCTTTAGTTTATTCATATTTAACCAAATACTTAATTTGTTAATATCATGTATCAAATTGCTTCTACATTCTTCCTCTGTTTTTCCGACTGAGTATAAAAGAGTATCATCTGCATATAACATTATATTAAATTTTTCAATGGCATTAGGCAAATCATTAATATATATTATAAATAGCAGGGCACCCAGTATTGATCCTTGTGGGACACCAAAATTGTTTTCACATGAAGTTGATTTGATACCATTTATTTTTGTAATTTGTTTTCTATTCTCTAGGTAAGATATAAACCATTTCAATTCAATCCCTTGTATGCCATACATGTATAATTTCTGAATAATTATGTCTCTATCTATGGTTTCGAAAGCTCTTTTAAAACCTAAAAAAATTGCCATGACTTTTCTATCTCTATCAATGCTTTTCCATTCGTTAATAACGTAGTTTACGGCTGTTTCACAAGAATATTTTTTTCGAAACCCGGATTGATACATAGATAATAAACAATTATTCTCAAAATATCCTTCCAACTGAAATTTAACCACTTTTTCTAAAATTTTCTCAAATATCCTATAATATTCCAATTATCAAGAATGATTTTAGTCGAAATTCTATTAAAGTCAGGTTTACCTTTTAGTTCTTTTACTATTATCTTAAGGTCGTATATTGTTATTGGCTTAAATTTGAATTTATGATTCACTAAGTGTATATAACTCCTATATTGCACATCATCTATTGAGTCTCTTATTACCTTAATGCTATCTATAAAGTATTTATTAAATTGACTAGCTATTTCATAACTGCTCCTATATTCTACTTTGTTAAATATCACAGATTCTATTTTATTTGAGTTTTTCCTTAGCACCAGATTTTTCAGCTCCCTCCACATTTGTTTCTGGTCCGAAGCTTTATTAATTTGATTATTGATGTAGTTATTTTTTGCATTTTCTATTCTCAATGTGTAAACATTTCTAATCCGTTTATAGTCACCCCAAGCTTCAGCCGTGTTTTCAAATTTTGCCCTTTGGTATCTCACTATTTTCTCCCTTTTCATATCACTTATTTCACTACTATACCATTTGTTAACACTGTTATTCTGCCTTATTCTCTTTTTGGCAACAAATTTTCTAACTGTGTCCTCAAAACAATTGTTGAGATAAAATACATTTTCATCTCCGCCTTTCAAATCATCATATACTAAATTTAAACAAATATTTCTATTAAAGTCAGCTTTATTATATTTGAAAATCTCTATTTCATCCTCGTATGAATCTGATATATTTACATAGTTATTTTCTACTATTACTTCCAGTATTTCATGATCCGATATTTTGTTGGTTTTACTCGCTTTAACTTTAATTCTATTACTATTAGTAATTACATAATCAATTATCGTACTTGTATTTCCTGTTACCCTTGTAAAATTAGTTACTATTTGCTGCAGTCCATTGTCATCTAAGCCCATTTCTATCTTTCGTTTATAAAAACTATCCCTTGACCAATCTAAGATGTGCGTCACTATAAAGTGTAACACCCATTTTTCTTAATAACTTTTTTCACCTTTAATCAAAATTATTTTTCTTAATCACAATATCTTTGAAAAATGTGTCAGATTTTAAAATGTATCAGTTTGTCAAATTTGACTTGTTAGTTAGTTCATAATGGATAATCAAAGACAAGTGCATACAAAAATTATTCAAATAATTCAAAAAAAACATATTGGAGTTATACAAAAGTTGCTAGGGAAGTCCACGTGACCAGGCAATGTGTTTCCAGAGTGGTCAAAAAGTTCAACAAAGACCTAAAAATTGAAAGAAAGCCTGGAACAGGTAAAGCAAAACTGGTAACGAACGACGCGAAAGCCAAAAAGGTTGAGAAGCTTTTGTTGGCTCTTCCAAACATTTCTGGTCGCGAAGTGGCCCGGCGCGTGCAATGTTCGGAAAGTTTTGTGCGCCGAGTTAAAGCTAAAGCTGGCCTTAAAACATTTAAAGTCCAAAAAGTTCCGGATAGAAATGCTAAGAAGAATATTGAAGCAAAAAAAAGAGCAAAACTCCTCAAAAAAGAATTTTTTTAAAAGTTCGAATGTTGTGTAATGGGTGATGAAACTTACGTTTTTGCAGACTTTGCGCAGCTTCCTGGCCAAGAGTTTTATGTAGCGGATAGTAGAGGCAATGTTTCTGAAGAGTTCCGAACTAAAAAACTATCAAAATTTCCCAAAAAGTTCCTAGTTTGGCAGGCTATTTGTAGCTGCGGCAACAGAAGTGCATCGTTTGTTACATTGGGATCAATAAACTCAGATATTTATATCAAAGAGTGTCTTCAAAAGAGGTTGCTCCCATTTCTAAGACAGCACAATATATCAACATTCTTCTGGCCAGATTTGCAACATGTCACTACAGTAAAAGCGCAACAGACTGGTATAATAAAAATAATGTTATTTTTGTTCCAAAAGAGGCTAACCCACCAAACTGCCCAGAGCTGCGGCCTATTGAAAGATATTGGGCTCCGGTCAAAAGAGAACTAAAGAAGAGTACATCTGTTCCCAAAACCATTATTAGTTTTCGATATAAATGGACAGCTGGTACCAAAAAAATCACCGAAAACACTATAACATTGCTTATGGATGGCATAATGAATAAAATAAAAAATTTTATAAAATTAAATTAATTTTTAAATAAAATAATACAGAATATAAATCTGTAATAAAAATGCAAAATAAAACTGTTTTATTTTTAACTCTAGCTTACTCCAGTCAGTTTTTATTTGACTTTTGATGTGTTACAGTATATAGTGACGAACATCTTATATTGAAATCACCTGTCATCACTATTTCAATGTTCTGTTCACATATTTCCTCCAATACCTCTCCAAAAATATCACAAAAATCTGATGATGAGCTACTTGGCGGTCTATACACAGCTGCTAAGCATATGTTAACATCCTTGCATATTGCCCTGCAGACTAATATCCAATATTTCGATTCTTCTACTATTTCCATAGTTCTTGTTAAATTGTATTTCCTTTTAAAATATATTATTACTCCACCCGTTCGCTTCGACTTTGAAAAGGTAACTAAATTGTTATAATTATCCAGCGCTATTTCCCCCTCATTTATATCATCCGTAAGGTGAGTTTCTGATAATATTATAAAATCAGGTTTCTCAGTTTCTGCCAATATTTCAACTTGGGTAAAATTATTTATCAATCCTTGAATGTTCGTGTATATAGCCCTTATATTTGTCGCTAGTTATGCCATCAAACCTAATCTACGTTTCCGTCTCTTTAATTTATTTAAATATACTGGGCATTGCCTGTTATTTGTCAAATGATTTACATCTAACCCCAAATTTAACCTATTATTGACTCGCTCACAGTTTATGCATTTTTCTATTATTTCATTCTTACAAACGCTATGATTATGTTCGCCATGGCACTTAAAACATATTTCTTTATTTTTGCATTCGCTAGCTAGATGATTAAAGCCTTTGCATTTGTAACATTGAATTATATCAGTTCCATCAATAACTCTGCATTTTTCCCATCCAATGTTTACCTTTTGTGCGCTAATAAATTTTGTATATGTCTCAATATCCGTTGCTATTTTTACGTTATAGTAGGTTCTAATATTTCGCTTATATTCGAAAAATTTTATTATTTTAAATTCACCTTTATCTAGGAATTGGTTTTGCTTTCTTAATTTTTCAGTTAACTCTTTTTCTGAATATTTAAAGCTCATATATTTTATGTCCAGGTACAGATAATTCGGTTTGGGTATACGTACTTCATAATTTTTACCCAACTCATCTTGTATTGCAACTTTTATTTTTTCCCGTTCTTCGTTATTTACAGTTTGTATAACTAAAGTTCCGTTCTTTTTGTTTTCAACACTGGATATTTTTAAATTTCCTGGATCTACTCTTTTATTAAATTCTTCTTTGGTTTTATCACTATCTTGCTTTTTTCTAGGCTTAACGATTAAAGGAGTTTGTTTATTTAAGTCTGGCATCTCTATTGGTTTTTAACGGCATCTGAATATAACACTTGCTTCTGTTTTATATTTGTTTCTTTTATAATCTTTTTTATTTCATCACAAACGGCTACATTTGATTCTTTTATTAAGCTGCATACTTCTTTTTTATTTTCATCTTTGTTTATAACATCATACATTTTTTTAATCTCTTTAACATTTACATCACAGGATTTTTGGGCATCAATTAGTTTTTTAAGTCTTTCATTATATCTATTTTCAATTGCCTCAAGAAGTTGTTTAATTTCGCGCTCATTTTGCTTAAGAGATTCTTTAAATTCATTTTTGTATTCAGCCAAATTCTCTTTATTACGCTTAACATTCTCTTGCACATCACAAAGCACCAAATCAACATTATGTATATACTGAAGGCAATCATCACATAGAAATCTTATAAAACCTCCAGATTCTAATATTCCACGTGAGTATTGGTCAATCCCGGAACACTTCTTTGTACAGTGAAAAACTTTTTTACATATCCCCTCACATATTAATCCAGATTCGCCACGTATTGCTGTTTTGCAGTGATAGCACTCTGCCATTTTGTTAAATTTTTAATTTATATTTAATAATTTCTTATTCTTTCCGTTATCACTCAAATACGTGTGTTCTCTTCAACGATCAAAAGTTGCCAAATTAAAAGAAATTATACATTTAAGGAAATTGTCTAGAAACTATTTTTAAAGTTATACATATGTACACAAAAATAGATTTTGAAAGTTTGTCAAGTTCGTCGAACTCAACTACATCATACAAGTCAAAGGACGGTAAGATTTGTTCAACAGCTCCTCCGGCCACTGGTAGACCTCGTGCACATGACTGCCGTACGGTGTGTCTTGAAGGCTACCCTATCTACAGGGCGACGATGTCTGCTAACCGATATATTGTATAATATTTCTCAAAGTATATTAGATTTGATAACGGTATCACTAGAGCTGGTTGACTTGTAGAAAACAAATCGCCCGTAATCGATGTTTGTAACATGATCATGAAAAACTCAGAACGCTGATATGTTCCGAACTGTTCCCCGACCGAGGCCGCTTTCGTTTTATCCAATATATACCATCAAAACCAGTCAAATAGGGCATAAAAATCTGTAACTAAATCAATTTTTAAATTTTAGCCATTTTGTCTCCACAACTCATTACTTGGCTGAATGTTTGACTCGCATATGGCGGCAAACTAGGTAAGGCCAAAAAAGCTCACAATTCTGTTTCCGTTACAAGTTGCGTTCTCACTCGCGGACCTTACGGTTTGTTTCAGGAACAGATGTGCTGAGGATCTCGGGTCTTAAAAGAAATTTAAATATCGTCGATAGAATTAAAGAACGCTGTAAAAGCGAAAAATGCGTTTTGAAAAATACCAGTGTATTTGTTCTACTTTCATGAAAGTTTTTTGGCTCTGGTGAACATTTAAGGTTTTGTCAGTTACAGCGTTCTTTAATTCCATCGACGATATGAAGATGAGGTTTCGCATAGTGCCTATTACAGGGCCTTCACGACTGACCGTGGGACAGTTATGTGCACGAGGTCTACTAGTGGCCGGCGGAACTGTCGACCAAATTTTACCGTCCTTTGACTTGTACGATGCAGTTGACTTCAACGAACTTGACAAACTTTTTTTGTTTGCCGGTAGTTGTAGGCCCGCTTATAGATGACCGTCCAGTCCATGCCGCATCCTCTGCCAAAAGACCATCGTGCTTGCTGTGTTTTAGATTGATAAAAAAACAGCGAAAAGCACATTTTTCTTACATGCATTGCAAAAATCCGGTATGCCAACAACTCTCAAATGCAAGTTACTTCTGCGTTAAATGCCGTGTATAAAATTCCTTTGTATACATATTACTAATAAAATACCCTTAATAGATAACTAAGATGTATAAAAATGCATTTTTATTGTCCATTTTGTGGTTTTCCTAGCATAAAATGCATTTAAACACACTTTTAACATGCATTTCCATACAAATTACATGTAGGTCTGCACAGATCTGGTTATGCTGTTTATGACTAAAAATTTGTAAACCCGGATCAACCCGAACCCGGATCCACAATAGCTCTGATTTTTCGCTCATTGTGTTTAGAGACAGTTGCTCCAGGAAGTCATGGAAAGATTTGTCTCTAACATGAAAAGCAAAAAAGTTATACAGACTTTTATATGCAAAAAGTCTGCACAGACCTAGATATACCGACTAGGGTTAACATGATATCATCCCCTAAATGTAAATAGTAATGCGATTAATACTTACACCGTGTGTAGAATATGTGGTATTGTAAGTTGTTTTATTGAGGGAGGAGATCTTTCAATCATCCCACCTTTTATGAGCACGTTCTTTGACGACAAGACATCGTGGATAATATGTAATTTAATTATTTCCTTATTTAATTCTTCATTTTAATTTATTTTATCCGTAGGAGACTCTGAGTACCCATTGGAGCCATGGATACTTACACCGTACAGGAGTGCCAATGAGCGTTCTGTGGAGAACAGATTGAACAGGCGGTTTTGTAAGGCGAGATTGAACGTGTGTTTGGTGTATTAAAGGGAAGGTTTCGTTGTTTGCTCTCAGCACGAGAATTACATTATGTAAAGGAAAAGGTTGCACAAATATTGCAATAATGTCGAATTACCTCAAGAAATAGTGAATAATGAAGAAGAAATGGAATTGGCCTCAACAACTGCTTTAGATTCTGACGACAGAAATCAGTTCTTAGTCTTAGCACAAACTTTAAGAGATAAAAAAAAACAATTTATAAAATATTCATTCATTTATTTCCACTGAAGTTTTTAGTAATTCATTAATAGTGGTTTTAGGAAAAAAAAAGCTTAAGTAGTAAATATAACATATTTACATATTAGACAAAAAGGGTAGATATAACTTATAAATTTCGATTTCTTTCATTTTCTAGCATCTCTGTCTTTAAATCAAGCTTTGCAAGCTTAAGTTTTTGATTTTCTATGCTCAACTTCATTTCATGGTCGAATTTTCGTTTTGCAAGCTTATAATTGTTTTCTTCTATATCCACTTGTTTTCTTTTGTACCTAACTAAAGATTTTAAATTGCTTTTGACCTCTTCCAAGAGTGATATGGAGCGGTTATGGCTGTTTTTTATGTTAATTATTTACGTAAGTAAATTTCTATTTCTTTATTTCTAAAAAAAATGTTCATTTTTAGCAAATTTTTGTTTTGCTTTTTTTTTGTTTTGTCAGTTAGTTCAGATAAAGCAGTGATAAATTGTTATCAAAACCAGAGATGATAGCAAATTCTTCGAGGTTCGCAACAAGATTCAAAATGAAACAGTATGATTCGCTCTCACAATTTTGTATGGCGAATCTACTTGGTTCAAACTAGATTCAGCCGCGAACCGCGAATGAGAGAGCGAACCTCGATATTTGCTATTCGTGTGAACATGGTATAAGATGTAATAAATTGCAATAAACAAACGCCCCCAACAGAAAATCACCGCTTACTATAACCCTTTCAGACCGTGATGCATCGATTGTGCGGGTGGGTTACGGTCTCATTATTTTCCATTATATTTGACCAACATTAAAAAGACCGGTGTGCATCGATTGCGCTGATTGTTCTTTATGTTTGCTTCTGACATTATTCCGCTATTTGCAGTGCCGTTATTTAAATTATTGCGAAATTCTTGCGTCAGATTTCAGTTTTGTCAAAATGAGCCGTAGGAGTAAGTTGTGTTTGCAATTACGAAAGTACTAATGGCTAATAAGTAGTGAAGTGGGCAGATTTTAATTAAAAAAATTATAAACTTTAATGTTTCAAACCAATTAAAGTCATACAAGGTAATAAAAATGCGTTTTATCTAAAAAGAGTAACAAGTGCATCAATTGTGCGTATCAGGTCTGATGTCTCAAAAATCTTGCTTTTTTTCAATTTTTATTATTAGAAGTTCTTACCGATGATGGCATTTTAGCAGAGCTGGAAGATTCGAATGCGCTTAATTTTAGTAGCAATGTTGATAAGAAAAGGACAAAAACTATGTCCCGCAGTTCTTAATGAGTTAGGCTCCAATAAAACCAAGAGGTGTTATTTTAAAAAATGAGGTATTGACCACATCAGATGAACTAGTTCTTTATTTCGAAATTTATCAAAGCAAGACTAAGCCTCTTTTCGAAGAGAATATTAGACTTGGTTGTGTATTCATCCTGCGTCTTGTACAAACATTACCTAAAAAATTCAAAGTATTTTTTGACAAGTACTTTACCACATTACTACTACTGGGTGAGCTTCTGCAAATAGGATTTTATTGGATGGGAACGATAATAATGTAGTCTCCGTTGTCTAGTGGTTAGTGTGTTGGCTTACTAAAACGATCTCAGCTCTGACATCATGAAAAAAATAAATATGAAATAATTATTTCTTTCGGCGACTACCCCTCAGCAGTCTTCTGGCAAAAGCTCTTAGAGTAATTGATTGCCCTTGATTTGAATGATTAGTCGTTGGTGCAAAAAAGAAAGCATTCCAACGCCCAAATATAGTCCAGCAATACAATGAGTCAATGGGTGGTGCGGACATTTACGACCAACTAATGGAAGCATATCGGACCTTTTTTAAAATCCGAAAATGGCCATTAAAAATAGTCGTACATTTTATAGAATCGGCATTCTGCAACGCTTGGATGGAGTATCGAAAGGCTTGTCGGAAAATTGATAAACTACTAGAAGATACTCACTATTTAACTAAGTTTTCGACTTGCGTTAGCTGAAGCATTGGTGGCCACTTTAAAAAGTAAGAACGTGAAATCGAGCTCTGAATCTAAAACGACCGAGGTTGAAATTACTCAACAGTTGAAACGATATCACCCATCAGACGAGCCATGCCTCGAAAAACGTCTGGATGGCTTTATTCACTGGCCGGAAGAACTCGATTTGAAATCTGCCCGTATGTGCCGTCGAGAAGATTGTAGGTTACGTATACGCACACGATGCACCAAATGCGATGTATTTTTATATTCCAACAAAAAATATTATTGCTTCAATGTCTATCATAATGAAAAATAAAAAGACTGTTAAAAAGAATTTTATATGCGGCTTTAGTTATTTCAAAATGAAATTAGACCGATATGCGTCAATTGTGCGTGTCCTGAAAATCCTTGAAGGATATAGAAATAGTAAAATTTAAACATTTGTTATATTTTGATACGATACAGAGACCATATATTCCAAAAATCATTAAAATATTCCCATTAGTTTAGTGTCAGGTCTGAAAGGGTTAAAAATAGTACAAAAAAAAAAGTGTCTTTATTCAAAATTTTGAATTAATTCTTTTCTCCAAAAAACGAATTGAATTAAATCTGAATCAATTCATTTGAATTTAGCGAACATGAATTGCAATTCATTTTCAATTCAAATGAATTGGTAAAAAGAATTGCAATTCATTTCCAATTCATTTGAATTGAATTGATTTTGAATTAATATAAATGAGTTAGAAGAAATGAATTGCAATTCATTCCCAATTCAAATTTCAAATGAGTTAAAATATGAATTGCAATTCATTTTACCAATTCATTTGAATTAACTCGAAAAATGAATTTGTTATACATTTCCAATTTATTTGAATTGAATTGATTCTGAAAAAAAGACTGTAATGCAAAAGCATCACCCTTTTTCCAAGTACTTCTATTCTCACTTTCTTACTTTCTATTCTATTCTTTATAATAAAAATATATCCACTACTAATAACACTGGTTTACAGCCAAAAAATACCAAGAACGCCACATGCATAGATAAGTTAATTGGGACCTCCTGAGCACGAAAAACGCATTTATTATTTTTTTCTAAGTACCGTTTTTTAGATAACGGTAGTTTTGTGTTTTTCGGTGTATGGCCCCACTCAAACCCTTGTGGTGTCCAACGGAAAAGTTCGATCGAGATAAGTGGCATATCGATGGAAAGGAAATTGAATGCCTTTTCCGTTGATATGCTGGAAAATTCTATCTGATAAGAAATCGCTGAGATATGGCACCTCAAAGTTCATAATTTGCCTATTTTTTACGTTTTTTTCAAAATTTTTTATTTTCATTTAAATTTTTTCCTACGTTATATTGAAGATCTGGAATGTATTTTATGTATTTTATAATAATTCACTTTGTTACATTTATTTCAATTTATGTTAAGAACCGTTAGGCTTTAAGTATAAAAAGTCTTTTAATAAACGATGCATACATAAGTATTACTAAAGTGTTTGTCCTTTAATGTTCGTGGGTCACAAAATTTCATAAATTATTAATAGGTTTTAAATACTGAATGTCTTGTTATTCGGCGTATATCCAAATCGAAATAAGTAGTACTTGAAGAACTAAACTCCAAACACCAAGTTTACTTCAATTATATGCAATTCATTTTTGATTTGATAAATTTGAATTACAAGTTACTTTTCTAATTAATTAATTCCAAATCATTTCAATTCAAATGAATTAGAAATGAATTGCGATTCTTTTTACCAATTCTTTTGAATTAAAAAATGAATTGCAATTCATTTTGCCTAATTCAAATGAATTGCAACTCATTTTGCCTAATTCATTTGAATTGGAAATGAATTGCAATTCATGTTCGTTAAATTCAAATGAATTGATTCAAATTTAATTCAATTCTTTTTTTTTGTTGAAAAGAATTAATTCAAAATTTAGCTAATTCATAATGAATTGAAATCAAAAAAGAATGATTCATTTACAACTCTGAGACAAATCTATACGTTTCAAATTTAAATCAGAAAACAGATATGTAAAATAAAACATAGGAATTTTTGTTGAATTTTTTACAACAGATTACACATGGGAGTTTTTGCAAACTTTTGAACTAGTAAAAATAACGCGAAATGCGTTTATAGATAAAAATACGATTTGTAATGCAATAATAAAAACAAATACATATAAGTGTTGATGATGGCGCACCGAGGATATGTTGATTCACAGCAACATGCATTAGTTTATTATATAACTTATTTCTACATATTTTATAATTTTGTTAGCTTACCCTATGAATAATACCAGCAGAATGTAAATGCTTTATTCCACAGAGCATTTGATATAACAAATACGACATTCTATCATGATCGAGATCCATTTGAATAACTTGGCATAAATTGGCATCCATTAGCTCCATAACGAGATAAACATCTTGGAAATCATCCAGGTTGCGTTGAGGAGTAAATGCGTTAAGTAAACCAATAATCTGAAATTGATAAACATATGAATTAGTTATTGCAAAAACTATTTTTATTATTATTATTGTAGTGCGATTCTCTCTAAAATTTTAGAGACAATTGTTTAGTTAAAAAGCCAAGGTAATATTCCAAAAAAAATGGCATTATACAATCGTAACAAAAAAGAAGTAAAACAACATCCGGCAAGTATTGTCAATTCGACAAATTTAAGAAATCACACTACCGAATATTACTCGTATTTTAAGAATTATGTATACAATTTTTGTTTTGTATTCTCTATTAGAAATTAGTTTTAAAATTTTTTGTGAACACATAAGGCAATTTATAAAGAAATAAAAAATAAAGAATATTGTAATTAAGGAAACAATCTTTTTTTCTAATTCGTCAGAAACGTTTAATTCGATCAGAGCTAAATCCTATTTAGAACTTAGATTGTTTTTTTTTTCAATTATTTTTTTTAACAAAAGATCTCGACGTAGGACTCTATAAGAATTTTATTGTAATTTGAATTGAAATAAAAAGCACAATGTGTTATTTAATGATTTTATTTTATTTATATTTTTTTCTAATTTTTTGATTTACAAATTTATTAATTATGTCTTCAAACTCAATTTTCTCTAAAACTTCGTATCCGATGTGAAAATCGAAACGTCATTTAATTAAGTTTCTTTCATTTGTGAACAAAGGTAACTTTTTATTTCAGCAGAATAATTTGATACTGCTTTTGTATCGGTCCAAATCCATTTCATAAAATTCGTACAATTCTTTTTTTATAATTCTATTGGTATCAATAGAACATATGTATATTTTCGATATATCCAAACTTTTCATTCAAAAATTTTATGCCTTTGTAATTCGTTTATCAAAACTAATAAATACTTTTTTTCAAATAATTCATTTGGACTATGCATTTTCTATTGCATAAATGGATGTACGCTTCAAAGTCAATTTAATTTCACAGACGAGAAATAGAAATCAGATAGGGAAATAAATTTGCTTATAAATCTTTTATATGGCCGATACTGGAATGAAGCTCTTTTAGCAAAAAATGCTCTTCTTAATGTCCAAAACCTCCTTAAACAACTGGAGCACTATTTCAATGAAAAATTGTTAAAGCTGCTGTAAAAGCATTTCACGACATATACATAATATAGATATGGCAATTGGGGACGTACAAGAAAATGTAAGAAAAAACAAGGAGAACTTAGCGGAATACAAGGGCGAATTCAGGGCAGCGTTAAAAGATAACGAAAATGAAATAAAAAAACTCCTTGTTGCTATTGAACAAAGATATGAGGAGAGATTAAAAAAACTAAATGAAGCTCAAAAACACTGTGATGCAAATGTAAAAGAAATAAAAAGGATGTATGGAACCATAAACGAACACCAAAATAAAAGCAATGAAATTTGCAATGCAATAGAAGAAAAAAATAAAGAAATGTGCAATGAGATAAAAAAAAAAACGATAGAAGAAACAAGTGTCAAAACAAATAAGTTATCATTTTCAGATGCATTAAAGAGTAATTTGGTGATGCCAGAAAAAAATAAATAAAATCCGATAATAATTAAGCCAAAAGAGAAGCAAAATATTGTTAAGACTAAAGAAGATTTAAATAAAAAAGTTAATCCTACAAATTTTAAAATTGTTAATATTGAACAAAGGAAAAATGGATCTGTTGTTATACAGAGTGAAAGTAATGAAGAAAGGGAAAAAATAAAAAAAACAATGCAATCAGAATTAGGTGAAGCCTACGAAATCAAAGTACCAAATCAAATTGAGTTAAAAATAAAAATAACTGGAATGTCGTTTAAACTAACAGAAAATGATATTATTGAAAAATTTCAAAAACAAAATGATTTTCTTAAAAATTGCGGTTCTAAAGATTTTTAATTATAAAAGAAATGGCAGTACAATCTACAACGCTATACTTAATATCGACAATGAATCCTACATGAAGGTGATGATGGCTCAGAAAGTTAATATTGGATGGGAGAAATGCAGAGTTTTCGATGGCACACATATAGTACAGTGCTTTAAATGTAAAGGTTACAACCATAGATCAATTTAATGTAAATATGAGGAGGTATGCTATAAGTGCAATGGAAGTCACAAATCTAAAGAATGTACCAAAGATATTATAAACAAATGTATAAACTGTGTGAGAATGAATAGTAGGTTAAATCTTGAGCTAGATGAAAATCATCATACAAATAATAGAGAATGTCCCGTATTCCAAAATAAGCTTGCTGCTAAAAAGAGAAGAACTGGTCTGATGGCATAACAGTCAGGGAAAATACAGGGCATATATACTAATATACAAGGACTTTTAAATAACTACAACCAAGTAGAGGTAGTGGTAGAAACAAGGCAACCTGAATTTGTTATACTGTCCGAAACCCATTTAACTATAGATATAAATGAAGAGAAAACACAGTTGGAAGGGTACAATCAATTTATAACTTTATCTAACTCAACAAGAACAGGTGGAGTGATAACTTATTTTAAAAAGAAATGGAATGTTTATAAAATAATTGAGAAAAATGTCGATTCAAAAATTTGGATATCTGCATATATGGCTAAACATAACAACAACAAATTTGTAGTTACTTCTGTATATCAATCACCGAATAGTTCTGAAACAGAGTTTGTAGGAGTCTTTGAAGAAATATTAGACGAAATAAGTGACATAAACTGTGATATAATAATAGCTGGCGATTTCAATATAGATTGGAGTAAATGTAGCTTTTATAAAAATAAATTTAAATGTATGCTTGATGACTACGGCCTTAAACAGATAATGGATGAATTTATACGAATTACACAGAACACGAAAACAATAATTGATTATGTGATAACAAATAATACTTATATATCAGCGAAAATTAATAGTTGGAATAAAATTTCAGATCATGAAGCAATAGATATAATAATTGATATACTACAAATAAATACTAACAACGATTTGAACTATAATGTTAATTTATTAGATACTTATTTAGAAAATGCGGTCAAAAAGCTTACTAAGAAAAAGACAATTAAAGAAAATTTTAAAATCAAGTGGTTTGATGAAGAAATAAGATTGTTGAAAAGAGAGAAAATCTATAAATACCAAATAGCAAAAGTGCAAAACTCTAATGAGGCATGGGCTAGTTACAAGGCTGTCCGAAATTTGTATAAGGTTAAAATTGAAAATGCAAAAAATAAATATATCAACAACAAAATAAATAATGTTAAAGACCAGAAACAAATGTGGAGAGAAATTAAAAAAACTAATTTTAAGGAAATCCCAAAGTGCAATTGAAACTGTGATATTTAATCAAATAGAACATAAGGACAATTTTAATATAGCCGATAATTTTAATAAATATTTTATAGATAGCATTAAAACAATAAGAGATGGGATAAACAATGTGCAATATATTAATAGAATACCTATAGTAACGTCTAGTTTCGAATTCCGAGAAATAACATTAGACGAGTTAACTCTTTCAGGTTTGGTGGTTAGTTATCTAACCACCTATTGTTGCTTGTTTAAACTTGCTTTCATTCCATCCATTGGCAAATTAATAATTAATACCATTTTTAAAGACATCGTTGATCATTTGTTGCGAAAGTTTGTCTACTAGTAATATTTATATCTTTATTTAAACTCAGGGCAGCCCATTGTTTTTTTTAACTGGTCGGTTGTTATTGAAATAAAGAACCATAGAGTGTTTGTTATTAAACGAAATCAGTGGTATTTAATTATTTAGTACTTGTTCTTCTGTTTTATGTTAATATATATATGTAACAAGAGCATAATATACAAAAAATAACGTAAGTAATATGGTGGTTAGATTACTAACCACTGTGACTATAGTACATTCTAAATCAGGGATGAGCAACACGCGGCCCGCGGGCCGCTTGCGGCTCTTTCAACATATTTATGTGGCCCGCCAAACAAACGTTGCTGCTTCTCAAAAATACACATAATATATAGACACATTAAACAACGAATTTCAATTACGAAGAAACTGAGAAGACAGCAGTTTCCATGAAAATGTTTTCCTAACCATTAATTATCGATATGGATACAGTTCCCGAAGACTTTCAAAGGGAAGTGATGGACATGCAAAATAATACTGATGTAAAAAATGTATTTCTCTCAGTAAACATCGAGAATGTTTATAAATCCGTCACCGACCAATTACTACCGATCAAGACTGAGTAATGCACGATTAGAAACTTGTGTATGTGTAGCTACCTCATCAATTCCGGCTGATATTGATCAGGTTGTATCGAAAAAACAGTGCCAAATTTCTCATTAAAAATTTCAAGCAAATACTTTTTTTTTGGCATGAAAATGTATATATGAAATTTTTACTCTTTCTTAAATTTTATATTTTTTTATTCTAATTTTTATTATAAATAGAGTTTTGTAAATTATTAGTATTTATGTGCGGCCCGTCAAAAAATTTTAAAATTTAAAGTGGCCCGTTGATTAAAAAGGTTGCTCACCCCTGTTCTAAATTATCTGTTTTTCCACATAATTTTGTTTTATGTATACAATTAGATTGCCGCGAATATTCAATGAAAAAGCCATCGTAGATGTTTTGTGTGAAGATATACCCTCTGATAGTGAAAGTGTGTGTAGTTTCGAATCAGACGAAGAAAAATATTATGACCAAGAAACTGTGTCAGGATTACGGCCTAGCTTCTCGCAGCACTCATGTTGTGTGTGTTAATTTTTTCCCATGAGTACCGGGACCTAAGTTTAAAGTCGACTCCGAACGACAGATTTGAGAAGCTTTTTCATGGCAATTAATTACTTCCAGAGCTTTTGCCAGAAGACTGCTGAGAGGTAGTCGCCGAAAGAAATAATTGTTTCATATTTCTTTTTTTTAAAGATGTCGGAGCTGAGATTTGAACCCAGCACTATCGTCTTCGTAAGCCAATACACTAGACCACGGCGACTATTATACTCGGTGATATACCTTTACGATTACAGCCAGAACTTGATAATTATTTTGACTCGGATGACCTTTATCAAATTTGTGTACTACTTTTGCCAGTCAGTTACACGCTATGAGCCTTTGGCACCGTCAACTCGAATTTCGGCCTCCGGCACATCAAATCTATGCCATTGACCGAAAAGCCCGAAAATGGTGGTGGCATCGAACTTTTTTTCTCATTTTCTGCATAGCGCCCTCATAAACTCTTACATTATATATAAAGAACTCCAGAATACACACCACCCAGAACTTTATCAGCTCATTGCCAAAGAGTTTCGAAGAAGTGTTTACCTTGGGATCCTAACACCAATTCAGGCGAAAAAACCTAAATCAGACACTAAGCGCTCGATTTCGTAACCCTTTTCTCCACTACCGGTACAAATAATGAAAAACAATCCATCAGTAGGAAGAGAATTGCGTCTGGAAAGCAGTGTGCAACAGCCAGAGAGTTCTACATCACAAAGATGTGAAAATACAGCACAAAAAAGAACTCGGTGCGAACCATATGGCAATGCAGAACCTGTAAAGTTCCTCTTTGCATACGCACAAATAAGACATGTTTCTCTAATTTTCATCAGAATCATTTTTTTGTTATAAAGTATGGCTGCCGATACTACACTTTACTTGAATAATTTTTATACTAACTGTCACGGTGGTTACTAAACTAACCACCCTATTCCACAAAAGTCTGAAGCGCAAACTTATTTTTTTCTTTTTTTGTATAATAAATGAACATTAATCAAACCAAAAATGCAGTTGTTTTGTTAATAAAATTATATATGTAAGACCGTGGCTGAAAGAGTTAAAAACAATTTGTAAGAATCTGAAAATTAAAAAGGACTACAACAGGATAACGAGTAATATGATTTTAAATAGTTGGAATGTCGTAGGCAGAGTTTTACTCGAATTGATTAATAAATAATTAAACACTGGAATGTTTCCCGAAAATTGGAAAACAACAATGATAACACCAATTGAGAAGGTTGCAAAGACAAGAAGGTGTGATGAATATCGACCAATAAACACATTAAAGACATGCGAAAAGATATTAGAAAAGGTAGTTAAAGAACAATTAGAACACTATCTGGAATCCAAAAATATATTATCAAAATACCAATCAGGCTTTAGAAGAACATTCTCATGTGAAACGGCAGTTAACTACTTAATAAATAGATGGAAAAAAATTGATAAAGTAAAAAATTAGTAGGTATTTTCCTAGACTTTAAAAGAGCATTTGAAACAATCGATAGGAATATATTACTACAAAAATTACAACAGTACGGCATCAAAGGAAAGGAACTGAAATGGTTTGAATCAAATCTAACTAACAGAAGGCAAATCACTAAGGTAAATAATACTCAGTCATATACAATATACAATGATTACAGAGTACCTCAAGGATCAATTTTGGGATCATTATTATTTATTATGTACATAAATGATATGCCAAACGTATTGGACAAATGTGAAATAGTTATGTATGCTGATGATACACTTGTTTTCATAGAGGAGAATCTTACCATTGAAATGGAAAATATTAATATTTGGCTAGACATGAACAAACTAAAACTAAACGAAAACAAAACAAAAATAATGGAATTGAATATTAACAGCAATACGAATTTTAAAATTAATAATCAAATTATTGAGAAAGTGGACCAAATAAAATATTTAGGCTTTGTTATTGATAAAAACTTAAACTTTAAATCCCATATTGATTATATCTGTAAAAACATCGGCAAAAAAAATTGGTTTTTTTAAACGAATAAGAAATAAAATTTCAACTATAACCGCAATTAATATATATAATACCATAATAAAACAACATTTCGAATATGGATCAACGATATTACATACATGCTGCACCGCCCAACAAATTCAAAGGCTACAAGAATTACAAAATAGAGCAATGAGAATTATACTAAAGTGCAATAGATATACATCGATTAATTTTATGCTTGAATCCTTAAGGTGGCTTAATATAGAACAAAGACTCAAACTGAACACTCTCAACTTTATTCAGAAAATCAGGACAGGTAAAGCGCCAGAATATTTAATAGAGCAAATTCAGTACGTAAGAAACTCTCAACCGTACCAACTGAGGAATATTGAAAATTTTAGAATAGAACGGGTACCAACAACTGCAATGCAGCGTTCACTTTTCTATAAAGGCTTACAACTCTACAACTCCCTGCCAAATGATGTGAAATTGGAACGCAATATTAATATATTTAAAAGACATATTACATATTTTATAAGACAATCGTAATTTATTTTGTAAAGTATTTTTAATACCGATAAAGACATACTATATAAAAAAATATCTATATTGTTTACTTATTATTAATTTATTTAATTAATTATTAATTTAATTCGTTATATAAGATTTAAAAATTGTTAAGAAAATTTATAAAGTATTTTAATACTAATAAAGAATGAATAATAATAATAATACATCTATGGTAGTTTTTTTTAATTTAATTGGGCTTGCCTTTTTCGATTCCATAGTTACGAGTACATATGAATAGGGTATTCAATCGATTAATCGTTAATCGAAAAATTGTGTTCAAATAACTGTTCGAACAATTTAAAAATAGTCAAATTTCGAATTCGATTCCATAGTTACGAGTACATATGAATAGGGTATTCAAACGATTAATCGTTAATCGAAAAATTGTGTTCAAATAACTGTTCGAACAATTTAAAAATAGTCAAATTTCGAATAACGAATAACTCGAATAATTTCTTACGATTAATCCTTTAAAAAAAGTACTTTGTTTATTTAAATAAACAAAAATATTCTTAAGATTTTATTACAGTGCAAAAGTATAAAGCCAGTAGTATGTAAACCTATCTACATTACAAGATAACATCGTTTTCCAACACTTTTCTAATAATCATCTGTTTTTATTGTTGGCATTTGAACAAACGTTTATTGCATGTGAAAAATCAAACAAGATTGAATTTAATTCATTAAAAAACTTATTAAATTTTATATATTCGTGATATTTACGTATTTAAACGTAATTTTAAAGGTAAAAGTGTAATAAATATTATTAATTTTGTAAATATGTTTAATAAATTACTGAACTATTACAGGTGCAAACATTTCTTAAATATGAGCTATGTCTGGAAATATTTGTAAAAAGATCCAAAAAATAAAGATTTAGTGAAATGCATGAAATGGCCAAAGACTTTGAAGCGACGAGGTTCAAGCACGTCTTCGCTTATATACCACTTACGTAAGGGACACAATTTTAAATTTGAAGAAGATGAGACGACTGTAATAGATCAGACTCCTAGTTCTCAGGGCTCAGTGGCTGGATCCATAGACAAATTCATTGTAAAAACGTCACTTTTGTCCTTAGAAGAAATAATATGCAGATGTGTAGCCGAGGATGGAATATCGGTTTTTTAAAAGTCAAAGGTGATTATTGTTTTTTTAAGATCCAAGGGTTACAATATGCAACACAGCGAAGCTACTATTTGGAGCTACATTGATAATTTTTATTCTAAAAAGAAGGATGAACTAGTTCTCGATATCCGACAAAAAAAAAAAGAAAACAATGGACGGTTCTCAACAATAGTCAATGAGTGGACAGGCATTTCCCACTACAAATACTTGAACATAACCTTGCGTAGCTATGATCCTAAAAATAGTTCATATAATATTATAAATTTGGGCCTTAAAGAAATGAATGAAAAAGGCAATGCTGCAAATATTTGTTTCGAAATAAAGGAGAAATTAGCATCAATTTAAATAAAGACATCGTGTGCTCCACTCATGATGGAGCAGCCGTGATGAAAAAGTACGGCGACACCATATTAGCAGAATATACATATATAGCATTGTATACATTCATCTGCTGTTGATACAACTTATGCAAAAAAAAAAAAAACATTTTAAGGTGAAAGACAAAAAGTAATAGAGGCAGAAAGTGAAAATGAAGATTCTGAGGTATATGTAGATGATAATGATGACGATTATGAAACTGATCATTATAATTATGATTTTTAAATAGACGATCATTTGCAACTTAAAGAAGATATAATAAATGGTATTAATAAACATCGTAAGTGTTGTAAAACAGTTAATAAATCTAATGAAAAACAAAAGAAATTGCAAACATATCGTCGCAAGAATTAAAGAACGCTGTAACTGACAAAACATTTAATGTGTATGAAAGTAGAAAGAAGACACTGGTATTTTTCAAAACGCAGACGGCGCACAGTGGCGCCCTTTTGAAATTTTTCGTTGCAAAAATCATAACTTTTAAAGTAATAAAGATATTTTAAAAATTTAAAAAGCATTTGAAAGAAGACTCCCCTACCTTCAAAATACATGACCCGCAAGGTGATAGGTCATTCGCGGCACTGTGCACAGTGTTGTCTTTTGACGTTTTTCGTTGTAATCATTATAACTTTTAAAGTAATAAAGATGTTATTAAAATTTAGAAAGTATTTGAAAGATAATCCCTTTAGCTTAAGAATAATTAACCGGCATGGCCGGCACAGTGCATCGTTTTGACTTTTTCGTTGCAAAAATCATAGCTCTTTAAATTACCAGGACATATTTAATGTTTAAAACTCACTTTATCTCGTTTAGCTTCAAGAAAACCGTACCCGCATTGTAAAAGGCCCACTGCGGCACTGTGCACAGTGACACATCGCTTCCGACAAATGTGCGGTAGATATTACATCTGTTATACCCTGAAGCTTCCGTTTTCTTGTGAACGATGAGCACTCTTCCAAAGATTTTGATGGTCTTCCTCTGATTCGGTCAGCAGATGTATGAGCTTTTTGTGAGTTTTTAAATATTGTTAATTCATTTAGCCAGGGAGAATTCTTTCTCATGAAGTTTTCCATTGTACGTCCGGAGGCTTTCCATTTTGCTTTAACCCTCCATTACTAACCTCTGGGTCGAATCGACCCAGACACGCAAATTTTTTAAATTAAAAAAAAACATGACGATATTTGAACTCAAGATATATGTGTAATCTAAATTTGTTTATATTTAAACGTTTATAAATAATAAATATAAGGAAAATTTATGATATTATCCATATAAAATTATTTTAAAAAACAGCCTGGGTCGATTATACCCATAGTTAGCAATAATGTAACAAAGATTATGGGTCGATTAGACCCAGGTTAGTTATATCGTTATACAAAAAATATATGTTCATTTATTCACATTGTAATAAATTAAAACGCAAAACCAAAACCACGTGCTCTAAATGTGGAAAATATATTTGCCAGAAGAACTGTGCTCAAATTACATTGCTTCTGCACAAGAGGAATCCATTTATGACGATATGTTCGATGATGAAAATTCCGAATAAAAGGTAACATTTATAGTACATAACTGAAAAATATTTGCTATAGCCGTACCAATTTTTCTTTCCAACATTTTACTATTATATATCAGGTTTCAAATATACTTTATTTGACGTCAATATCTTAAAAACTCATAATTTTATGGGCAATTCGGCTGGATAACTTTTTTTTTCCACTTTTTTTAGCTATGTTGTAATGAATTCATAATTAATTTTAATTTAAATATATTTTTTTAATTTACACCATTGTATACTAAAATTAAACAATAAAAGACTATAATCTACCAAAAGAAGTATACGTTGTATCAATTTATAAGTTAAGACGGTTTCAATGGATAATACAATTCAGGGTCGATAAGACCCATGGTTAGTAACCATGCGACATGATTTAAGGTTAGTAATGGCGGGTTAAGAACCATATAAATGCTGTGAAGTTTGGATTTAATACCATCGCTTTCTTCATATTTTGATAAAACTTTTAATTCTTTTATAACAGCCAAATTAAATGCACTTTCATCTTCCGAGCTTCTAAATAACTCAAACAATTTTAAATTTTTTAAAGACATTGTGCTTATTTATGGATAAATAATTTAGAATTTATATATAAAAAATTCTTAAAAATCCCATGACACATATACTTGTACTTAAGTATTTTTTTTTTGCAATTCATATTTTTTTTTTTTAAAATCCCAAATTTAAACTTCTAAAATATCTTAATTCGTTCAGTAGTGCGATTCACTAAGCTTTTTTTAACAACAATTGTTTCTTTTAAAAATTTTAACCACAAAATTAACCATTCTGCTATTCACTAATACTTTAACGATTTCTGTTGTCGTCTAAAGTCAGTTGTTTTAATCAGCTGTTATTTTTAACCAAAAAAATTGTGGTTTATTAACGCCAACATTTTTGGTGCGGTTTAATGTGTTTTTAGAAAAGTGTTACTTTATATAACTAATAAATTATAATTTTAATAAAAAAATATAATGGCTTTTGAGTATTTAGCCTATAATTTATCTATTCTATGAAAATAAATAAAATAATAATTATTTGTAATGTTTTACTTTTTTAAATTTCCAAAATAATGGGTTTTAATTTGTTTTTTTTTTCTATTCTTCTTTGTTCTTTTCTCTTATTTTAACCCATTAACGCTCAAATGAAAACCAAGAACAATTTTTAAGATTCAATATTTATTACTAGATTTAAACAACATTTTTTACAGTACAGTAAAAGAAACAAAAAAATATTCTGAGTTGTGTTTTTTCAGTTGTACTAAGCTTAGTACAGCAGCACTTAATATGCTATAGCTCAAAAAATTCTATACGAACTAAACCGTCTTATATTGCTTTTATTAGAATGTGATGTTATCAAGTAAATAAACTGCTATTTAACGTTCTTCAAAGTTAACTGATGTAAAATAAACTACATGACCATTCACAATCTCACAAGAAATAAATCACTACCCAAAATGGAGATTCCCATAATCGATATTTTTCAACTATGATATGATAAGTTGATGTACAACAGCTACGTGGATGTTGCATGTACTCTTATTGACTGATAAAAAACATTTCCCGAGTAAAAAAACTGCATTTTAAAATTTTTACTTGAACTTTAAGTTGTGTACTATATATAGTACAGCGGGCGGAAATAGGTTAAAATGCCATTTAACAAAGTTGCCACGTAACTTTAATTTGAATATAGAGAAAAATAAAACTGTTTACCGTGGCTAAAAATAAGTTAGTGAATCACATAGTGGTTAGTGCAAACATCAAAATGTGTGGTTAATGGTAAAACATGTTGAAAGTTTTAAAAGTTAGTGAATCGCACTACAGGAGATAGAGCTCATCAAAGTGGTAACTTTTCCGAAATTTTTTTCCGCCAGGAGGCGTTGTAAGCGAATGAAAGAGCATAAAAAAACTATGTTACGATACCTTTTCTACTCTAATGCCATTATTATCCCCTTTAATATTATGTAAGGTAAGTCACAATGCGGTTAGTGATACCGATACGACACACTCCGTGATTTTACTGTCACGACAGGCTACCGGTTCTCACTACACACTATTGTAACGCACGGTACGTATAATATTAAAGGTACTTAACTATCCACAGGCATCCTACTTGACACTATGGGGAATTGTAAAGCTAGCTCCAGCTCGGTACTCTCACTGCGAGATTCCTCCCTCACCCATAGTTCATGGTACGTATCAATAAAAAATTTATGTATCAACATTTCATTTATTTATTTAGCAGAGTTTGCTATTTAATAAAAAAACAGAAAGTATACAAATATAATTATCTACATTGTAAAATAATATTTTAAAATAATGACTCAAAATAATAATTCAAAAATTGTTCCTAACATATGTTGTAGTTTTACGTTTAAACACAAACATTTTTCTCAATTTTAAGTTCTAATGGAATTGAGTTAAATAGTTTAAGGCCATTATAAAACAATATATTCTGATAATAATTTGTTGAACTAAAGTTTAATCTAAAATCATTGTTATTTCGAAGATAATATGGCTGCACGTCCGCAACATACACCAACTGATTCTTCAAATAGCTTGGCAACATTTCATTTATAATTTTTTATACAAATATGAGAACGTTCAGTACTATCCTTTGGTTGATTGATAGCTATTGCAATCTATTTAACATGTATGATACGTGTGTTAGCCTATGACATCTAAGTATACATCTCATGCCCTTATTTTGTAACTTTTGAAGTCTGCTTTTCATTTGCTGACTTCCAAGAAACAGTACAGTAGAGCAGTATTCGAAGTGTGGTTTCACTATTGTATTATATATTTGTATAGTTGTAATCGTAGACAGCTTATTACGAATTCGTCTTATAAAAGCTATTTTTTTCGAAATCTTTTTACAAATGTAATTGAAGTGTAAATCAAACTTTAACTTTCTGTCAAGAATAACACCCAAATATTTAAACTCTTCAACTTTTTCTATTGAATCTCCATCAATTAGAATATTCTCATCCGTGTTTCCATTTATAACCATAGCTTTAGTTTTTTGAGCGTCCTCCCCGCAGAAACCAATGGTACGATGAAGAGTGTCGTGAGGCCACTGCGGCAAAAAATGCTGCCTACAGAAGAACGTTGCAGTCCACCACTACAAGAGCAACTGTGGAGGTGTACAGAGAGAAGAGGAGGGAAGAGAGACGCCTAGAAGAAAGAAAAGGGAGCAAGAAAGGCGTGATCGTGAGGAAATCGAGATGTGCAGGAGTAGACATGATGCTCGAAATTTTTATAAGAAGATAAGGCGTCTTACTACTGGTTTTAAACCCGGAGCAACCTCCTGCAGAGACGAACATGGTAATCTGGTTACAGATGCACATGGTGCACTCAGATTATGGAGACAGCATTTCTGTAATCTACTGCAAAGCGATGATGATACAAATTCCGCTACTAGAGATGCTGTGCCGGACCCAATCAATGATGACGTTGTGATCCCGTCCCCCAGCCATGAAGAGGTCAAGGTTGCCATATGGCGACTGAAGAACAACAAAGCAGCCGGACCTGACGGTCTGCCCGCTGAACTCTTCAAGTATGGAGGCGATGAGCTGGTTAGGTGCATGCACCAGCTCATTTGCAGAATATGGCTGGAGGAAAGTATGCCCGATGATTGGAATCTCAGTGCCCTCTGTCCGATCCTGAAAAA
Source organism: Metopia argyrocephala (assembly GCA_963576795.1). NCBI lineage: Eukaryota > Metazoa > Arthropoda > Insecta > Diptera > Sarcophagidae > Metopia > Metopia argyrocephala. Next base: position 24,980,880 of record OY756211.1, on the reverse strand, counting down.
GGGAGACCCCACAATATGCACCAACTACAGGGGTATAAGCCTTCTCCCTATCGCATATAAGGTTCTTACGAGCGTATTGTGTGAACGACTGAAGCCATTCGCCATCTCACTGATTGGACCTTATCAGTGCGGCTTCAGACCTGGTAAGTCCACCATTGACCAGATATTCACACTGCGCCAAATCCTGGAGAAGACCCATGAAAGTCAAGTCGACACACACCACCTCTTTGTCGACTATAAGGCAGCGTTCGATAGCCCGATAAGGGATCGCGTATATGCAGCAATGTCTGAGCTCGGTATTCCTGCAAAATTGATAAGACTGTGCAGAATGACGTTGAGCAATTCCTGCAGCTCCGTCAAGGTAGGAAGAGACCTCTCCGAGCCTTTTAATACCGTGCGAGGTTTCAGACAAGGCGATCCCTTATCCTGCGACCTCTTCAATTTCGTCATGGAGAGTGTTTTGCGAAAGGCGGGTGTCCATCGTAATGGCACTATTTTTAACAAAAGTGTCCAGCTCCTTGCGTATGCAGACGATATAGACATCATTGGGCATACCAAGCGAGATGTCACCGCAGCCTTTAATGCTATTGAACGAGAGTCTGCTAAAATGGGTCTGGCGGTAAATGAGAGCAAGACGAAGTACATGTTGTCGACGAGTAGGGATGTTGATCGTATCGGCTCCCAGGTTACAGCCAGCAACTATACATTCGATGTGGTCAAGGAATTCATCTATCTTGGCACCGCCATTACCAGCAAAAATGATGTCAGTCTAGAGATCAGGCGAAGAATCACACTGGCCAACAGGTGCTACTACGGTCTCGGTAGGCAGTTTAGTAATAGAGATCTCTCGTGCGACGAAATTAACACTCTACAAGTCGCTTATTCTCCCGGTGCTTCTCTATGGTGCGGAAGCATGGACGCTGTCTTGTGCCGATGCAGCGGTCCTCGGGGTGTTCGAGAAAAAAGTTCTTCGTAAGATCTTTGGTCCTCTAAGGCATGGCGATGAGTTTCGCATTAGAACCAACCATGAGCTGTATGAGCTCCTCGGCGATGTAGGTGTTGTCCAGCGTATTAACATCCAGTGGCTACGCTGGCTCGGCCACATTGTTCGGATGGAAGAATCTGCTCCAGCGAAGAAAGTTTTCGATGCGAAGGTCACTGGACGTCGGCGTAGAGGACGACCCTGTTTACGTTGGAAGGACCAGGTTGATGAAGCCCTGTCATCGATTGGTGTGACCAACTGGAGAAGGCGCGCGCTAAGCAGAAGCGCCTGGAGACTAGTGCTGAAGCAGGCCGAAACCCGTTAACGGGTTGTTATGGCCAGCTAAGTAAGTAAGTAAGTTTAGTTTTTTGTGTGTTTAGCTTCATTTTGTTCATCTTAAAATATGTTACGACATCTTTCAGCTCACAATTTAGTACACGAACACACTTACATAAATAAGAGCATCATCGGCAAACATACACACCTTAGCTCTTTTCAGTACTTTTCCTAGATCATTAATGTATATTAGGAATAATAATGTCCCTAAAACTGCTCCTTGAGGTACTCCGGTATTGATGTTTTATTTTCTGATAAGAATTCGCCACACTTTGTTCGTTGCGTTCTATTATTTAGATAGCTCTCAAACCATTTCAATTCAATACCTTTTATACCATATTTTTTAATTTATTCAACAAAATTTGTCTATTTATGGTTTCAAATGCACGTTTTAGATCTAAGAAGACTGCTACTACAAATCGTTTATTGTGTATTTCGGTCTTCCATTGTAACACTACTAGGTTGAGGAGTGATTCGCAACTATGTTGATTTCTGAACCCGGATTGGGTTTCACTTAACAATTTATTTTTTTCAAAGTATTTATTTAGTTGCTCATGTACTACTTTCTCTAACACCTTACTAACAGTCGCCAGCATATTCACTGGGCGAACCTCATGAGGATCTGTAGTGTTTTTAACTTTTTGAATAGACACAAAGTATGATTCTTTTAGACTATTTGGAAAGTTTCCTGTTTGAAGAGATACAGTTACGAGCAGATAAATAGGTTCACTTCAAAATGATAAATCAATTTTGTTTGACTATAGTTTACATTACAGCAATAAAAAAGGAAAAGTCGCTAATTGCTAAAGCAAATACAAACTTTTAATACTGCATCACAAAAAATTAAAAAAAAAATTACCGTATAAAATCAAAGAGCAAATAAATAGGTTCACTTTGAAAAATTTGTTAGTTTAAAATGTTAAACGCCAAAATTATAAAAATTATTGTAGAAAACTTTAGATTCAGCCTTTTAATAGAGCTTATTAAAGCAAATACCTCTAAAAAATTTAAAAAATGGGACGTTCTAAACATTGTAGTGAAGAGGAAAAAAAGATTATAAAGGATCGACACAGCCGCAGTTATAGCCAACGGAAAATTGCTGAAATTCTTTGGAGATCGCAGAATATGATAAGAAATGCATTGCAGCCTCCAAAACAAAAACTTAAAAGGGGTCAACAGCGAAAAACCTCGAAAAGAGACGATGATTGCATTAAGATGTTGTCAACTCGTAATCCTTTTCTGTCCGCAGTTCAGCTGAAAAATGAGTTAAAGCTTCCCGTATCAGAGTGGACCATTAGACGTCGTTTAAGAGAAAAAAATTTTTTCGGAAGATCGGCCCAGAAGGTTCCAATGCTTAATAACAGACAAAGAAAAAAGCGCATTGAGTTTGCAAAAGTACATGCTGAATGGGCCGGCCCAGAAGGTATAAAAAAATGGAGAAACATACTATGGTCTGTTGAATCCAAGATAAACTTAGTCGGACCTGATGAAAGAACATGGGTAAGGCGTCCAAAAAATAAAGCATATGATCCAAAGTACACCACGAAGACAATAAAGCATGGCGGCGGCAACATAATGATATGGGGTTGTTTTTCCTGGTACGGTGTTGGGCCAATATTCTGGATCAAGAAACATATGGACAAACATCTTTATCTGCATATTCTTAAAGAAGTAATGCTTCCGTATGCCGAGTGGGAAATGCCTTTAAAGTATGAATTCCAGCAAGACAATGACCCCAAGCATACTTCTAAGATCGTAAAAGAATGGTTCCAAAAGAAAAATATAAAGTTAATGGAGTGGCCTTCACAATCGCCGGATTTAAATCCCATTGAGAATTTTTGGAGAATCGTTAAGGACAAAATTGCACCACTCAAGGCTAAAAATAAAGAAGATTTGTGGACAAAAGTGAAGGAAGCATGGTACTCAATTCCACTAGAGACTTGTCAGTCACTTGTCGAATCAATGCCTCGGAGATGTTCTGCGGTGATTCAAAATAAGGGATTTTCAACAAAATATTAGAAATTTTCTTGCAATTGCACTTTTTTTGTATAAAAATGTCATTCTCTTTTCAATGAACCTATTTATTTGCTCGACAGGCATCAATTAATATATTAAATATATCAATTTTTCTAATTTTTTTTAATTATAATTAAATACATTTTATGTGATTATTTATATTTAATGTAATAAATATCGCTTTATTGTATATTACCGCTGTTTAAGTTATTTGAAGGCGAATTTATCAATAAATGTGATGTGAACCTATTTATCTGCTCGTAACTGTAAATTAATAAGACGTTGTAATTGCGCTCCAAGTAGATCGTAATTATTTTGAAACATCTTTACCGTTAGGAAATTGTAATCTTTTTTATCATTCATTTTATTTAAAGTATCTCTTAATATAAAACTATCCACATTCTCGAATTTAAAAACTAAATTAGGATTTTCCTCTATTTTATTTTTATATTCTATATAGGGTATGCTGTTAACTATTTGTTCCACACTCGAAATAAAGAAAGAATTTAATTCATTTGCAATATCGTGTTAATTTGTAACAAATCTTCCTGAAATTTTTATTTCATTTATCTTCGTGTTTTCCGTTTTAAGAATGAGAGATTTTATTGTTTTCCACATAGAATTTTGGTCCGTACAACTAGTAATTTTGTTATTTATATAATTGTTTTTAGCAATTGATAATTCTGATTTATATCTGTTTCTATAGGTTTTGTAATTGTTCCAATGGTAATCATTATTTACACACACGGCTATTTGATACATTTGCTTTTTTATTTCTTTCATTTGCTTCAGTCTATTCGAAAACCAAAAGTTAGTGTGAAGACTTCTTACCGTCTTATTAACTGTCATTGGTGTAAGTGCTTTATTAATACATGTTACAAAATTATTGGCAATTTCATTGCAATCATATATATTATATATATAACCAATACCTCCTTGTAACAGATTATTACGGAAATTATTATTATCATACTTCAAGTATTTATTATCTTATTGTTCAATTCTTTTATTTGATCTTTAATCGGAATATAAATTTCTAAAGATTCGTGATCACTTATTTTCATATTTATGTTAGTTGTTGCTGTAGTATTTTCTATATTTTTTATCACATAATCAATTAACGAAGATCTATTGGTTCCAATCCTTGTAGGCTGCGATACTATTTGCCGAAGGTAGTTATTAGGGTATTCAAACGATTAATCGTTAATCGATTAATCGAACAATTGTGTTCAAATAATTGTTCGAACAATTAAAAATAGTCAAATTTCGAATAACGAATAACTCGAATAATTTCCTACGATTAATCGATTAATCCATATAAAAAAATACTTTATATATAGAAATAATAAATGGTATTTATAAACTTTCTAAGTGTTTTAAAATATTTAATAAATCTAATGAAAAACAAAAGAAATTGCAAACATATGTTGTGCTGCAAGAAAAGAAAAAGAAATTCGTCTTGTACATGCTGTAAAGCATCGATGGTCGTCCTTATCTTCCATGATTGAAAATTTTCTTCGTATTTGTAAATACGTAAATTACGCTCTATCTGATTTTGGTTTGAGGACTTTTACAGGTATGGAAATTAAAGTTTTATCAAAATTGAATAAAGCCCTTAAACCACTTGATGTCGCTATTACTATTATTAACAGCCTGTTTCTAGAACACGAAAGGTATTTGACATTCGTCTTTTTATATGTGAAACAACAACAAAAACACTCAAATTTGTTAGTGTTTCACATATAAATAGACGAATGTCAAAACCTATTCGTGTTCTAGAAATAGGCTGTAATACAATGGAAAATGCAAACAATCCTTTTTTGAATTAGTTATTAGAAAGGCTTAAGATTCGAATAAATAAAAGACGTGTAAAACTACTTTGTACACCTATTTTATATCTAAATTCTAGTACATTTTCACTTTTTCAAAGTGTTGCACAAAATCTGAAACAAAAGATTTTGCAAACAAATTGTTTTTGAGAATGTTTTTAGAAAATACGGAACAAAATGTGTCAGATGATTATGTCAGATTGCAGAAGATTTAATTGAAATAAACGAAAATAATCGATTATCACAATTAAATGAAGCAATTAAAAGTGTACAAAATTTCAAAAAAACCTAAAAGAGGCTGCAATGATTTAATGGATGATTTCTTATATTTAGAAAAAACCAAAAACAGAACCGAAAAATTATATATTCTTTTCCATGCACTTCTCTCAATTTCTCCAACATCTACAATCAGCGAGAGAGTCTTCTCAAAATCGAGTTTTATTAAAACTAAAGAAAACCATCGGTTGAGAGCTAAACTAAATTACTAAATATAAATAACATTACAAGACTATTTTAATAGAAGTGCATAATTTTTTTAACTAATTTTTAACTCATAATTAATATGAATTATTTTTAATTACTTATTTAATATTTTTATTGCATACGAAGTAGTAAATTATTACTTTTATATATTAAATCGTTATATATATGATCTCAAATATTAAAATTAATTAATGAATTATTTATGGTTTAGTTTTCCAACAATATGTTTGTGCACTATAGTTAACTATAGTTAATTAATTTTTAAAAAGTTATTACATTACAATGTTTTTGGTTATTATTATTTGTTTTTTTTTAATAAAATGTTTTAAAAATCCACAAAATTGGTATGTTATTTCATATAAAACAAAATGCGATTAATCGAACAATTTTGAAATTTTATTCGATTAATCGATCAAGAAAAAAACCCGAATAATTACTCACTCGATTAATCGACCAAAAAAAAAAGTCGAATAATTGAATACCCTAGTAGTTATCGAACATACATACGAACAATAACCAGGTCTTTCACTATTTTATAGGCAACACGCGTTGAATGGGAGACAGATATAACACTCCAACACCAACCTTGGTCATCGATGCTATCCGCATCAGTTGGTCAATGACCCCTAGATACACACACCTCCCTACTTACCACTATCAACAGCCCATTTCAATTACTTAGCTGAATGTTTGTTTTAATGATATTATTTATTATAAATCAAATTTTCGATAATTATCTATAAATGTTTAATAATAGAAATTTCATAATATATGTAGAAATATATATATGGGCAATTTCAAAAATTTTCGACATTTTGATATATTTTTTTTCCAATTTTTTTTTGGGATGACACGAATGACGCTTTGGTCACGTGAAGGGTGATATTTTAGCAAAACAGTTCGCGTTAATCATTTATTGCAAACGGCGCGTAAGTTATGGAGGTTTTAAGTTTTAAATTTCTTTAAAAAAATTTAAAGTTAAATTTATTGGTTTATTTTAATAAATGTTGTATGGATGCATGAAACTCATTTCAAATTCATCAGTGCAGTCCAAATTCAGCAATGCACTGATAAAATACATAAAAAAATATCAATTATAATTAAAATTCCTTAACATTAAAAAACGCGAATTTTTGCAAAAATATGAATGTTTCACCTATTGTTATATTTATGTATGTGTTTATATAACGCATAACTAATTTACAGAAAAACAATGTTTTAACTTGCAAATTTAAAAAATAAAAAAAAAAATTATATAAGAATTCAGTCATCGACTAACACTCATAGTGACCGGACGTTTTTTCGTTACAGTTCTTGATTTTGATTGTTGTTGTATAACGGTTTCATACTTTTGTAATTCGTTTTGTACTATTTTTCGCTTTCTTTAAAAAAATTTCTGCGTGGTATATATAAATAAATAAATTTATAGCATAGTACACGGTATATAGAATAAAATGGCTCCTGGGCCACCTGACAAAAACACCAATAGGTTTGCCATTTTAGGCCACTTTATTGACCAACCGTTTGAAAACTTTCCTACTCTACCTCAACCAAAATCGAATGTGTTAAGTGATCCTAAATATTTAGTAATTTCTTCGGAAAACAACCAACTAAGAAAGTTAAGTCCATTTATTATTTACAAAAGCTTACATGCAGTCTCTACCCTAATAGACTCAATCAGCCAACGAAGAGACGGTAATCTCCTATTACTTGTTCGTAATCAGGTTATTGCTGATAAATTTCTTAAAACTAAAACATAGGCAAATATTTGCCCAGTAACCATCAAATTACATGAAACCCTTAACTTTGTTAAGGGCGTCATATATGCACCTTGCCTTATCAATGTTTCAGAAGAAGAAATAGTTAAGGAACTACGTTCCCAAGGAGTAATTTCGGTATATAAATACACCGTTAGTAAAAAGAACAACACAAAAGACACTAACCCAACAGTTACTGATGCTAACAACAAAAACAATCTAACGGAATATTCAGGTTTTATGGTTTTAACATTTAACCTTTACAACCTACCAAAGGTCATCGACGTAGCATGGTTCAAAGTCAAGGTCAAAATATATTTCCCTAATCCGATGAGGTGTAGAAAATGCCAACTTCTTGGTCACACAATAAACAAATGTAACAATCCTGAAACATGTGAATCTGGCAATCTGCCACCTCATTCTCCAAATGATTGTTCAAGACTACAATGCGCAAACTGTAATGAAAAACATTCTGCTTCAGACAGAAATTGTCCCAAATACCTTCAACAGAAAGAAATAATAAAGATCAAAACCATTAACAAATGCTCTTATGGTGCTGCCAAGAGAATGTACGAAACTAATAATATGACGTCACCTCAACAGAAAATAAACCTACCATACTCTGAAATATCAAAAAGTAGTAACGAACTGTCCAACAATCAAACAAATAACCCAATACAAAAAAGACCAGCTGCATCCCCCGTTCCAAAAGAAGGCAATAAGAAATCTACCCGCCGTCGTCCTTCATTTAGCGGTTTGTCAAGTGAATCTGATATTGACTTACCAACTAGCTCATCATCATCAACAAATAAAAATTTAGAACACAAATCATCAAAAAGCAAAATACTCCATCAACAAAAAACTGAAGATCTGAAAATTCTAAAGAAAGATCCCCTAAATCAGGATCTAACCACTACATCATACATACCAAAGCATAAAAATATAAATCAAAATACATCTAACAAACCTAAAAACAACACAGAACCAACAAACAATCTATTCAACAACTCATCTGAACAAAATACATCTTTCCAAAACTCAACTTTCGACAATCTCACTCGTAAACTGATCTCAGATAATGACTACTTTTTACAGATAACGGACACCAATATACGTAAATAATAATACAAATAAAATAGCATTGTGCTCGCTTCTATCAGTTGTAAACTTTAGTTTATAACTCGTTATGAATTTTTTCTTAATTATGACTAGCTTCAGGATATTGCAATGGAACATCAATGGTTTCATGAACAATTTCAACGAACTACAAATTTTAATAAAAGAGCACAATCCAGATTTTATTTCAATACAAGAAACCCATTGTAAAAATAATTTTAAACCTATACCTCCTAAAGGCTATATTGCTTACTTCTACAACTCCCAATACAACACAACTTCCAAACAAGGCATATGCATACTAATAAAGAATAATATCCCTCATAAACAAATTCAAATTGACTCTAAATTACAAACAATAATAATCGAAATATATCTTAATATTAAATTTGCAATCGTATCAATATATATCCCACCTACAGAAACTTTTTTTGTACAAGATCTTTCAAATATTTTTGATTCTGTGACAATCCCAAAACTGATTGTCGGTGATTTTAACTCCTGGAATGCTTCATGGGGCTCTATTTCCACTAATCAAAGAGGACAATCATTGGAAAATGCTATACTAAGTTCAGATTTATATATATTAAATGATGGTCGACCTACCCATTTCTCCACACACTCTACTTTAACCCATATTGATATCTCGTTTTGTTCACCTTATTTACTTGATAGGACGTCGTGGAATGTCTTGGATGAAATGTATAGCAGTGACCATTTTCCAATTGTTATTGACATATCTTTATCCAGTTCAACTAAATACAACTTTATTCGGAAATTCCTGCTAGACAATGCTAATTGGCCAAAATTTACAGCTGGGGTTGATAGTGAACTACAAAAAAGACCTTATTCAATGAATATAAATAAAGAAGCTTCAAATATAATAAAGGCAATTAGAACATCCGCTAACGCTTCTATCCCACAATCATCTTTAAATACTAAAAAACATGTACCTTGGTGGAATAAACATCTAGCTTCACTACGAAATAACAAGATAACTGCATGGAAACTATTTAAAAATTCCCCTACGACTGTAAACCTCATTAAATATAAAAAGGAAAATTCAATTTTTCGTAGAGAAATAAAAAAATACAAACAAATTAGTTTTGAAAAATTTACAAGCACCATCAATAAAAATTCATCAATTAGTACCATTTGGAACAAAGTAAAACGTCTTACCGGCAATGCATCAAATAATAAAATAGTAGCGATAGAAAGTTCGAACACAATCATCACTGATTCATCTCTAATAGGCGAGACTTTTGCTGATACATGGTCGGAATATTCCTCCAATAGTAACTTTGGACAGTCTTTCATACAGGCTAAAAATATCTCCCATAATTTAACCCCTGTTAAAAAACTTAACAAAAATGCCACCTACATAGAGAACGACATAACATTACCTGAATTGCTACTCTGCTTCTCCAAAGTAAAAGGTTTTGACCGAATATCTTATGTAATGCTAACAAACATTAGTCTCCAAGCTAAAAATCGTTTAATTATGCTTTATAATAACATACTTAATACTGGTACAATTCCAACTGACTGGAAAACTGCGTTAGTTATTCCAATACCGAAAAATAATAATAAAGGCTCATTGAAGGTAAAGGAATATCGTCCAATCTCGCTACTGCCTTGTATTAGTAAAGTACTTGAAAAGATCATTGCAACCCGTTTGTACTGGTTCACAGAAAAAACACCATCTTACTTCTCGCAATCAGGTTGCATTTAAAATGGGCCGAGGCTGCACAGATGCCCTATTACACATTGACTATTTTATTACTAAATCTCTTTCATCGCGTAATCACGTATCCATCATATCCATAGATTTCGAAAATGCTTTCAACAGAGTCGGTGCACATGTAATTTTGGATAGCCTTAGAAAATGGAAGGTGGGTCCTAAGATTTTCAACTACATAAAAACATATTTAAGACAACGTAAATTTCGCGTCAGAGTTAATGGTGTGTGCTCCTCACTTCATACCCTGGAAAATGGCATACCACAAGGTTCACCATTATCAGTCGTTCTTTTCTCAATAGCATTCAATGAAATACACCTAATAGTCAATAAATTCAAATTTCTAGATCATTGCATTTATGCCGATGATCTATACATTTTCTGTAAAAGGAATTGCAATGCTGAAGCTAACACTCTACTACAAGAGGCATTAAACGAAATCAACTCTTGGTGTACAAAATCTGGTGCAAAAATATCTACGACTAAAACAAAAAACTTTCACATATGCAGGAAAAAATCATGCGACTACAAATCCCACAACTTAAACGTCAACAGTGTTGTTTTAAATAATGTCGACCAATTGAAAATTTTGGGTGTTACCTTTACAAAAAATTACTTGTGGAAAGAACATTATCTAGCACTAAAAAGACCTCTTATGCAGAGATGTAACATAATTGGCTATCTTTCAAGTAAAAGAAGCTTTGTTCACATCAACACGTTAACTTATCTTACTAAAACTTTAGTTCTTAGTAAAATTGACTATGGGCTCTTCTTAGTAATATGCACTGATAGACTCTCAGTTATAAATTCAGTTTGTAACCCGGCTATACAAAAGTGGAACATTGTTAATGAAATTCGTGACCTGATGATAAAATACTACAAAAAATTAAAAATCCTCTGGATTCCTGGGCATAGCAATATAAAAGGCAATGTCCAAGCGGATATTGCTGCAAAGTTTGCTTGCATAGCCCCCATAATCGGGGAAACTAGAACTGAGAAAACTGACATAAATAATCTAATTAAAATACACCTACACCAAAATCAACTTAATTCATGGTCTGTTTACCAACATTCCCACTATAAGAATATAAATGCAAATCGTGTTTCACCTATCTATCCCACAAATATCGACAAAAGCCAAATCAGAATTTTCTCTCGATTACGTCTAGGTCATACTCTTGCAACACATGGGCATATCCTACGGGGGGAACAATCCCCAACTTGTTCAAACTGTGGGTGTATTATTACAGTGAAGCACATTCTACTTGAATGCCCTCTCTACCAATCAAAAAGATACTCCATATTTGGATCTACTAACCCAATATGCTTACTGAAGAGCTCCACCGAGGATAATATTAAGAAAATTTCAGCCTTTATTAATGACATTAAAATTACAATTTAATCCGTATAATGTACATATGTAGAACATATTATAACTTAACATAAGTATCCTATAAATTTTTAGACTATCTCATTTCATGTAAATATTAATTTTAAATTTTCACCGAGAGCTGATGGCCTTGTAGCTAATGCTCCTTTTCTTTAATATTAGATTTTGTAATTTATTTATAAATCTAATAAATAATAATAATAATAATAATAATATATAAGAATTATTTTTGAGGTTAGGATTTTTTTTTTTTTTTGATCTGTTAAAATGTAAAATCATGAAAATTTTTTAATGCCTATTCGGTTTTATTAACCTTTCATTTGGTGTCAATCGCGGCGGAATCTATACATAACTGCAGATGTCACAAAGCAAAATGTGTTTGAAGAAAAATGCTGCTGTACCCACTAAATACGGACCGAATTCAACCGTATTTATATATGATCTTTAGTTCACCGCCGCACTTCATTTCCAATACTTTACATTGATTTTAAACCACGGATTAATTAAAAAAAACGCGAAACAAAATCATGAAATTTCGCAAAAATTTTATTTTCTTTATAAAATTTTTGTGTTTCAAAATATTTTAACGCCTTTTTGACGTTGAGAAGTTTAGATCACGCAATACATAAACCAGTTTTAAATAAGATTGCAAATGTCAGGCGCGAAAAACTGACATTTTTGACAAATTTACGCCAATTCTTTACAAGTTTGAGGTCATCGTTCTCAGCAACTAGCAGCCTGACATCGACGTGATATGGCGCATATTTAAGCAAATTACACCATCTATTAAATACTGTTGACGAAATACAATTTTCTTGAACGGCGCAAATCGCTATAGAAAAAACTGCGAAAATTGAAAAATCGGAAAATTTTGGTTTCAAAAATGAACCGCTGTACAACTTTTTCCCAAATAGTAGTATTGGCATAATCTTTATAGTGTAAATATCTACAAAGTCTAGTGACTTTATTTTATATCAGTGAGCATCGGAAGTTTAAAACTAAAAGTAGAAAATGTTGAGAATGAATATTTATGTATTGTAACTGTATTTCTCCTGCACTTTATTATATTTAATTGTATCTAGTATGTATATTGTCTATGACATATTTCACCATGTTGCTTTTATATTTTTTTGAGGCTACAAATATGATTGTAATTATTTTCAGTTGTTTAAATAAATTCAACCCAACAGGTTATGGGCTACATGTCACGTTAAGAAAATTTAAAAAAATAATTTTGAAAAAAAATTAAAAAAAAAAAAATTTTTTTTTCTAACAATAAAAAAAAGTTATGTTTTTTTTTTGTGAAGCAATAACGATGGCAAATCTTCCTTTAGGATTTTCAATGGAACGTTTAAAAGGACGTGAGAATTTCGATGTGTGGAAGAAGCAAGCAAAGTCTTGTCTGGTCATCAAAGGCTGCTGGAAGATCGTGGAAACCGGTTCGATTACTGGCGACGGTGAAGCAAACACAATCATGAATGAACGGGTTTTAGCGGAGATTATTTTAATGGTAGACCCTTGTAATTTATTTATTTATTTATTTCTTTGCTTAAGTCTATGAATATAAAATTCGTACAGAACATTATACATATGTACTTCATTTACACTTATAATATCAATTATTCAATGCTACTAAAATATTACGTTTTATCAAATAATAATTTAACGAAAAATCAATATAAAAATAAAGTTTATTAAAATCTCTGCAGCATCTAGTTAAGGGATCAAAGTTGGCATAATTTGTTCTAAATGTCTTTATGGAAAGCGGAGCATAATGTCGTGTAGGATACTGAGGAACACCAAAAGATATATTTTCAATTAAAAATTTTGAGCTAGTATAACCATTAATTATATTTAAGACCAGCATAGCGTTTAACATTGTTCTGCGACTAGTTAAAGATGGCAGCTTAATCAGAGCAAGTCTAGATTTATATGAAGGAAGTGAAAGTGGATTATAATTCAAGCCACGAAGGCAAAATAAAAGGAACTGTTTTTGTACTGATTCAATTTCATTACTATACAGCCTGTAAGATGGATCCCATATTACCGATCCATATTCCAAAACGGGACGAACCAAAGATGTAAATAATTGCTTTGTTATATAAGGGTCTTCAAATTCTTTAGCCCAACGTTTGATGAAACCAAGAAGACATCTTGCTTTATTTACAATTAAAGTAATGTGCTGAACAAAATTTAATTTAGGATCCAGTAAAACCCCAAGGTCTTTGAATGTACTGACATTTTCGAGATCCATACCATTCAAAAAGTATTTAACATTCAGATGCTTTCTTCTGAAAAAACACATATATTTGCACTTTTTCAAATTTAATTGCATCAAATTTTGTTCACACCAGGAGTGTAAGCAATATAAATCCTCTTGCAGGTACAAATGATCGTTCAAGTCATTGTAGATATAAAATAACTTAACATCATCCGCGTACATTAGTATATGTGAATTTTGTATTACATTGGGCAAATCATTAATAAATAGCGAAAAAAGTAATGGTCCAAGATGACTCCCCTGAGGGACACCCGACGTAACGGAAATAGGATTCGAAGTAACTTTCTTAAATATAACGTTTTGCTTCATGTTAAAAAGATATGAATCGATCCATCGTAAACAATTTCCAGAAAATCCCATTAAGTGTAACTTCTTCAGAAGCAGTTTATGGTTCACTTTGTCGAATGCCTTACTAAAGTCCGTGTAAATAACATCCGTTTGTTTTTTATCCACAAAACCACGATTGATAAGGGTAGTAAATTGTAAAAGATTAGTGACTGTAGAATATCCTTTACGGAAACCATGTTGGCAAGAAGATAGTAATGATGAGACGTGATGACAAAGATGATCAGTAATAAGTTTTTCAAACAATTTCGGTATAATGCTTAATTTAGCGATTCCTCTGTAATTTTTTATATCAGATTTACAGCCAGATTTATAAAGTGGGATGATAAGCGAATCTTTCCAAATTTCTGGAAAAACACTATACCTTATAGATAAATTAAACAATAATGTAAGAGGAAATATTAAGGCATCCGCGCAGTTAATTAGAAAACAACTAGGTATATTATCAGGCCCACTCTTATAGGAATATTTTAATTTTTTTAAGCAACTAAGGACTAAAGCTTCATCCAGAAATGGTATCGAAATTGGTTGACTTCCATTAGTAACAAATAATTCGGCACCAGAATCAGCAAACTGATCGCTAGAATACGTCGAAGAAAAGAAATCCGCAAATAGATTACTTATATCTTTAGCATCAGAGGCTACAATATCATTTAATTTCATAGAAGGAGGAAATGAAGTGGATTTCCTTTTAGAGTTTACAAAATAATAAAAAGATTTTGGATTCTTTTTAAAGTTGTTTCTTGTTTTCAAAAGATAACATTTGTAGTATTCCTGATTTACATAACTTATTATATTTAGCACGCACAATAGAATATTTAGCATAGTCCAAACGTGACCCAGTTTGTTTATACTTTTTATAAAACTTATTTTTCCTGTTTTTAATGTAGGAAAGATGTTTACAATTCCATGGAGGTCCCGGGTTATTATAAACTATACGTTTAGGAATGCATAAGTTCATAATATCATATAACCTTTGGTAAAACCTTTCAATGATGTAATTTATGTTGTCAGTAATGTCATCGAAATTAGAAATTGAAAGCATACCACTCCAGTCCGTATTATAAAGTAATTCATTTACTCTACCATAATTTGTCTTTTTGAAGCAAAAACTTTCTTGGTTAATGATGTCAGCAGAATGTGGTACATGATTAGATAAATAAGATATGTTTACTTCAATAGACGGATGATAACTGTCTTCTGGTACAGTTACTGGATCAGCACGGAGGACAGATGTGTCTACACAGTCATTTATAAAAACCAAGTCCAAAAGCTTATGACTATTATTAAAGATACCATTTATCTGACAAAGATTTAAGTCAAGTAAACACTTAATAAAATCCGCAAATTTATGGTTACAGCCTGTATTTAATGGTGTAAAATATCCATTATCAGTAGAAAAATTCCAAGAAATTGTAGGCATGTTGGAATCACCAACTACAATGACAGTATCCTTAAGACTTGACATATTTACAACGTTTGAAATAGCCTCAGAATGCTTATGGTATATTGATTCAGGTGAGTTGGGAGGAATATACGAACACGTAATAAAAATTTTTTTATGGTTTAGTTTTACAAAAACACTGATAAACTCAATGTCAAGCGTAGATGAAAGAGATAAAGCTTCAGATGTGAGCAAGCTAGAAACTGCAATTAAAACACCACCTCCTTTCTTATTATTACCACGATCACATCTGTATATAACACAATTAGAGCATAGTATTTCAGTATTCAGAACATTATCAGTGAGCCATGTTTCTGTAAGCGCAATAATTTGAAAATTAAATGAATAACTCTAATTAAATAGCAAAGATAACTTAGAATTAATGCCACGAACTTTTTGGTAAATTAGTGTAAAGTTTTCAATTAATTTATTTAGTTTTTTGACTTATTAGTAGAAGATGTAGGCAGTCGAATAGAATGTCCTTGTCTTGGCTTAAATATAAATTCACGAATAAATGTTCCTGTAGGCCAAAATTTAGGATCCATAACATGGTTAAACAGCTCATCCGCAACAGTTAATTTAAAAGATGCTACCATTCTGGGTTCAGAGTACGAAAATTTGTATACCGAAGTAAACAAATCAGTACCACATTTTAAATTTATGTACGATTGAACATCTTCGACGGTAGTATCGGACGCTAAGCGAGAAATAAAAATAGTCTTATTGGGGGGGGGCATATTGCTTATTATTATGGGCATATTGCTGCTGCTAAAACAGCGAAAGAAGCATGGGATGCATTGATGAATGCCTATGAAGACACTGGCCTCACACGAAAAGTGGAATTACTAAAACAGTTAGTAAATATGAATCTGCGGAATTTTGGTTCTATTCAAGATTATGTAAATGACATCATAATTACCGCTTTGAAAGTAAGGAATGCTGGACTCAAAATAGATGACGAACTTACTGCATCATTAATGTTAGCTAGTTTAACGGATGAGTTTAGGCCACTGGTAATGGCAGTAGAAAATTCAAAAGAAAAGTTAACGGTCGATATGGTGAAAAATATTTTATTGCAAGATGCTAAATTTGACACACCAAATATTGAAAAGGAAGCCGTGCTGTACACAAAATATACCAATGCCAAGAAGAAAAGATCAGTTCAGTGCTACAACTGTGAAGAATATGGGCATATATCCAAGAACTGTCAATATCAAAACAATGGTAATAAAAACGGTAACAACAGTCATGGAAATAAAAATAATGGTAAGCATAACCGAAAAAATGATAAAAGAGAAGTTTCATCAACACTCATAGCATCGGGCATGAGTATGAATGCTACTGCGACCAAAATCACAGATCCCAACAGCAATGATGAAAATTGTTTGTATTGGTATGTTGATAGTGGCGCTAGCAACCACATGATAAATAGCAAGAGGCATTTGTATAACATACACAGCATTGAAGACAAAAAAGTGGTAATTGCTAATAAAACCGAACTAAGTGTTGAAAGCGTAGGCGACATTGATTTAAATATTTCAAATAAAAATAAAGTAACGGTAAAAAACGTTGAGTATGTACCAAATTTATGTGCAAACCTCCTATCGGTAAGGCAAATGACTAAAGACGGTAAAAAAGTAATTTTTGAAGGCGAAACATGTCGCATTTTGAATTCAGATAGTACACTGATTACTTCTGCTTCAGTTTACAACGAATTGTACCGAATAAATAGTAAGATAAAATCAAAGAAGAATAATGCATTTGTTGCTACTAAACAACTTGGTCTATGGCATAGACGAATGGAACACATTTGCGATAAAAATTTAGATGAAGTAAGAAAATCATCAACTGGTGTCAATTTTGAACGCGAAAGCAAGGAGCCATGTGTGGTTTGTATAAAAGGAAAACAAACCAGAAAGCCAATTAGAGAAGAAGATACAAGAGCAACAAAATTATTAGAGTTGGTGCATTCAGATAGTTGGTCCGCTACATGTGAACTCGTTTTCTGGAGCTCGATATCTGGTAACTTTTGTTGATGATTATTCCAGAAAGTTGTTTGTCTATCCGCTTAAAAGAAAAGCTGATGTCTTTGACACATTTGTACAATTTAAGAAAATGGCAGAAAACCAGTGTTCAAAGAAAATTAAAATTCTCAGAACTGACAATGGAGGCGAGTATATTAATAAAAAATTTGAAACATATTTGCAGGATTGTGGGGTGATCCATCAAAAAACGTGTGCTTATTCCACAGAGCAAAATGGTACGGCGGAAAGAATTAATCGAACCTTAATAGAGGGTGTTCGATGTATGCTTATTGATAGTGGGTTAGACCACCGTTTTTGGGCTGAAGCAGCTAACACGGCAAGTTATTTAATAAATAGAATTCCATGCCGTGGTGAAAACAAGAGCCCTGAAGAAATTTGGTCTGGTCGCCGTCCCAATCTGAAATTTTTAAGAGTTTTTGGATGTCCTGCCTTTGCACACATACCTAAAGAAAAGCGTGGTAAACTAGATATAAAATCTAATGAATGTATTATGATGGGGTACAGTTCGGAAAGCAAAGCCTATAGACTATTTGACCCGAAGAACAATGGCATAATAATTAGTCGTGATGTCCTATTTTTAGAAGGTAGTAAAATGAACCCAAATATAGACAGTAATTTTTATTATCCAGAATTGCTTCAATGTTACAATGGCGTTAATTCAGGGGTGAATGAAGAAGTAGTTGAATTAACACCTGAAGAATGTGTAACAGTCAATCTTGATAGTGCATCGTCGAGAGATGAATCAGATGACAATGATTATGTTGACTCTGAAGAGTGGTCGTCACCTTTACTTACCTTTACCCGTTGAAGAGCATGACGATGAATGGAAACCAAATCCATGTGTGGTCCGAAACGTCCCAGAGGAAATAAATGTTCGCCGATCCAGTCGTATTGCCAGCAAAACTCAACAGTCGCAGAACTTTTGTGCAGTGCAGTTTGTTTCCGATGATCCAAGTACCTTGAAGGAAGCATTGTCATCAGAAAATGCAGTCAAGTGGAAAGATGCCATGAGGGAAGAAATAGATTCACTAAAAGCAAACAAAACATGGGTTTTGACAAACTTACCACCAGGTGAAAAAGCTGTGAAATCGAAGTGGGTGTTCAAAACTAAAAGAGATGAACATGGCAATGCTATACGGTGGAAAGCGAGATTGGTATCGAAAGGTTTCTCACAACGCGAAGGAATCGATTTTAATGAGACGTTTTCACCAGTGGTACGATACGATTCCATCCGATATCTGTTGGCGTTAGCAGTTGAATATGATATGCACATACATCAAATGGATGCAGTGAGTGCATACTTAAATGGTACTCTTAAGGAAACTGTTTATATGCAACAACCGGAATTGCTTAATGATGGTTCTGATAAGGTATGTTTGCTAAAAAATCTATTTATGGTCTGAAACAATCTGGCCGCGTTTGGAATGAAACAATCAATGAAGAGTTGCTGAAGATGGGTCTCACCAGAGGTGAAGTGGATCAATGTGTGTATTATAAAATAAATGGTAGCCAGATGTTATACGTGGCTATTTATGTTGACGACGTTCGATCAATCGCAATACATAGCAAATATCTTGTCACGTTTTGGCATGAGTGAGTGTAACCCAACTTCAACGCCAATGGACTACAATCAAAAATTATCTCAAACAATGTGTCCTAAAGATGAAGATGAAAAGAGAGAAATGTCTCGTGTTCCCTATATGCAAGCGATTGGATGCTTATTGTTTGCAGCTCAAATTTCTCGACCTGATATATGTTATGCCGTGAATGTCTTAAGTCGATTTGGAACCAACCCTGGTAAAGCCCACTGGGAAGCAGTTAAACGTATAATGAGGTACTTGAAGGGAACAATTGACAAGGGCATTACATATAGAAAACAAGCCGATGGGGAAATAAAAGGTTTTTGCGATGCTGACTGGGCTGGTGATGTGGACAACCGCTTATCCACAACTGGTTACGTTTTTATTTACCAATCCGGTGCAATTTCATGGTCAACCAAAAAACAAAAGACTGTGGCATTATCTTCGACTGAAGCGGAGTTTATGTCATTAACTGCTGCTATTCAAGAATCAGTTTGGTTAAAACGTTTGGAAGCTGAACTTAATCCTAAAAGTTTTAAAAGTATGGTGCTCTACTGTGACAACAAGGGTGCTTTACAAGTCGCTCTTAATAACAATTATTCGCCAAGAACGAAACATGTGGATATTAAAGCCAAATTTATCCGCCAGAAAAAGGATATGAAAGAAGTCGTTTTGAAATACCTATGCACAGACGAGATGGTTGCAGATGTATTTACGAAGGCTGTTACTCCCAGGAAGCTGGGATATTTTATAACTAAATTTGGGCTTTATTAATTTATTGTTATTATATATTATATTATTTTTTTGAAATGAAATATTGATTTTATTTATGTAAAAGGTGCATGAGAAAGTTATTTATTTATTTTTTTGACTTGATGAATTTGTCATTCAGGGGGAGTGTTGAGAATGAATATTTATGTATTGTAACTGTATTTCTCCTGCACTTTATTATATTTAATTGTATCTAGTATGTAAATTGTCTATGACATATTTCACCATGTTGCTTTTATATTTTTTTGAGGCTACAAATATTATTGTAATTATTTTCAGTTGTTTAAATAAATTCAACCCAACAGAAAAGTGATGAAATATGAAAAAACTCTTGTAAATTTCAAGCCGTTTTTTGAGTTTTTCGATATTTGAGTGCCCATAACTTTTAAAAATAAAGAACTGATGGTCTGAAATTTTGAATTTCAGAATTTTTCTAGTGTGGCCTACCATTCCCTTTTGACCGTTTTGATCAATTCGAAAAACTGGAGAAATAATAAGCATCTGAACTCAGTTTCAACAAATGTCGAAAATTTTTGAAATTCCCCATATATGTAGATAAATTTAAAGAAAATAAATAAAAAAATTAGTTAACAAAACAAGTAGTATTAAAAATCTTTAAAGACAATTGGGTATTATCATAAAAATATATATAATTAAAATAACTTGCAATGAACAGATAATTTGAATTTAATTTGATTGAAAATTTAACATAAACGGGAGGTGAAAGAAATATATTAAAATCTAACCGGGAAGTTTCAAATTAATTTCGTCCCAAATTAAGCACTTAAAAAAAATTTCACAAACGACCCTTTATTAAAGCTAAACTATAAAATGTCCTGGTAATGTTCCCTATGCTTGACTGAGCTCTATCAATCGCAAGGTTTAAACCACTTTTCTCGTTATAAAATTCTTCCGTTGTGAATTTTATATTAAGACGAATTTTTCCCTTCCAATTCAACTATTTACTTTTCCTCTTTACAATTTCTCAGGTTATATAAAATGAGGATAAAAGAAGATTTATTAGAATAAAAAAATATAGAGAAAATATTACTACTTAAAACAATATAAACACTACAACTAAAAATATATAAGAATAAATAAATTGAACAGCAAACACAAAGGTATTATAAAAAAAGTATATGTCGAAGCTTCAGTTATCTTATCTATATATATAAAAGAAAGTGGCGTTAGTTACTACGCTTATAACTCAAGAACGGCTGGACCGATTTCGATGATTCGTACCAATTTAGAATGGTCTCTGGCCAAATAAGAAGAATAGCAAAAAATTCTAAAATATTCCAAAAAAAAAAAAAAAAATGACGTCATATTTTTAAAATACAGGGTTCACACAATACTTCTATATATCTATCTATATATATAAAAGAAAGTGGCGTTAGTTACTACGCTTATAACTCAAGAACGGCTGGACCGATTTCGATGATTCGTACCAATTTGGAATGGTCTCTGGCCAAATAAAAAGAATAGCAAAAAATTCTAAAATATTTCAAAAAAAAAAAAAAAAAATTACGTCATATTTTTAAAATACAGGGTTCACACAATACTTCTATATATCTATGTATATATATAAAAGAAAGTGGCGTTAGTTACTACGCTTATAACTCAAGAACGACTGGACCGATTTCGATGATTCGTACCAATTTGGAATGGTCTCTGGCCAAATAAGAAGAATAGCAAAAAATTCTAAAATATTCAAAAAAAAAAAAAAAAAAAATTACGTCATATTTTTAAAATACAGGGTTCACACAATACTTCTATATATCTATATATATAAAAGAAAGTGGCGTTAGTTACTACGTTAGTTAGTTAGTTACTACTAGAAATACTGCAATTATATATTTTATGATCTACCTTATCAAAATTGGGAGAGAGTATCCCCGTACCGAGAAAGTGGGTTTTGTCGTTAGTTTGTTGCTCATAAATCTCTCAAACTTGGTAGGAATACTAAATTTTATATTATTTATAATCTTGCTAAGCCCGAACGGAAGAGAAGCATAGAAATTGAGCTTATTTATGTACGGACTAAAGAACTATACATGGGTATGTTAAGCGCTTAAGTTAAAAAAAAACCTTTAATTTAAATAGAAGTCCACTGTCAAATATTTATTGAAAAGGATTTATGAATAAACAAATAATTTTTTAATTATTTTTATATTTGTTGTCAAAATTTGATTTACTTTTTTATTAAATAAAAAATATAATTTCATTTTGTTAAACGTATTTTTTTCAACTGAGGGCTTCTAAATAATTTTCGATCTCTTATAAAACTATAATTGACTTCAAAAATCTTGGAAAATAGTTAACTTTAAATTTTTTGGCAAACGGCCACAGTTTAAATTCGCTGCTAATTTCATTGGTAATTTTGGTGTGAAGCTCTATTTTCAAACGGTAAGTTAGCAACAATATGATATTTGAGAACATATATTTCCGAGGTCCTGACATCTGTGCACATGTATATATATGTATCAGAGTTGGGTTTACTAAAAATATTATGTATTTTCTCAAAAACCTAGCTGGGGTGAACCCGGCAACGGTATATACAGTTACGAGCAGATAAATAGGTTCACATCAAAATGATAAATCAATTTTGTTTGACTATAGTTTACATTACAGCAATAAAAAAGGAAAAGTCGCTAATTACTAAAGCAAATACCCACTTTTAATACTGCATCACAATAATTAAATTATTATGTAAAAAATTGCCCAAAATTAAAAAAAAAAAAAAAAAATTACCGTATAAAATCAAAGAGCAAATAAATAGGTTCACTTTAAAAAATTTGTTAGTTTAAAATGTTAAACGCCAAAATTATAAAAATTATTGTAGAAAACTTTAGATTCAGCCTTTTAATAGAGCTTATTAAAGCAAATACTTCTAAAAATTTAAAAAATGGGACGTTCTAAACATTGTAGTGAAGAGGAAAAAAAGATTATAAATGATCTACACAGCCGCAGTTATAGCCAACGGAAAATTGCTGAAATTCTTGGGAGATCGCAGAATATGATAAGAAATGCATTGCAGACTCCAAAACAAAAACTTAAAAGGGGTCAACAGCGAAAAACCTCGAAAAGAGACGATGATCGCATTAAGATGTTGTCAACTCGTAATCCTTTTATGTCCGCAGTTCAGCTGAAAAATGAGTTAAAGCTTCCCGTATCAGAGTGGACCATTAGACGTCGTTTAAGAGAAAAAAATTTATTCGGAAGATCGGCCCTGAAGGTTCCAATGCTTAATAACAGACAAAGAAAAAAGCGCATTGAGTTTGCAAAAGTACATGCTGAGTGGGCCGGCCCGGAAGGTATAAAAAAATGGAGAAACATACTATGGTCTGTTGAATCCAAGATAAACTTAGTCGGACCTGATGAAAGAACATGGGTAAGGCGTCCAAAAAATAAAGCATATGATCCAAAGTACACCACGAAGACAATAAAGCATGGCGGCGGCAACATAATGATATGGGGTTGTTTTTCCTGGTACGGTGTTGGGCCAATATTCTGGATCAAGGAACATATGGACAAACATCTTTATCTGCATATTCTTAAAGAAGTAATGCTTCCGTATGCCGAGTGGGAAATGCCTTTAAAGTATGAATTCCAGCAAGACAATGACCCCAAGCATACTTCTAAGATCGTAAAAGAATGGTTCCAAAAGAAAAATATAAAGTTAATGGAGTGGCCTTCACAATCGCCGGATTTAAATCCCATTGAGAATCTTTGGAGAATCGTTAAGGACAAAATTGCACCACTCAAGGCTAAAAATAAAGAAGATTTGTGGACAAAAGTGAAGGAAGCTTGGTACTCAATTCCATTAGAGACTTGTCAGTCACTTGTCGAATCAATGCCCCGGAGATGTTCGGCGGTGATTCAAAATAAGGGATTTCCAACAAAATATTAGAAATTTTCTTGCAATTGCACTTTTTTTGTATAAAAATGTCATTCTCTTTTCAATGAACCTATTTATTTGCTCGACAGGCATCAATTAATATATTAAATATATCAATTTTTCTCATTTTTTTTTTAATTATAATTAAATACATTTTATGTGATTATTTATGTTTAATGTAATAAATATCGCTTTATTGTATATTACCGCTGTTTAAGCTATTTGAAGGCGAATTTATCAAAAAATGTGATGTGAACCTATTTATCTGCTCGTAACTGTATATATAAAATAATTAAATAAATAATAAAAAAAAAGATTATCAAAAGTATAAATATTGCACTGGCTAATTATAATGATTACATAAAAGAATTTCCACATCTTCCAATAAGTATTGCTTCAGATTACTCTTGAACAAACAAATACTCACCATATTCTCTAAACTTGTAGGTAGGCGGTTATATTCAGAGCAACCAATGAATTCTATTCGTTGTTTAGTAGTTTCAAGTCTACATCTTTTTACTATGAGATACGAACTGATACGTGTGTCAACCGCAAAGTAGACAACACTTACAAAATACAAGCCTGTTGAATAAAAATAATGAAGGCGTCTCTTTTTTTTAAGTTTAACCGTCAACAAGTCTTGTTTTAGCTGTCGTACGAAACACGTTCTAAAGATTAACACGCATTAAATAAATTACATTTATAAACCTTTTTTTTATTAAATTTAAATAAACGTGAACTAATATTTTGTTTTTATAATTTACGGATCGAATCGTTTTATTTAATTTTCTTAAAAACTACTTTATTTACAATATTTTATATTCATCCTTGACATTTTCTCAGAAGTGGGATTATAAAGAATCCGACGATGGAAAATTTTCGGTCTTTAACAGTTAAAGAATTACAAGCGAAATGCAAGGAAGGTGGTTTGTCGTGCTCTGGTAGAAAAAATCAGCTTATTGAGCGTCTTGAGGAAAAATACAATAGACCCGGTTTGAATGAACGTATTGCTCAATTAGAGGAAACGATTGCTGGACTACGTGAACAGGCTTCTCGTTTTGAACCGACTGAAACTTCGTCTACAATGCAAGCGTTTTCTTCACCCGTTGGTTCACCAGTTCATGCGTTATCATACAGTGTTTCATCCGGAAACACCCTACCCATATCATCTGCTGTTGGCAGCCGTATGCCAACAACATCGTTAACAACCGTTTATTCGCAACAGCCCATTTCAATGCAGTCATCGTTACCACAACAGGTGCCTTCAACGCGTTATATATATCAGCATCCTGTTTGTGTACCTTATATTCCACCTCGTTTAGGCAACCAACAAAATCTTGCCGTTCCAACCGCTGGGCAACAAACAGCACCATGCTACGGTACCAGCACCCAACAGCAGATGCCAACCACACACGTACCAACGTCTTACGTCGATCAACACATCCTATCACCACCTAACACATATGTACAACAGCCGCATGTGTTACCTTCGTCAGTACAAAACAACGGTTTGTATCCTAACCCTTATGGTAACATAAGGGAAATATTGGCTATACTGCCCGAATTTAACCCATCATCAGATGAATCTGTAAATTCATCTCAATTTGTCAAACGCGTTGAGACTCTTAAGGCAGCTTACGGATGGGACGACCAATCATTAATATTTGCCGTACAACAAAAAATGCAGGGGTCTGCGAAATATTGGGTGGACTCCCTTCAGATTGTTTTTTTATCTTGGCAAGACTTCGTGCGGAAATTTTTACAGGATTTTCCTCACGTCGACAATGCAGCCGATATACACATAAGAATGTCAAGGATGAAGCGTCGTGTAAATGAGTCACCTCAAGAATATTACTTCAGAATGTTTGCTGTCGGTACCAAAGGTAATATACCAGAATCAGCTATCGCAAGACACATCATAAACGGAATTAATGATGCTGACTTAAAACGCAAAGTATCCAACGAATACTCAAATTGCAACCAATTATATCGTGATTTAAATATATATTGCAATTATAATGATATTGCCACACCTTATGCTACAGTACACAAACAAAAACCAATACCACCAAATGAGAGAAATGCGGTTAACCCCCGAACTACAAAAATAAATGAAAATAACAACGCAACAATAAGTAAGGTGAAATGTTTTAATTGTTTTGGTTACGGTCACTATTCGATTAAGTGTCCAGAGCCGCAAAGAAAAGAACGTTGTAAGAACTGTAATCGTACAACACACACTACAACCGAATGTACAGCAACAAAAAACAACAAAACAATAATGTCATCTAACGTCAACAAAATTAATGATAAATTGCAAACGAATGCAGACTTGACAAAAGAGGTTAAAATTAATCAAATAAAGACTACAGCGTACATTGACTCAGGCAGCACATACAACCTAATCAGAAAATCGTTCGCCGCCAATGTGGGTGAAAATATTTCTTGTATAATTCCGTTAAAAGGGTTTGCCGGTGGTGTGTATAATTGTACAAGCAAGGTCGCCGTTGAATTGGAAATAGATGGTAATGTTTTCCAGACCGAAATGCTTGTTGTTGAAAATG
The DNA here is from genome assembly GCA_963576795.1 of Metopia argyrocephala. Lineage (NCBI taxonomy): Eukaryota > Metazoa > Arthropoda > Insecta > Diptera > Sarcophagidae > Metopia > Metopia argyrocephala. Next base: position 24,954,305 of record OY756211.1, on the reverse strand, counting down.
ATTTTATAGCCGAAAAAACACTTCTTGGTCGGGATGTATTGTGCCGCAAGGGAAGTCGAACGATAATTGAGGGCGAAAAATGTTGGATTCAAGGTATAAATACAATCAGTTCTGGAACATTGACATCTACCGAATGCAACCAGCTACAAAATGTACTTCAAAGTCATCGTGCAAGTTTTGCTGAAAATATTTCAGAGCTGGGAAAGTGTAGTCTGCTTAAAATGCAAATCAATGTAACATCTAAAATACCTGTCTGTACTAGGCCATATCGTATCGCGTTCTCCAAGCGTCCAATTGTAGACAAGATTATTAAAGATCTACTTGATAATGACATAATTCGAGAGTCAGATTCAGAATACGCTTCAGGCGTCGTACTGGTGGAGAAGAAAAACGGAGAACATCGTCTCTGCGTAGATTACAGGCAATTAAATAGAATAACTTTAAAGATACCTTACCCGATGCCTATTATGGAGGAGCAGTTTGCATTGCTTGCCGGTAACCAATACTTCTCAACACTTGACCTTCGTATGGGGTATCACCAAATAGAAATCGATGAGGATTCTAAGAAGTATACTGCTTTTGTAACTACCGGAGGACATTATGAATATAACCGTATGCCTTTTGGCCTAGTAAACGCCCCTGCTGTTTTTCAGGGAATAATGAATCGAGTTGCAAAATTAATGAATCCCGGCGAAGTTCTAACATCTCTTGACGATGTCATAATACCAAGTCAAAATGTTTCAGAGGGTATCGAGCGATTGAATCGTTTTCTGACCATCTTGGAGAATTGTGGGCTTACAGTTCGTTTGGACAAATGCAATTTTCTTGCAGAGGAAATATCTTATCTTGGCCATAAAATAAAAAAGAATGAAATCATCCCTGGAGACGACAAGGTAAGCGCCATCAGAAATTTTAAAGCTCCGACGAACGTCACAGAGGTTCGCCGATTCTTAGGGCTTACAGGATTTTTCCGGAAATTTGTCCAGAATTATTCTATTTTATCTCGCCCGCTGACTAATTTACTGCGTAAAACCGAAGAGTCGAAATTTGTCTGGGGTTCCACACAGCAGGAAGCGTTTCAAAAACTGGTCGATGTGCTTTGTAATAAGCCAGTGCTGGTGATTTATGACTTTAACGCTACACATGAGGTCCACACTGATGCCAGTAGCATTGGCCTAGCCGGCGTACTATTACAATCCACAAATGGTGAGAATTGGCAACCCGTATTTTATTTCAGTCGCCACACCACCGAAACTGAAAGTAGATATCATAGTTACGAATTGGAGGTGTTAGCGGTGGTGGAATCACTGGATAGATTTCGAATTTACTTGGTGGGTAAACCGTTTCGTGTATTAACTGACTGTGCAGCTATAACTAAAGCAAAAACTCACAAGGAGCTAATTCCTAAGATTGCCCGATGGTTAATGAGATTATTGGAGTATGACTGTGAGTTCATTCACCGTGAAGGATCACGCATGGCCCATGTAGACGCACTTAGTCGATCTCCGGACTCACCTCCGAAAGAATCTGAACCTGCCGGTTTTATGATGCAAATTGAGGTTAATAGTGATGACTATGCAACTCCGAGACGAAAAATTACGCCACATAATTCATGTACTAAGTGGTTCACTAGCGTCCGATCAGGTGAGGCAAATAAAATGTGACTACCTGCTCCAAAAGAATCGACTTTTTAGAAAGACGGACAGTGGGCCCAAATTTGTGATTCCAAAAGCAACCAGGTGGCGAATCGCTAAGCTCTGCCACGACGACGTTGGGCATTATGGCCTCGAAAAGACCTTAGAAAGAATAAGGCAAACATTTTGGTTCGATCGCATGCGTAAATATGTTAAAAAATATATTGCAGCTTGTACCGAATGCTGTTACAACAAAGCCAGAGGCGGTAAATCTGAAGGAGTTCTCCACTTCGGTTCATTAGAACAGATTCCTTTTCGCCAAATACATATTGACCACCTAGGACCATTTGTACGAAGTAAAAGAGGAAACACCCACATACTTGCCATTTCAGATGGGTTTACTAAGTTTCTGGTTGTAAAAGCTGTAAGAAACACAAAAACAGCACCCGTATTAAATGTTTTAAATGAACTAACAGGATACTTTGGTCTACCGAAACGAATTTTAACAGACCGTGGTACTGCGTTCACTTCCAAACTATTTGAGGACTACTGTGATCATAATAGCATCCAACACATCAAAACAGCCGTACGCACACCAAGAGCAAACGGACAAGTAGAACGAGCGAATCAAATTATATTAAACTATCTCCGAACAACTACAGAAAAATCAAGAGATTGGGACTTACAACTCCACGTTTTGCAGTGGTCAGTAAATTCCCAAAAGAATTCTACATCCGGTTTTAGTCCAAATGAACTTGTATTTGATTACAAGCCAATCGACGTGGTTCAAAATCGAATTCTTGCTGCGGTTCAAGATGATAGCACTAGCAAGGATACAACGATTGACGAGAAACGCAAGCTCGCAGCCCAGAATATAGAAAAGGAGCGTGAAAAATGGAAACAGCGATTCGATAAGAAGCATGCCACATCAACTATATACAACGAAAATGATTTGGTCGTACTCGAGAATGAGCCTCAGTCTACAGGTGAATCGAGAAAATTAGAGCCCAAATACCGTGGCCCATACATCGTCAGCCGTGTACTTGGTAACGACCGCTACCTCATCGAAGATATCCCAGGACTTCAAATCACTTCACGTAAATTCTGTTCGGTATACAGCTCCGACAAAATGAAAAGGTGGTGCGCTGCATCTCCCGAACTGGATCTTGAGGAAGAAGCCGAGGACGACTTCAGCTCAGGATTGGCCGAACTGTCAACCGCAAAGTAGACAACACTTACAAAATACAAGCCTGTTGAATAAAAATAATGAAGGCGTCTCTTTTTTTTTAAGTTTAACCGTCAACAAGTCTTGTTTTAGCTGTCGTACGAAACACGTTCTAAAGATTAACACGCATTAAATAAATTACATTTATAAACCTTTTTTTTATTAAATTTAAATAAACGTGAACTAATATTTTGTTTTTATAATTTACGGATCGAATCGTTTTATTTAATTTTCTTAAAAACTACTTTATTTACAATATTTTATATTCATCCTTGACACGTGTATTAATATTTGTCTGATTTACTCTAAATTCTATAGTGTGGTATCCTATCTTACATACAGCTTTGAACATATCGTCGATGGAATTAAAGAACGCTGTAACTGACAAAACCTTAAATGTTCACCAGAGTCAAAAAACCTGTATGAAAGTAGAACAAATACACTGATATTTTTCAATTCGCAGACGGCGTAAGTGAATTTATTTTCATCGTAGAAATCTAGGACCTGGACCAATCAACGCGTATTTTTTTCTGATAAAAATGATGCAAAAAACGTATTTTCGATTTTTTGTCAGTTACAGCGTTCTTTAATTCCATTAACGATATATAAGAGAAATTGCATTTTATACAAGCCATAAATTGGCAAAACACCTTTTGCTATGTCTTTATATAGGGACATTGTAGGATATAGTCGTGGAAGATTAAATACAGTTTTTAATGCCCTGTTTTGCACATTTTGAAGAGATTTAATGTCTGTTGTCCTTTTATATACTTAAATCATAGGCAAGTAAGTTTTAAAGCATAGTATAGCAAAAGTTTAGTTTTTTCATCAAACACGTTTTTAAACTTGTATAGAATACTAATAGCAGGAGCAATTTTGCTCTTTAAACATTGAATGTGCTTATTCCAGGATAAATTACTTTGTAGGTGTCTCCCCAAGTATTTTACGGAATCACATTCTTGAATTTCTAGATCACTAATAGTTATTTTAAAAGCTGGAGTATTTCTTAATACGTTAGGCCGAAATCTTATTAGCGTTGTTTTATCTTTATTTAGTGATAGCCTGTTAAGTCTTACGTATTCAGATAGAATACCAGCATCATGTTCCATTTGCGACTTCAATATTATTTCGTGGTTGTAGGGGTAAAAGAGATTTATGTCATCCGCATACATTATCAGCTTTCCATATACATATGTAACTTCAGATTAGATATGTCGTTTAAAAATTTTCTGCCAATTAAAAATTTGTGAAATTTAACTACAACAAACACCAAACCTAATTCTTCCTTTTCAATTTGAGAATAATTATTCTCAGCTGCGGTGAGCGATCTTGACTCATGATAAATCGCCTTTTCACTACCGTCAGGAAAAACGTGAACAATGTAAGCGCCAAGTCCTACATTAGATGCATCTGCTGCAACTTTGGTCGATAGTTTTGGATCAAAATGAGTTAGTAATAAATCGGATGACAATAATTGTTTAAAACGTTCAAAACTACGCTGGCATGCTGAAGACCAAACCCATTTTGAATTATTTTTCAGTAAGCTATCTAACAGATTTCGAAGTTTTCTCATTTCATTAATAAATTTCCGCAGTAATTTATGGCTCCAAAAAAAGATCTTAGTTCGCTTAAATATTCAGGCACTTTGAAATCTAAAATTTTTTGAATTTTATTTTTATCTGGGTAGATGCCTTTTTTTATCGATATAGTATCCCAGATATGTACAAGATGTTTTAAAAAAATTGCATTTTTCGAAGTTTACTGTGATGTTGTGTTGGCGTAACGAATCAAATACCTGTTTTACTGCAGCATATTTTCTTCACGGGTTGGTGTGACTATGACAATATCATCTAAGTAAGGGAAAACTACTCTTATACCTGCTACCATTGCTTTCATGCATTGTTGAAAAGCCCCAGGAGCTGACCTTACCCCAGGTGCCAAACGATTGAAAGTATACATCCCACGATGTGTGTTGATAACTAATAGCTTTTTCGTTTCCTCATCAACTTCAATTTGCATGTAGGCATTGTTGAGATCAATAATTGAAAAAAATGAACATTAAAATTAATAAAAATTTCATCTGGTAGTGGAAGTGTATATGTGTGTGGTTCCAACTGTGCATTGAGTACAGTAGAATAGTCTCCACAAATCAGGAGGACGAAATACTGGAACAGCTTGTGGTTTAAGTTGTAAGTGAAAAAAGTACCAGTGGCTTAATATTATATTATTTTTTTACGAAAATGGAGTGTGCTAAATGTAAAGTAGGAATTCTTAGTGAAACAGGTATAAGATGTGAAGGCGTATGTGGTAAAGTGTTTCACCTTGCTCTAAAATGTTTTGGCATAGATAACTACACAGAAGTTAAAAGAAAAAAATGTTAAGATATACAGTTGTGTTCAAAATAATAGGAGTGGCATTCATTCTAAGCCGGAGTTTAAAATAAAGTAGAAAAAAAAGAAAATATTAATTTCTTTTGAGATAAAATTTATCTCTTATTCAGCTTTTAATTTTTTACCAATTAATTATTTAATTAAAATTATTAAAACAAAAAATATTTAATTAAAACAAAGTTTTCTTTCAAAATTCTCTGTTCAAAATAATAGGAGTGTTTATACACAACCTAGTAGTATTAAAGGTAAAGTCACAAAAGTAAAATATTATTTAAAAATAGTATCCCCGATTTAATATTTTGTCGAATAACCTTTGTTTTTAATGACTTCAGCACATCTTCGAGGCATTGAGTCAATAAGATTCTGGTATTTCTTTAAAGGAATTTGATGCCAATTTCGCGCACTGTGCTCCATAATTCTGCCGCATTTGATAGCTGTTTCACTGCAACATATTTTTTAACGTCTGCCCTCAGATGTTCTATGGGATTCAGGTCAGGAGACTGAGCAGGCCACGACATAATCTGAACTCCATTTACCCGAAACCACTCATTTGCCAATTTATTGGTATATTTCATCCATTCCACTCTGCATAAGGTAACATTACCTCTTTCAAAATTCCAACATAAACGTTTCTATCCATTATTCCTCTAATTTCGTAAATTGGACCTACCTACACCATTATACGAAAAGCTTCCCATATCATTACTTTTGCACCACAATGCTTAAATATTTTTTGTGTATATTGGGCTTTATATTCTGTATTGGGCGGACGTCTAATATATTGTCTAGACCCAGTGCCACCAAATAAAACAATTTTGCTTTCGTCGGTCCAGAGTATATTTCTCCATTTTCTTTCGGCCAATTGATGTGTTCTTGTGCAAACTTTAAGCGTGCTACTGCCTGTTTTTTTGTCAGTAGTGGTACTTTCCGTGGACTTATTGCAATTAAATTATTTTCCATCAGGCGTCTACGAATAGTAGGGCCACTTACGGAAAGATTTGAATCCTTTTGTATTTTTTTGGAAGACGCCCAAGGATTTATTTTGCTGTATCGTACAATACGACGGTCTTCAACAGTTGATATTTTGTGTTTGCGCCCACGTGTTTGAGGCTTTTTTCATATTTTAGAGCATTTGATCGGAGCATCCTAAGGTTTCCTTAATTTCCTTATAAGTTTTGCCTTTTTTTCGAAGATTTTTAATTAGTTCACTTTTTTCCTCAGAACAGTGCTTTCCTCTTCCCACTATTATAAAAATTTATGTGAAATATAATATAATCACTGTAAATAAGGTTTTCACAACATATTTTGAAACTTACTTTACACTTTTTGTCTTCAATTATATGTCCTTTTAGTTTTATTTTTGAACAACTCAAACCCTTGGCAAACACAGAAATGAACGAATTTTATTATGAATATAAAAGTTATTATGAGTTTATCTTCTGTAATCGATTTCTTACATACCGTTGTAACTTCCGTTAGAATATCACTTGTTTTGCAAATTGGTACACTAACAAATATTAGATTGGTGCACTCCTATTATTTTGAACACAGCTGTATGTGTTAAGATTGTGTTGTTTATATACAGAATATGGATGGAATACTTAAAGAAACGCACAAGGCACTGGATAGGAATAACAAATATTTAAGAGAATATAAGAGAGAATTTGATTTGGCTATTACAAATAATGAAAAAGTTTTGAAAAAAATTATGGATGATATGAAAATTACATTTGATGCTAAATTAAAGGAAATTGAGAAAATACAGAATGTATGTGAAAATAGTGTTATTGAAATAAGAAACATAAATAAGACTGCAAAAAATATAAAAGAAAATAGTAAGAAAATTTGCATTGAATTGGAAAACAACAAGAGTGATAATAGAAAAATATATGAAGAAATAAAAAGATTGGCAGATAATAACAAAAATATTGTTGAAAAAATGGCATTTGCTGAAATTGCAAAAACAGTATTGCCAGATAAGAAAAATGGCAAAAGGTTGATAATTAATTATAATTAAATCGAAAAATAAGCAAAATAATGAAAAAACTAAATGTGATTTTAATAATAACACGGTGCTACAGTGAAAATATACTTGGAAAGTGACCTAGTGTACGTTGTAGACCTTATTGAGTAGATCATATCAATTTTTAAAAGTTCGGAAACACCCTCAAATTTCGGAGTTATTCCGAAAAAACTATTTTCGGGTAGGTTCGAGTACTTATGAACACGTAACTCAGTTGATTTTAATCCGATTTTCAATTTTTAAACGGTTTCAGAAAGAAGAACTATGTGTCTTTTTAAGTATGTACACATTTTGGTATATATATTAAATTTTTGTAGTGTTATTTTTAATTATATCTGATTTTAATTTTATTTTTTCTAAATTTTTTTACTTTGGCGCCATTTTTTTAAATTAGATTGTATAGAAACATACCCTTATATATATATTTAATTAAAGCTAATTTAGTTCTGAGTTAAGCAAACTTCCAATAAATAAAATCGAGTAAAAAATAAAAAAGTTATTAGGGTTTTTCAAAAGTTAAAAATTTTGCTTTTACAAATATGTATTGATCAAGATACAAAATTTTCTTTATTTTTTAGCCTTATCATGATATGAATATATAAATATTTTAAAATAACAAAATTCAAATTATTTTATTTGGAAATTTAGAATATTTGATAGAAGTGCTTGCTAGACCTCTTTCATTTGTACATCAAATCGTCTGTTTCTCGCTTAAGTGACCAGCAGTAATTTGAAATCATTCATTGAAATCTATATGTACTTGCATGCAGAAAATGAACTTCAATGGACATTCTGCATTCCATTTCTACATAAGTCTCACGAAATTCATTTACTACATCAATATAATTTTCACTTTTTTCATTTCCCAAACAAATTTTCACATAAACTAATAAAGCTTCTCCATGCTATTTTTTCCACACATTTAATTTCATTGCGAATTCTTCGTCAAGCATGATTTTGCGGATTTAAGGTCCAACAAAAATAAAAAAATAATACAATTCTGTTTAGAAATCAATAAGGATTTGTACCTTCTTTTATTTTTGCTTCACTTATTCTTGGGAAAACTGATTTTAAGTGTAAAAAGGCATTGCTTTCCCAGTCCAGGCGTTTCACGAACTGCTTCATGTATCGCAATTTGAGGTGTAATGGTGGCAAAATTATCTATTCATAATCATAAGACTAAAAAATAAAGAATAATGTAGTATCTTTATCAATACATATTTGTAAAAGCAAAATTTTTAACTTTTGAAAAACCTTAATAACTTTTTATTTTTTACTCGATTTTATTTATTGGAAGCTTGCTTAACTCAGAACTAAATTAGCTTTAATTAAATATATATATAAGGGTATGTTTCTAAACAATCTAATTTAAAAAAATGGCGCCAAAGTAAAAAAATTTAGAAAAAATAAAATTAAAATCAGATATAATTAAAAATAACACTACAAAAATTTAATATATATACCAAAATGTGTACATACTTAAAAAGGCACATATTTCTTCTTTCCGAAACCGTTTAAAAATTGAAAATCGGATTAAAATCAACTGAGTTACGTGTTCATAAGTACTCGAACCTACCCGAAAATAGTTTTTTCGGAATAACTCCGAAATTTGAGGGTGTTTCCGAACTTTTAAAAATTGATTTATGATCTCCTCAATAAGGTCTACAACATACACTAGGTCACTTTCCAAGTATAAAAAAAAGTTGCTCATTTGTAGCACCGTGTAATTAATCCTGTTGATTTTAAAATATCAAATGTTTTAATTTAAAAAAAAATGGTGTAGCAGTGGTAGAAAGCACGAGTGAAAATGAGAGAAACAAAATATAACTGGTTATGGAAGAAAAACTGAATAATGAGTATGAAATAAAAATACCGGGATTTTTCAAACCATGAATTATTATTACAAAAATGTCGTACCAATATAATGAAGACCAATTAATTGAAAAACTGGAAAAACAAAATGTAAGTATAAGTGGTGAAATAAAAGTAATTAAACAATATGAAGTGAAAAAAGAACGAGAATGTTTTTATAATGCTATAGTTGAAACAAGTGTGGAAACATTTAAGAAGATATTGTCAATCGAAAAATTAAATATAGGTTGGGATCGTTGTAAAGTATATGAAGATGTAAATATAAAGAGCGCGCACAAAAAAAAATGGGCCTACTTTTAGGCTTCTAACTTTTATCATAATTGAAAAAAATAAATACCGTTACATTGTTTTTGTTAGTCATCTGTTTCAAAATCCACGTGCTAAATGTCATTGCAATAGCAAAATTAGTTTTTTGAAAATGGGCACCGAACAAGAATGTCGAAAAAAATAATTGAAATTTTAAATGAAAAACCGCGCCGCTTACAAAAAACGATTGCTAGGCTCGCAGATGTTAACCAAAACACAGTTTCTAAGGTAATAAAACAATATAAGGAGTCTTTGAGTATTGAGAGAAAGCGTGGAAGTGGAAGAAAAAAAGGATTTGCCAACCAAAACAAAGCAAGTAAAATAATCGTATTTTTCTAAAACACCCTAACATGTCTGGAAGAAAAGCGGCTTCAAAAGTTGGATGCTCTGAGACCTTTGTCAGAAAAGTGGAAAAACAAGCTGGGCTTAAGACATTTAGGGTCTAGAAGGTGCCTGACAGAAATGCAAGAAAAAATTTGGAGGCTAAAAAAGGGCAAAAATTCTGAAGAAAGACTTTTTTTAATAATCGCGAGTGCTGTGTAATGGATGATGAAACATATGTCTTGGCAGATTTTTCTCAGCTTCCTGAACGTTGAAGAAAAATTTCCTGTACAAAAAAAAAGGTCCCAAAGAAATTTTTGGTATGGTAAGCAATTTGCACATGTGGCGAAAGAAGCTCTTCGTTCATTACTAGCGGCTCTATAAACAGTGATATATACTACATTACCGAGTGTCTGCTTCCGTTTTTAAATAGCCATAGGGTATCCCCATTTTTTTGGCCGGATCTTGCCACATCTCACTATAGCAAAAAAGCTATTAAGTGGTATCATACCAATAATGTTGATTATGTACCAAAAACAGCTAATCCACCAAATTGCCCAGAACTTCGTCCTATTGAAAGATATTGGGCGTTAGTAAAAAGACATTTAAAGGTTACGAAGGGGCTTAGCAAAAAATGAAACAGATTTTAGCAGAAAGTGGAAAACTACTAGCAAAATGGTAACGAAAGATACAATCAAAGCCTTAATGGATGGTATTATAGGAAAATTAAAAAAATTTTGTTAAAACACATTAAAATGTATTAATTTTATACACAAAAGAATTTAAATATTATTTACTTTAATTGAAATATAAAATGAAAAAAATCCGCCTCTTAGTTTTATTTCCAGATTTTTTTGTGCGCACTCCTTACTTTGCTGTTTCAAATGTAGGCAGTATGGTCACAAAGCTATTAATTGTAAAAATGAAGACTTGTGTATTAAATGTTTGAAGAATCATAGAGCATCAGATTGTAACAATGAACTTGTTATTAAATGTATAAGCTGTGTTAAAATGAATGAGACTAGGAAACTTGGACTTGATGTTAATCACAGAACTAATAGTAAAATATGTCCAGTCTATTTAAGAAAAGTTGAAGAGAAAAAGAGAAGAATTAATTACTAGCAACCACGATATGGATTGATTGACAAAAATAACATTGACAAAAGAAATTTACACTATAATAAAATATTGAACAATAATAAATATATTAAATGTTAATATTTGTAGCATACTTTAAAATAAAATTGAACTTGAAAAGGTTATTGAAGATACAAAACCTGGTATATACAGTATGTCAATAATGAGTTTGCACATTAAAAATAACCAGCATTTATTTTTAATCATTTGTAATTTAACGGTACTCTTATTACCAAAAATTTATTTTTTTATATTTATACTAAATTTATAGGTGTTTATAAGAATCATGTAGAAAAAAATTTTGGAATCAGTTTAAAACAAGAGAGAAATACAACAAAAACAAATGTTTAGTTAATTTTACACTGTCAATAAACTCTTTGCACAAAAATGATTTTTTTCATTTTATGTTAATAGGGACTTAATAACTTGTAATTTTTACAACTAAACGGTGATTTCCCGTTATAATTTAAGCACATTTTTTATAACAATCATTTTATAAATTAATTTGCACTGTTTTTTTGAATCACACACCTCTTATATTTACAATATTTGTAATTTTAAAAATTACGGGAAGAAGGTTATCTTATAGTCCTATTCCATCGCTTTAACTGGGGAAGAGTGCGATTGAGTTGTCGAAAATGTTTCTAGTTTAAGGGAGAACAATTTACAATGTTATGAATCGGGCCAAAAAGAGAATAGATTGGAATTAAAGCCAGGAGGTGGACGAAAAAATAAAATAAGGAAACGTGCCGAGCATTTTATTATAAGAAAAGTGGCTCAAAATCTCAGAATTTCGATAGACCACTAGCGGCAGAATTAAAGGAAGAGGTTGGTGTTATTGTTTGTCACGAGACCGTTCGTCAGACCATGATAAATAACAAACATTCAGCGAGGAAAAAACTACTACTGTCAACAGCAAATATAGAAAAGTGATTTTCACTCGTTATTCTTAACGTTTCACAGATGAATGGTTATTGAAACAATGTGATATTTTGTGACAAAACGAAAATGATGTTGTACTACAATGATGGACCGTTTAGGGTGTGGTACAAGCCTTTAACAACTCTAAAATAGCAAAACATTATTCCAACCGTAAAATTTGAAAAAATGTCAATAATGATATGTGGTTGTCTATCAAGTCAAGGAGTGGGTGATCTTGCTTTTATAGACTCAACAATGGATGGGAACAATATTTAGAAATTTTGAGGTCCCATGTATTTAGTAGTGCGCAGAAATTTGGATTTAAAGGGGCCACAAACCAAAACTGAAATTAATCAAGATATTGACCCAAAACATAAGTTACACCTGGTATCCATGTGGCAGCTATATTACTTCGGAAACGTCATCGATCCATCGGCTCAAAGTCGCGATCTCAATTCTGTTGAGATTCTATGGGTGTTTTAGACAAAACAAGTCACTAAACGACAGAAAAAATATGATTTCGCTTAAAAAGCAGTATTAGAAGAATGGCAGAAAATACCAGAGAATTATAACCTAAAGAAATGAATAGGTTCAATGAAAAATCGTTTATAGTATGCTATAGATGCTAAGGCTTTCCATACAAAGTATTTAAATAGTCTAAAACCAAATTTTAGATGTTTTCACTAAAGCCAAAATTGAAAAATCATTTTTGTGCAAAGAGTTTCTTGACAGTGTAAAATGAAGTAAAAATTTGTTTTTGTTGTATATCTTTCTTGTTTTAAACTGATTCCAAGATTTTTTTCTACAAGATCCCTGTAAACACCTATAAATTTGGTATAAATATAAAAAAAATAAATTTTTGGTCATGAAAGTACCGTTAAATTACAAATGAATGTAAATAAATGCAGGTTATTTTTAATGTGCAAACTCATTATTGACAGACTGTATGTATATATCAGAGTTGTAAATGAATCATTCATTTTTGATTTCAATTCATTTGAATTAGCTAAATTTTGAATTAATTCTTTTCAACAAAAAAAAGAATTGAATTAAATTTGAATCAATTCATTTGAATTTAGAGAACATGAATTGCAATTCATTTCCAATTCAAATGAATTGGGCAAAATGAGTTGCAATTCATTTGAATTAGGCAAAATGAATTGCAATTCATTTTTTAATTCAAAAGAATTGGTAAAAAGAATCGCAATTCATTTCTAATTCATTTGAATTAAAATGATTTGGAATTAATTCAAATGAATTAGAAAAGTAACTTGTAATTCAAATTTATCAAATCAAAAATGAATTGCATTCAATTGAAGTAAACTTGGTGTTTGGAGTTTGGTCCTTCAAGTACTACTTATGTCGCTTTTGATATACGCTGAATAACAAGACATTCAGTATTTAAAACCTATTAATAATTTATGAAATTTTGTGACGCACGAACATTAAAGGACAAACACTTTAGTAATACTTATGTATGTAATATTTGTTTAATATTTAAGTAATATTTATTTAACAATATGTAATATTTTACAAATAAAGATGAAATTAGGAAGAGTTATTGGCATCAATTAATTTTTCTATTATTTTAATTATAAAATAAATGCTAATTAGATTAAATCAGAATGCATCGTTCACTTTCATATGGATATATTTTTATTATAAAGTACAGAATAGAAGTACTTGGAAAAAGGGTGATGCTTTTGTATTACAGTCTTTTTTTCAGAATCAATTCAATTCAAGTAAATTGGAAATGTATAACGAAATCATTTTTCGAGTTAATTCAAATGAATTGGTAAAATGAATTGCAATTCATATTTTAACTCATTTGAATTAATTCAAAATCAATTCAAATGAATTGGGAATGAATTGCAATTCATTTTTTCTAACTCATTTATATTAATTCAAAATCAATTCAATTCAAATGAATTGGAAATGAATTGCAATTCTTTTTACCAATTCATTTGAATTGAAAATGAATTGCAATTCATGTTCGCTTAATTCAAATGAATTGATTCAAATTTAATTCAATTCGTTTTTTGGAGAAAAGAATTAATTCAAAATTTTTCCAATTCATTGCATGAATGATTCACGAATTAATTCAAAAATGAATGATTCGTTTACAACTCTGGTATATATTCAATAACCTTTTCTAGTTCAATTTTATTTTAATTTATGCTACAAATATTAACATATATGCATTTAATATATTTATTATTGTTCAATATTTTATTATAGTGTAAATATATATATATATATATATATATATATATATATATACATATATATTGTAGTGTACCTATACTTAGTTAAGGCACTGTAGTAATATAAGTATTTTGTTTACTCTAGTTTGAACTTGAAATTTAATTCATTTCTTTTTTATGATAAGTATTTTTAAGAATTCTTTTGTTTAAGTCAATGAACTGAAGTTGTATTTCTATTTGTTTTGTTTTGGTCAGCATAAGTGAGCATTAAACTTTTCGTTGTGAACTATTAGAATGAAAATAATGTAATATGATTTTTGTATTAATTATTTCTGTATGTTTATTTGTACTGTAATTTTTTGTATTGAACTTTGTTGCGATAATTGTTTTCACACGCCAAAAAAATGCTGGATTGCAAAACCCCGTGAGAACGGCAATTTTACTATTGATTTATCGTTGTGCCACAGTAATGCTGACCATAGAATAAATTAGTATATAAGTTGGAAATTTTAATAAAGAAAAAACAGAATTTGATTGAACACCAAACGAATGTCTCTTTCAATTCTCATTTAAAATCGGCACTGTTGGGTGCTGAAGAAAAGCGGCTGCAGAGTTTAGCAAATACTGAAAACCAAACCATATCCTTTTTTTATTATTATAAACACCACAATATATATATATACACTGACTCAAACAATTGCCCGTACACCATATAACTTCGGACATAAAGTTTAATATTTTTTAAAATACTGGTCGAAGTTTAAGAAATACATTTGTATACTATAAACTGTTATGTCCTTTAAATTTTTTTATACGCAAATAGCGCAAGCGATCCCTAAAGTTGTTGTAAACGTTTAGATTAATGAAAAACTGCAAAAAGCAAACTCAAAAAATTGTCCGTACAACTATGAATGAGAGAATGAAACGGCTCCAAACTACTGTTATTTTAAAAAAATCACATTACTTTTTATTTCTTATGTTGTCAACACTGATTTAAACATTTTCTTACAAAAACTTTACATCATTAACATTAAAATCATTAAAATGAGTTCAAATAGTAAAACTGGTACAAAAATTCCTACTGAGATAAAAAAATTTATCATAAAAATGAAAAGTGAAGGTAAAAGTTATCGGGAAATCTAGGAAATTGTTTCTAGACCTCGATCCTGGGTTCAATATGATATTGAAAAATACAATAAAACAGGAACATTAGAAATTAAACCTGGTAGAGGTCGTAAAAAAATTATCAATCTCCGTTTGGGACAAAAAATAGAACGCATGGTAAAAGTGGATCCAAAAATGACTGCAGTGGAAATCGCCAAAAATATACCAGAACATGAGAAAGTTACTATTAACGCCCAGACAGTAAGAAATTTTCTGCATTTGAAGCAATATAAAGCATGTGTTCCACGGAAGAAGACGTTTATTTCAAAAAAGAACGTTATACTGCGTCTGGAGTATGCCAAAAATTATGTTAACAAATCCGAAGACTTCTGGAATACTGTGATATTTACGGATGAAAGCAAATTTAATATTTTTTGATCAGACGCCAGAAGATTTTTGTGGCGGAGAGAAAATACAGCTCTCGAATTAAAAATCTAAAAGCAACCGTAAAATATGGCGGTGGTAATTTGATGGCTTGGGGTGCACTGTCAGCAGGAGGAGTCGGAAAACTTGTGTTTGTTGAAACTACAATGAACAAACACCATTATTTGAATATTTTGAAAGCAAATTTGCAAGCTAGTGCAACGAAATTAGGCATTGTAGACAATTTTCGACTCGTTCACGACAATGACCGAAAACATAAGTCCAAAATTGTATGTGAATGGTTAAGTAAAAACATTAAAGAAGTGCTTCCTCATCCTCCTCAGAGTCCAGATCACAACCCCATAGAACATCTATGGGGAATATTGGAGAAAAAAATTCGTCAACATACAATCACCAGCAAGGAGATGCTGAAAAACGTTATTACTGAGGAATGGCAGAATATTGGCCGCGATATTACTTGTAAATTAGTATTATCATTGAAGAACCGGTTAACTGATGTTATTAAAGCCAAGGGATATCATACCCGTTATTAAAATCACATAAAATAATTTTTAAGTTATTAATAATATATTGTACGGATAATTTTTTGAGTTTGTTTTATGAAGTATTTTTTGATTTTTGCTCCTTTATTAAAATGTATTAATATTTTACCTTTTTATGTTTGTATTTATGTAAAAAGCCCTTTCAACTTTTAAAAAATAATAAACTTATAAAAATTAAACAAGATACTTTTGACACTACATTCAAAAATATTTACGACAGCTTATTGTACGGGCAATTGTTTGAGTCAGTGTATATACAAAAATGAGTCTCAATAAGTGCAATACTATTTTTTTAATATATTTACAATGATTTCTGTTTGTATTTCTTGTTCAGAAACGTAGTTTTATAAAAGTAATCATATTTAATCAAAGAATCCCATTCCAATAGAATTTCTCCCACGTGAGTGCTGTCCTAAACACGGTTTAAAACACAAATACAAACGCATCAGTTTTTTGTTTTGCAGCATATGTATGTTTGCACAGATGCGTAGGCTAACATATTTGTATAATTTCACTTTTTAAAACAAAACATTGTTCTCTACGACAATGTTTCAACAAGACTGTTTTTTAACAGTAGTTTTTTGTTTTTTAATTAAAAATTGTTTTTTACAAATAATTTGTTTTTTTTTTTAATTAAAAATGGGGTATTTTCAGGTACAATAAAAAGTGGTCGATAATTGCAACTTTTTCGGTAATTGCAACAGGCCAGATTGTTTCAAGTTGCAAAAATCGAGCTCACACTATATATTTAACTCTGACATCAGCCTAACACCACCAGTATGTCTGCTATGCAATTCACATCTAACACTTTTGTACATATTTATATTTATTTCATTATCTGATATATTGTTTGTAGGTTATATATATATACAGTACTGTTCGAAACCTAAGCAACTTTTTCTAACGAAGTAATCAAAGTCTCATATATTTGTTTTTCTTGTATTTATTGGAAACAATGATTCTAATTATTATTGCATTATGTGCAAAAGCGAAAAATTGGAACTCGCCTTTTTGGTAACAACAGGTGCTTTTCAATTGCCTTAAACAAGAGTGGGAATCGATATCCACATCAGGTTTAATAAGCCTTGTAGAATCTCTGCCAAAAAGATGTGCTGAGGTCACAAAAAATAAGGGATACCATACAAAGTATTGAAAGTTGCTTACGTTTCGAACAGCTATATTTGCATTTACTTTTGCTTTTGTTTTATTTATTTTTTTAAAGAAGAAGAATTTAATTTATTTTATTATTAGAATGTAAGCACATAATGCAGTAATAATTACAATCATTGTTTCCAACAAATACAATAAAAACAAAAATATAAGACTTTGATTACTTCGTTAGAAAAAGTTGCTTAGGTTTCGAACAGTACTGTATGTACATACATACATACATAAAAATATACATAAATGTATGTATGTTAAAGGATCCGCTTAATTGAGACCGTGGAACAATTAAGCGGGGTTCTTTTAATTGCACCAGTAAATCAATTAAAAGAGTATCGCTTAAATGAGTAATCCAGTTAATTGAACCAAAAGTCGTGCATTTTTGAAAGTTCAATAAAGCGGAAATTACTGTAATGCAATCAATGAGTAAAATCCTCATTTACTTAGCTGCCAACCCTTCTTCACTTCAATATATGGCAACCCTAGATTTATTATAAAAATTTTCAGCAAAAATATTACAAAGAAAAGCAAAAATATTAATACGAAAGAAATTTAAGAAATTTTTAGCATATTAAAAAATTAAAAGCCCAACACACAAATTCGCATTCATATTTATTTATTTGTCTTTTAATTATTTGAAAAAAAAAACACTGTTAAGTACACACTATAAACATATTACTATTTCACAATATATTTTCTGTTTTGTTTTTTTGTTAGGTGTTTATGTCCAAAACATATCACACGTTTTTAAATGTTCTATAAGTGCACTTACGTATTTACGTTAGGGGACGTTACATTACGATACAGCAGCGTTTGGCTAAGCAGGCCTTTATGTTATTAATTGTATTTATTTCGAGTTTGTTTCTGAATTTGGTTTTGATTAAGGAAAGTGTTGAAAATTTGCGTTCAGCTGCTGTAGAGCTATGCGGAAGAGAAAGAAAATCAGTGATGTCCAAAAATCTCGTTCCCTATAACGCGTGATAGAAAAGCAAATTCTGCTAACGTCGAAGTCAAACACGTACATAATAAAAAGAAATATTGTTGCTCTTGCTCTTTTTAGATTTTAGCTTATCTCCAACATAGTGCAATAATACTATCGTTATTATTCTTAATATTATTAACAGTACTAATATCATTCTCAATGTTATTTAATATCATAATATTATTAGGACTGATTTCATAAATCACAAATTTCAAGAAAAAACTTGCTTGAAGTTCATATATGTTGAGTATATGATCTCTTCCTTTAATTTCTTTGTATTCCCCATGACGTAAGATAATGACGTTTTATGAAATAATATTTTGATAAACTCAAAACAAAATTATATAGTAAGTCTGTTTCTTTACTCTACATTGGGCGCCCGCGGGATCCGAATTTTACCAACAACCGTTCCCGTACACAAAATTTGGACAAATGAGAGAAGTTTCGAGAGAGTAACATTCTTCTTCTTCATGCACGAAATAGCCCGTACTTTTTCTTCGGGCTAGTTTGTGCAAGTAAACAAATAATCATCTGTTTAAAAAATAATAGAAAAATGAAAGGCTTATAGTATAATTTAATTCAATATTTATTTAAAAAAGTTTTTTTGTCTTAGTTAACATGTATAGTTCGAATTATTGTCGTTTATTTTTGCGAAAGTACATGTTCAATATATGTGTGTGTGTGACATAAAGTTGTGTTTTTTTATATTTTTATGCAAATGGGTAAAATATTTGGCTTTTTGCGTTCCCGTACTTTTGGGTAAATTTGTCTCTTATTGAGAGAAACTATTGCTTACTCTCTATTTACCGAACTTTACCCAAAAAGTAAAGAAACACATCTAGTGTAACACATTGTGAATTACCATCATTATTTTCTGTAAAAAAGAATTAGCTTTGATATTCCTCTATAAACATTTTGTGAGCGTAGTGTTGTCTCAACAAGTGATAAACAGAAAGAAATTCAAGCATTCCCATTTCTGGTAGAAGTAAGCAGAGATTATTCTCTGCTTCATACACAAACGCAAGTGTGTTAATGTAGTAGTGGACATCACTGAAGCAAAGACTATAAATCAAAGGTCGGCTTTTCATAGCTCAATTGAGCTGGGAGAGTTCACATGTATTCTTATGCTTCTTCATTGTGTACTCTCCTTGCATATGTGTTTTTGCAAAAACACTTAGAGAAATGTATTATGTTTTATTCGTCAATGAACTGCTGACGAGTGCGCATGTGTATCGGATGTTTTATATATTTTATATGAAAATTAAAATTATTATAACAAATGTGACTTCTAAACTAAAAAGTAAGATATTAAAATTTTTTTAAGATCATCCTTCAGAAAACGTAATTAGATATACCCTATGTTTCCTTCAGCCGTAAAAGAACGTTCCTAGTTCATGCACAGTGATATGTAAGTTCATAACATAAATTCACATTTTTTTGGTTTAGTACAGTTCTCTTTCATGCACACTAACCCAATTGCAAATCAATTTTGCCGACCTATGCTAAAAATATATAAAGATGTCACACTGCCATACAATGAACTGCTAAGGCCAAATTTTAGTGATAACAGTAGAGCTACACTAAAAGAGAGCTTATTCTCCTTAGAGAACTTATTCTCATCTCTCACGTGTGTATGTGTGTGTATTACCAAGGTATACAAAATATAAAAACAAACTAAAGGAAATCGGTATTATACAGAGAAGAGAGCATGTTCATATTAATACAAATCTACAATATATCTGTATATATACATATGTATATGCCCGTATTCATAAAAAATATTTTAGTTTTATTATTTTATTTGTCAAATAAGTCCTCAATAAACCTAAAATAGTTTTTATGAATACGGGCAATAAAATATACATATAAATTTATATATATATCTATATATATAAAAGAAAGTGGCGTTAGTTACTACGCTTATAACTCAAGAACGGCTGGACCGATTTTGATGATTCGTACCAATTTGGAATGGTCTCTGGCCAAATAAGAAGAATAGCAAAAAAAAAAGTTTTTTATATATTCCAGAAAAATGAAATAACGTAAGTGTGTACTTTTAATATCCGAGGTTCATATAATGCCTGACTGTTCACACTATGTTACAATGGTGTTCACACCAGAGTTGCATGACTTAAAAGAAATAACATAAGTGTGTACTTTTAAATACGGGGTTCACACAATGCCTGTCATGGCTGTTCACACTATGTTGCAATGGTGTTCACATTGATAAGAATAGCAAAAAAAATTTCTATGTCGCAATGATGTTCACACTGGAGTTGCATGACTATTCACACTATATTACAATTGTGTTCACACCAGAGTTGCATGACTGTTCACACTATATTACAATTGTGTTCACACCAGAGTTGCATGACTATTCACACTATGTAGGAATGGTGGTCTCACTAGAGTCATGTTTTTTCACACCATGCTGTTGCTTGCTTGAATTATAGGGATGCCAATCCTTAATTACGATATTGATAATTATGATTTTCAGGATTTAAAAAATTTTTTATTTTAAGGTTTTTTGCTTCTCATGTCAAAAAAAGAACTGTAGTTACGTCCGTTTGCATTTAATATGACGATATGTATAGAGCTTTCAGTTGGTGTCTACATTATGTATTGTCGCCGACTTTTTTATCTGTTCGTTGCTGATATGTACGCAAACAATGAAACTGAACGACTAAATTTCATACGTTATAATCAAAAGAAATTACGTGCAGAAGAGAATATCCATTTGCGTGATGCACTTCATAACGATGGTAATGTAAACGACCTCGGAAAAATGGTTATTTTGCCTTCAACATATACAGATAGCCCACGTTATATGCATGAATATGCACAGGACGCAATGACTTATGTACGTCATTACGGTCGGCCAGTTTCATTCATAACTTTTAGGTGTAAACCACAATGGAATAGCTTCTCCGAGATTCTCTGACCGATTCTTATAAAATTTTGTCTGTATATTCAGTAGGGCTGACTATAAACCGTAATTTTTTTTAAACATCCACGCCCACTTCTTCCGTGAACTTAAAACCCTGTTTACGTTCCCCATAAAGCCTTTAAACATGGTACGAATGCTTCTAGCAATAGCTTTTATAATATAGCTTAATCCGAGCGGGACAAGGGCAGAGGAAGGGGTATTCCCGCAGATGGTAGAACACATTTTATCACTCTTTTAAAGCAGTGTAACCCATAAAGCTTTCAAGCTTAGTAGGAATACTAAGAATTATATTTTTTAGGGACAGGGGAAGTTATTCCCTCAAACAGGTAAATAATGTTCTGTCGTTTATTTAAATAGTTGTTATACATAATTCTTTTAAGCTTGCTAAGAATACCGAAATAATTTTTTTTTGGCGGGGGAGGAGTTCTCCTACTTAGGTAAAACACGTTTACAACACAAAAATCTTTTTAACTTTCGAGAAAAGCCTGAAGTTGCATTTTTATGATCCAGTTTAATCCGAGCGAGATAGGAGCAGGGAAATAAGTAGTCACATAAAGGTAAATTACATTATTGCTTAAAGTGTTATTACAGATCACGCTTTCAAACTAAATAGAAATACTGCAATTATATATTTTATGATCTACCTTATCAAAATTGGGGGAGAGTATCCCCGTACCGAGAAAGTGGGTTTTGTGGTTAGTTTGTTGCTCATAAATCTCTCAAACTTGGTAGGAATACTAAATTTTATATTATTTATAATCTTGCTAAGCCCGAACGGAAGAGAAGCATAGAAATTGAGCTTATTTATGTACGGACTAAAGAACTATACATGGGTATGTTAAGCGCTTAAGTTAAAAAAAACCTTTAATTTAAATAGAAGTCCACTGTCAAATATTTATTGAAAAGGATTTATGAATAAACAAATAATTTTTTAATTATTTTTATATTTGTTGTCAAAATTTGATTTACTTTTTTATTAAATAAAAAATATAATTTTATTTTGTTAAACTTATTTTTTTCAACTGAGGGCTTCTAAATAATTTTCGATCTCTTATAAAAATATAATTGACTTCAAAAATCTTGGAAAATAGTTAACTTTAAATTTTTTGGCAAACGGCCACAGTTCAAATTCGCTGCTAATTTCATTGGTAATTTTGGTGTGAAGCTCTATTTTCAAACGGTAAGTTAGCAACAATATGATATTTGAGAACATATATTTGCGAGGTCCTGACATCTGTGCACATGTATATATATGTATCAGAGTTGGGTTTACTAAAAATATTATGTATTTTCTCAAAAAAAAAAAAAAGAGGACTATAAAAGGCTTTGTAATTGATGTTGTCTGTAATGCGCCAACCGATTTTATTTTGTAAGCCCTTAAACGAAAGGTGAAGTTAACACCAAGGTTTTTATGTATATGCGGTTTTTGTATCTTTATTGGTTTACAAGTTATAAACGTAAGCGAGTTTTTAGGTTATGAATTTCATTGTAAAATCCAAAGTGTTTGGTGAGACCAAATGTTGGTTGTATTCTGCAGAGTGGCAAAAGCGTGGTTTGCTATACGCTCACATATTAATTTGGCTTTTGAATAAAATTACACCGGATGAAATTGACAATATAATATGTGCAGAAATTCCGGACCAATCAAGTGATCCTGAATTGTACGATGTTGTTGTTCAAAAATGATACACGATCCATGTGGAGAATTCAATATTAATGGAAAATGTAGCAAATGTTATCCAAGATCTTTGGTTTTAGACACAGTTACAGGAAATTATGGTTACTCGCTATATCCTCCTCGATAAATTGAAGATAATTGTAGATTTGTTACCATTAAGATACGCAACTATGACTTTGATAATCGTTGGATCGTGCCGTATTATCCATTACTGTCCAAAGTATTCAAAGCTCGCATTAATGTAGAATACTGTAATTCCATTAAGTACATCAAGTACATTTGCAAATACATAAATAAAGGCAGTGATATGGCCATCTTTGTAGTCGCTAACCAACACGGTAAGAATGAAATACATCACTATCAAATGGGACATTATATTAGTAGTTGTGAAGCAATTTGGCATATTTTTTCATTTAAAATTAATGAAAGATATTCCACCGTTGTGCATTTAGCTGTTTATCTTGAAAATGGACAACGTGTGTATTTTACAGACCAAAATGCTGCACAAAGAGCTGTATTTCTACTACATACAACTTTAACTGCATTTTTTAATTGTGTGAAAGTTATGATTTCGCCAAATCGTTATTGTATGCAGAAGTGCCAAAGTATTATACATGGAATGCATCAAAGGAGTTCGGCCGTCGTAAACGTGGAATTCGTATTGACGGACATCAAAATTTGTATTCAAGTGATGCTTTTGAACGTATTTATACTGTTCACCCAAACAATGCAGAGTGTTTTTATTCGCGATTGTTATTAATAAGCGTTCGAGGGCCAACATCCTTTCAACAGTTAAGAGCAGTTAATGGAATATTGTGTGAGACGTATCGACAAGCATGCCAACAGTTACATATGTTGGAAATTGATATTGATTGGGAACAAACACTTACAGATGCAGCAGTTGTCGGTCACCCCTATCAAATTCGATCTTTTTTTGCGATTATGTTGCCTACCTGTTTCCCATCAAACCCATCTGAATTGTGAGAAAAATTTAAAAATTATTTTTCCGAGGATATTCTGTTTCGAATATGTCAAGTAAATCGCAATCCTGTAATGGATTTTACACCAGATATTTACAATGAAGCATTGCTTTGCATTGAATATTTATGTTTGTCGATAGTTAATAAAAGTTTAGCACAATTGGGAATCACATCACCATTTCGTATTATTCAAAACATGTTTGAGCTAGATCTGCAACGAGAACAGCAGTACGACCATAACGAATTGAATTCTTTTGCTCAAACTAATCATCCCTTATTAAATACTGAGCGAAAAAGAGCTTACAAAACAATTGTATTGGTGTGTATAGGTTGTAAATATATTTACTTAAATATGTAGGTTTAAGGAGCTGTAGAGAGTTTAGAGATAATACATAAATGCTCTTCCTGTTTCCAATTAAAGTGTTGATATGTAAAATTTGAATAGACTTCAGAACTTTAGTTTATTTATTTTATAATTAACAATTTTTATTAGGTATGTATACTTATGTATCTACAAAGTAATATACAATGTAGGTTGCAAAGTTAAATAAGAGATGTAGATGTTAATTTTAGAATTGTTGAACAGCAACTGAACTACTAAATTATGTATTTTTGATAATTTGTAATAAAAAAAAAAGACTATGGAAAACTGCTACAGTTAGCACAACGGATTCCAAACTTATTCCATTTTCGTTAACTTATAATTCATGATAATACGGTACAAAATTATGATTTGTACGCTAAATTTGAAAATTCAATATTTTAATTTACAAAATATATATTTCAATCTTTACACAATTCAAACGATTTTGTAATGATTTTATAATAAAATTAAATAAAATGTTGTGTCCAAATATACTTTGGACAATAATTATGCAAATGGTTTATAGTGATGCCGGTGAATTTTATTTCCTAGATGCACCTGGAGGCACTCGAAAAACGTTTTTAATTTCATTGCTGTTGGCAACGATACGCTACCAAAATAAAATTGCATTGGCATCATATGGAATTGCTACTTTGTTGGATGGTGGTCGGCCAGCACACTTTGATTTAAAATTCCCGCTGAATTACCAAATTAATAAAAATTCAACGTGCAACATTTGAAAAACATCTGAAACAGCATAATTACTGCAACATTGTAGTATTATTATTGGGGATGAATGCACTATGGCGCATAAAAAATCCGCTGAAGCTTTGGAAAGACCAATGAAGGATGTTCTAAATAGTTCCGAGTTATTTGGTGGAGTCCCCGTGGTCTAGTGGTTACTGTGCTGGCTTACTAAGACGAAAACGTTGGATTTAAATCTCAGCTCTGACATCTTGAAAAAATAAATATGAAAAAATGATTTTTTTCGGCGATTACCTCTCAGCAGTCTTCTGGCAAAAGCTCTGGGAGTAATTGATTGCCATGAAAAAGCTTCTCAAATCTATCGTTCGGAGTCGACTTTAAACTGTAGGTCCCGGTACTCATGGATACAAATTAACACACACAACATGAGTGCTGCGAGAAGCTAGGCCGTAACCCTGACACAGGGTTTTAATGGCCAATTATATATGTATGTATGTATGTATGTATTTGATGGAGCACTGATTTTACTGTCAGGTGATTTCAGACAGACATTACCAATCATTCCTAGATCGACACCTGCAGATGAAATAAACTCCTGCTTGAAGTCGTCATATTTATGTAAATTTGTTAATCCATTGAGGCTTACTACTAATGTTCGTGTACAATTGCATAATGAACCATCTGCTGATAGATTTTCTTAGCAGTTGTTAAAAATTGGAAACAAAAATTATAAACAAACAAAGTAGTATACCTTGTAAAGGAAAGCCTTATTTTGTAAATAAGAGGGCGAATTGACATTGAAGCTACCTAGCGCTAGATGGCAGCACAAACACAAAAACTTTTTCTTTCTTAGAAATTACGATCTGTCAAACGTCAGCTGTTAAAATTTTAGCCAAATTCATCGATTAGTTTATTTGTTATAGTCGTTTGAAGTAAGCAACTTTTGTGTTTGTTGAAAAATGCAAAAAAGTGAATTTCGTGTAGTGATTAAACACTATTATTTGAAAGGCAAAACGGCGAAAGAGACAAAAGAAAAGCTGGATAAACATTACGGCGAATCTGCTCCGTCAGATTATATGGTAAAATATTGGATTGCTGAATTTAAACGGGGCCGAACAAGCACTGCAACAATATCATCAACAGGAAGGCCAAAAGAGGTGGTTACTGAAGAAAATATCAAGAAAATCCTCGATATTGTTATGAATGATCGTCGGGTCAAAATACGTGAGATTGCTGAAATGGTATACATATCATATGAACGTGTGTTCAACATTTTGCATGAACATTTGTATATGAAAAAGCTATCGGCAAGATGGGTGCCACGTTTGCTCAGTGTTGAAAAAAACGAGTTCGACAGATCACTTCATAGCGGTGTTTGGACATGATAAAGCATAATCCTGCTGATTTTTGGCGTAGATTAATAACTGTTGATGAAACGTGGGTCCACCACCACACACCTGAAACCAAAAATCAATCGAAGCAATGGGTGGAAGCTGGTGGAAGTGCTCCGAAGAAGGCGAAGACAGCGAAATCGGCTGGCAAGGTTATGGCCACTGTATTTTGGGATGCACACGGAATATTGCTCATCGATTATCTTCAAAAGGGATCCACAATCACAGGAGAGTATTATCGTTCATTATTGGATCAATTGGTTGATGCAATCAAGGAAAAACGACCCCATTTAAACAAGAAAAAAGTGCTCTTTCTTCAAGACAACGCACCGATTCACACAGCATTAGATACGATGCTAAAACTACGAGAAATCCACTTCCAATTGGTTGATCATCCACCTTATAGTCCAGATTTAGCCCCTAGTGACTTTTTCCTGTTTCCAAACTTGAAAACATGGCTCGCAGGAAAAAGATTCATCTCAAACGAAGAAGTGATTACCAAAACTAATGCGTGTTTTGAGGAGTTCCCAAAACCGTATTATTCAGATGGTATAAAAAAGTTGGAAAATCGTCTTACTAAGTGTATTGAGCTAAAAGGAGACTATGTTGAGAAATGAATGGTATTAAAAAAATGTTGTTTTCCTACTTAGGTAGCTTCAATGTCAACCCGCGCTCGTATTTATAAGAACATTTTTTGGATGTGTATCTTTATCCCACCTAATAAATCTTTTTGAGTGTATTTCATAAACAGCATGTATATGACTAGCAAAATATGTTCACATGTGTCCGACAACATTTGTGAGTAAACATTATGTGTGAAGGGGTATGATACCGTGTTGTTAAAACAGACAAAACATTTCCCAAACGTTACAACAAAGTCATACACTTTTCAAAATTTTTTTAATGGTATTGTACATGAGCAAAACTAAAACAAATATTTTCTAAATGAGAAAGAGCGCAAATGAAACAATTAGCATTTCGCTCTTGTGCTTGCTTTGTTATTCCGTTACATTCGTATAATTTGCTCTTTTTCTCTTCTTCTTTTCTTTTTCTTCTCATTAATTTTTTGTTGTACCTACGCACATTTGAGTTAGTGTATTTGTAGTACTCAAAACAAAAACAATATACAAAACTAAATGGGACAATTGTTCTCACTGTTTCTGTTTTATTTTTGTATTACTCATTGTAAAGAATACAACAAAATGAGATCAAACGTTTTACTGAGGAACATCGTTCGTAAGATTTTTCGTCAGGTAAAAACAATAAATTCTTAAATTCGTTGCTTGTAAGAATTCTATTTCAGATAACATGCATCTTTGTTGAGCATTTTGCTTGCAAAGCGTCAGTGTTTCTTAATATTTTTTTCCGACATGCGGTCTTTTATACAATACATTTACGAAAGCCAAAATGTATTGTTATTGTCCGTGTAAATATTTCTTTCCTCATTTGTTGCCCAGTTTCATCCCAATTTTGTGTGAATTCAGAAATTGGTTACCTTTACTGATACCGCAAATAATCCTCCTTCTACTTGAGGAGTTCTTCTAGCACTGGGCTTCCTGGCTGGGGTTGCAAACTTCTTTTGTTTAATTTTAGAAGTGAACTGCACCAAATTTCACTTGTTTGGATTATGAAAACCTTTGTGCGATAGCCCACATTGACAGTATTTCCATTGGATACGTAGCCCTCCCTTATTTACGGAGTGCATCACTTGTTTTTTCCAGTTTTGAAAACTAAAACGTATTAAGGTTATTTAACCCTAGGATTGACAGCTTGGTCTGGCCAGACCAAATTTCACTTGTGTGTGCAATATCTTTCATATGTAGCAAAAAATCAAAAAAGGAGGGACGTGAATTATATAAATGGAATGTGCAGAATCGAATGAAACTTATTTGGAATCGATCGGAGCATTTTTTTTTATGTGATGGTATATTAAATTAACCTCTTGGTCTGTCTAGACCACGAAGTATTGTTTACATGCTTATCGTATGTCTTTTGTAAAGCAAAATCAAACGACGTGGCTAAAAATAAGCGCATCCGCTCCGTAAATATGTGTGTTGTGTTAAAATTTGCTGTAAGAAAATTTTTTGCTAGCAACTTGTGGTAGAGCCAAACATTCAAAAAATGTAATCCCCTTGTTCTGACCATGCGAGCTAAATAAACTTATAGTCCATTTCATTCGTGCTTTAAATTTGCAAGAATAGAAAACAAATTTGCCTGTGAATATTTGTTTTAGATCTTCAGTTATAAAAGTATTGAAAGTCAATAGCAAATCAGGATTAGATATCGTTGACATGTTTTTGAATAAACCAGACAGATTCCAGCGTTTAACAACTGCTGCAAAGAATCGAGCTGAGGATAGAAGAGGAAATAGAAACATTTTCTGAGAGCGAGTCAATTGGCGGAGATTGTGCGTCTGATGAATAAATTAGGATTTTATTCTAGAAAATTGTGAAGAATATACTGATGATGAGGACGATGAAAATGAAAAAGAAAAGGCTGAGGAAAATTGGTGAGCGGTGAAGGTGAGCGATACTCAAGCAAAGCTGGTATTATGTGGATATCGCAAACACCGAAAACAGGCAGAAAACTCGCTCACAACATTCATGTATCTATGAAAACTGGAACATTGTGATACTTTCTGCCAAATCCCGTTCAAATTTTTAGAACAATTTTTATACCAGGAATGGTGAGAAACCATCCGCAAGGCACAAGAGGTTTATATTGCTTTGAATAAAAAGTACCCGATAAAAGAACATACATATAGAAAATGAGCAAACTGACGAAAAAAAATATATGCTTTTTTTGGATTGGTTTTGTTTGCCGGAATTTTCAAAGGTGCAACACAGTTGGTGAAAGAATTGTGGGCACCATATCATCACAATGTGTATAAAGTTACAATGTCGAAAAAAAGATTCATTTTACTACTGAGTTTCATGTGTTTTGACATTGCAAACACTAGTCCAATTCGCCAAGAATCTAACAAATCAGCAGCAATAGACGATATAGATATACTACATATATAGATAGTTGAAAACTGTACCAATCCCAACCTCTTCTAAAAATTATCGGCCATTATGCGTTAAGTGCAATACAGCAACAAAAACAAAATGCAAAACTCGTTTCAGCTGTGGTTTATGCATGTGAAAAACCAATGTGTTTGCAGCATGGTAATGAAACTAAAAACAATATTTGTGACGACTGTAATATAGAATAATATAAAAAATAATAAATCGTGTAATTAAAAAAATGAATATCTGCTTAATAAAATTACACTATTTACTTTTTATTTAGTTGGGGTTTTTTAGTTATTCTCATTGTGGTCTGGTCAGACCAAGAAGTTAGCTTAGTGAAAAAAAGTTACCGAGAATCCTAGGGTTAAATACGATCTACGGAATTTTAAATTTAGAACTCATAATAAAAAAAATTAATTAATTAAAGAAAACCTGAACGTTTCTAATTACGTGGCCAGCTAAGAAGCAAGTACTTAGAAATTAATCAACATTTTTTTAAAGTGCAAGCTTTAAATTCAAAGTTTTTTGCAGTAGCAATAATGTGGACTGTGGGCTGTTCGAATAGCGGTGCTTATCATTTTTAGTAATGGTTTTAAAAGAAGTTACACTTTGATTTCATTTTCATTAAACATCGTTTCTAATTATATGGCCAAAACTGTTTGTATATTTAAAATCAACAAAAAAATGTAATTTTAAAAAAGGTTGTCTTTATTTACAAGAAAGAGGTAAAATAAATTTTTATTTAAATCAGTAAAAAAATTATTTAAATTTTCTGTCAAATTTCTGAACATTATTTTGTTGCCTAATTTAATTTATTTGTTTAATTTTTAATTCATTTTTAAACATTTTATTTTTCGATTGATTTGAACATTTTTGTTTGCTTAGAAACGTTATGTTCAATAAAACTTTTGTCTACTTCTATTGAATTTTTTGTTTGACTTTTTTTTGTGATTCCAATGAAAATTTTTATTGAATATCGCCGCAACATTTTTATTGAAAATATCCAATATTTTTTTTTTTCAAACAGAAAGTTACAAATTTGTTGATCGAATTCACAAATTTATTTGTGGGAGCGAAATTAAACAAACAATTTATTAATTCAGTGAATATCGTGTCTGAATCAAAAAAATAATTATATCCGTGTACCTGTCGCGATACAACACCAACTTGATAGCAAAAGCTAGTAAATGCTAGGGCATTTCAAAATAATACAATTGGTATATGTATATAGTTTGTAAGGTGGATGGTAAGTGAGAACACTTTTCACTTTATTGGCGCATACCCCATGTATAATCCCTACAGAAAAAGTTTGCTGGTAAAGATTGTCTTGAGAAAAATTAAGTTATATGTATTTATATACGCTTACTAAAGGGCTCAAATTTTTACCACTTATTTAAATATATTGTTATTTCTTCGTAACAATATTAAAATTTGTTTGAAGTATAGAAATTTAATAATTTAATGAATTATAAATTATTGTAATATGTGGATTACATTAAACATTTATGTTATTCCATATATAGGTATAGATATTTCATTTTTTCTGTTAATTAACTGAAAATGTAAAAAAAAGGTTTCGTATATGTTTTTGTTAATAAAAAATAACACAGTATTCCCCGTATAATTACCAGTCTTAATTGCCTTTCACGCTTATTTACTTCAATTTCTAAATCAAGTTCCGCTGTTAATTAACTTTCACTTAATTGCGTTATTTGCTTAATTGCCTCAAATATATTTTCGCCAAAGAAAAATGTCTTTAAAATTCCCTCGTAATTACCCAAAGTAATTATTTGCAGCTTAGCTCAACCATGTTAAATTTTCTTTGATACAACCTTGCAATCAAAGTCTACCAAATTTATATATCGTCAATGGAATTAAAGAACGCTGTAACTGACAAAAAATCTAAAATACGTTTTTTGCATCATTTTTATTTATTCATTCGTATTTATTGGTCCCGGTCCCAGATTTCTACGATGAAAATAAATTCACTTACGCAGTCTGCGAAATGAAAAATAGCAGTGTATTTGTTCTACTTTCATACAGGTTTTTTGGCTCTGGTGAACATTTAAGGTTTTGTCAGTTACAGCGTTCTTTAATTCCATCGACGATATAAATTTGCTATACACATTTATTACGTCGGCATTTTAAATATGGCAATTCTGAAGCGGATGAAATCGAAAATTTGAAAAAACGAAGTTTATAATATATCTCAAAGGAAAATAACGAAATATTTCAAATAGACATTATTTTCTTGTTTTTTATAGTACAAAATTTACTATGTGTCTACTGTTGTTACTTTGTACATATGTGTAGTAAACCTTCTATGGATATGTATAAATATTTAGTCAATATGTATTTTTATATTTACTTTTTTGTTGAAGTCATGTTTTGTTGCACCTTCACTTTTTATATAATATGAATTATTGTTTATCAAAATGTTTAACATAATTAAATAGGCTTGTGTTCTTTTTTTTTTTTTTTGTAATAACTTCCTTGCTACATACTTTACAAAAATCTATATACATATTCAGAGAATTACCTCTACCTATTCGTCTAATTGCCAAGAGGCAATTAAGCGTATTCGTTTAAATGACTTCCACGCGTAATTGCACAAAAATATTGATATTTTTGTCGAGGAATTATCCGGGGAATACTGTAATAAATACCTTATACTACATGATTTACTTACATTTTTATGATTTACTAATTTCATAAGCTTAAATTCTCTATAAGCCCTTTTAGCGTGAGTAACATTTTGGAATGGACGTGAAAGTTTTTTAATCGCAACATTTTGTTCTGTAATTGTATCATATGCAGCACTGAAAAAAGAAGATAAGTAAGGTAAAATATAAATATTTACTAAACCCAAACATATGTATATTAAATAATCATTTGTTACTAAACCCAAACATATGTATATTAAATAATCATTTGTTAACCTTTAACTTAAAAGGTAAAAATTTATGGCATTCAAGCAGAGGTGGTAGTAAATTTTACACCGTATTTATTAAGTATTATTTTTAACATTTATATATAAATTTTTAAGAAAATACACAATATTTTTAGTTTTTGCACTATCGGCATAAATGTAGGTACAAAAGAGTTGGTTTGGTCCATGTGAGAAAACTGGATACTCTAAATTCACTCCACGAATTCCTAACAATTGTCCTTGCGCCTTATTAATGGTAATAGCAAACGCTATATCAGATGGCATCATTGGAATGCGTGGAATAAATACATCTTCGCTTTTAAATTTGCCAGTTGAAATAGTAGCTTCTATTACATAAGCCATTAATCTTTTCACAGCAAGTCTTGTACCATTACACAAACAGGGTTGGTTAATATTGCGAAGCATTATGATAGTTACTCCAAATTTTAATTGAAGATTGTGTGGTGGCAATCCTGGTAAATCTAATGAATTTAAAAACTCTGTTGGGTAATTGACGTCTTCTTCATTGATTATTGTATCCACAGACTTATAAGAAACCAATTCGTCAGGAATCTTATGCTGGTATTCATAAAAAATAAAATTGGTTTATAGAGTTCTTATTTGACATATTTCTATGGAGTAATTGTCAAAAAAGCAATTAATAAAACTGTTTTATTTTTTATGAATACGGGCATTAGATTGTATAGATATATTTAACTCATTAACGACATGGTTCTTAGCAGCTACAATAAAATGGCTTTGTCGCTTAACCATGCATGACATTTATATTGTTGTTCTATATTTCAGAAAACAGTCTGTGTCCGACCACTATCCAGCAAAGTAGCAATTCCGATGAGCATGTGGCAAACCACGCTTTTGCCACTCTACAAAATACAGCCAGCATTTGGTTTCACCAAACACTTTGGATTTTACGATGAAATTCATAAGTGCTGTAGTAGCCGTGGTCTAGTGGTTAGTGTGTTGGCCTACTAAGACATGAGCCCTGGGTCCGACACCCAGCTCCGACATCTTAAAAAAAAGAAATATGAAAAAAATAAAAAAAAATTCTTCTCGAATTTAAAAGATCAGCTGAGACAAGTATTGAGCTGCATCGAACTAAGATAAAGAACATGTTATCAGAGGATGTAGGGGTTAAAACTCTCACACAGGAAGTAACTTTTTAGCTTCGATACTTGGATAAGATAACTAAAGAAGAAGAAATAATAAAAGCATGGAAGGAACAAATAGGTGAAATACATCCATCAGCGATCAAGACAATCAGAAACGCTACTGGAGGTTCTCGGCCTGCCGTAATCGCAATTCCCATTGTTGTGTATATACATTGTAAATGTAGAGTGCTAATTATATGATTGAATAA
The DNA here is from genome assembly GCA_963576795.1 of Metopia argyrocephala. Taxonomy (NCBI): domain Eukaryota; kingdom Metazoa; phylum Arthropoda; class Insecta; order Diptera; family Sarcophagidae; genus Metopia; species Metopia argyrocephala. Next base: position 24,920,653 of record OY756211.1, on the reverse strand, counting down.
TACAATGTAAATGCACAATGTCAGTCACTTATACTTTAAGAAGTACCCTGTTAATTTTAGTTTTAAGCTTACTGATACTTTACTATAAATTGTAAGACTCTTCCTATTATTATAAATAAGGACATTAAATACAGAACATGGTGTCAGGTGTGTTAGAAGTCGTGTAAAAAAAAATAAAAAAAAAAAAAAAATAAAAAGATAAAGTCAAAGTTAAAAACTAAATAAAATAAAACAAAAGCTTTTGTACATATATAAAAAAAAAACTTATAAATATAATGTCTATTAGTGAAAGAATAGAAAAAATGAATTTTCTTTTGGTAAAATTGATTTAAAGGCATCCAACATGGCGGTCGAATGGAAAAATTGGCTTGCACAATTTAAAATTTTTCTAACTGCATCGAAGCTGGATGAAGAAAAGGATAGCAGAAAAGTGGCATTGCTCCTACACCACATGGGGCCAAATTGTTTCCAGATCTTTAATTCTTTTGACGTATCATCAAGTGAGGTTAAATTTAATGATTTAATAAAATTATGTGATGCCTATTTTATACCTCAATGTAATATTGCAATTGAACGTCATGCATTTTTTACACGGAAACAACAAAATGGGGAAGGCATAGATGAGTATGTTACAGTTTTGAAAAACTTAAGTTTAACGTGTGATTTTGGAGCGTTGAGAGAAGATCTGCTTGATAGAGCCATAGCAATAGCAAAAAGCATCGAACTTGCACGTGAGGGTGCTGCTCAATTGGATGGCCTGGGTGTTAATTTTTTAAACAAAAAGAGCAATTTTCACGGGAGAAATAATTTTAATCAAAAATGTACAAAATGTGGCCAGGTACATACATATACAGTGACTCACAGCTTATTTGATGCAGCGAAAAAAAATTATTAAAATATCAAATATATTTTCTGGTGTTACAATTACAAAATAATTTCTTATATTTTTTATATTGTTAAGTCACATGGTTTATTTAATAACAAAAATTAACAAACAAATTTTCTTCATAAGAAAGATATAGCAAATTAAATAATTCAGTTACAGTTTTGAGGTCACAGCTTAAATGATGCACTAAATTAAAAGTATTCAAAAAACATAAACACATTAATATTTCGATTTCATGATTACAGCTAATACTTAGTGGGGTATCCCTTTTGATTAAGAACAGCTTTTAATCGGGAATTCATAGATTCCACCAGTTTTGCTGTATAATAGGAACTAATTTTATCCCATTCCTGCTGTAGTGCTTGTTTCAGATCAGAAGTATTAAAAATATTGTGGCTTCTTATCTTATTTTCCAGTACTGACCACCAATTCTCAATAACGTTGAGATCTAGACTCTGTGAAGGTGTCTGTTGTACATGTGGGCAGTTCCAGATAAGCCAAGTTTTTACAATACCAGATGTATGCTTGGGATCGTTGTCTTGGTAGAAGATAAACGAATCTCTAATGCCCATTTTATCCGCACTTTGTACTAAGTTATCTTTTAGCAGATACAGATACATATGTTTTTCCATGTTTCCTTCAATAAATGTTAAATTTCCGACCCCTGAATACGACATGCAATCCCATACAATTACACAACCTCCGCCGTGTTTAACTGTAGAGCGCAAATGACATGGTTGAAGCTCGGTATTTGGTTTTCTTCAAACGCAGGACTTTCCATCAGATCTGAAAATATTAAATTTGCTTTCATCCGCATAAATAACGGACTTCCAGAAGGAAATGTCTTTGTTCATATGCTGTCTTCAAAACTCTATTCTTCGTTTTCTATTACGAGCATTAATCAACGGCTTATTTCGGGCAGTCCTTCCAGGAAAATTTTTTTCGCGCAGATCTCTACGAACAGTTTCAGGGTTACAGACTTTGCCTAAGTATTTTTCGACTTCGTTCGTTAATTTTGGAGTGCTTAAATCAGGTTTTTCTTTAGCTTTGAGAACAATCCACCTCTTATCTGCATCATTAAATATTTTATTTGGCGCAGATCTGTTCTTATCTTCTATCCTATTTTCGGGGCGAAACCTTTCTATTATGTGCTGGACAGTTGACGAACTAATAGCAACAATTTCTGCAATTTTTCGTTGGCTTTTTCCCTCTTTATAATGACGAATAACGTCTTCCCTTTTTTCGAATGATGTCCGTTTTCCCATTTTACATTTGCTTAATTTAATTTGTATTTTTCAAACATTTCTTCACAAAAATTTTTTTAGAATGACCTAGGACGTTAAGCTGAACAGAAAAAAATACATTGCACCGTTATTTCATTCACAAAGAAATTATAAAACACACTGCATCATTTAAGCTGTGAGCATGTTTTGATGAGAAAACTATTTGTTTCTATAATTTTTCAGCAAGCTATGTTTTTGTTAGGATTTTTTTTTGCAGCTGTAAACAGTACATACATATCTCATTACAAGCCGTATAAATTTTATTATTAAATTTAATAAACATCCGAGTCATTTTCGTTTTTCTAAAAAGTTATTACCTGCATCAAATAAGCTGTGAGTCACTGTAAGTGTCCGGCAGAAAATGCCATATGTCATAGTTGTAATAAAAAAGGGCACTATGCAAAAATGTGCTTCGGAAAAAGACAACAACAACAAAATTGTACCGTTAATACTTAAGTGGTCAAGTCGTCAAAAACAACACCAACACAAAAGAGTTAACGGCAAATATGTAAAAAATTTGACACACCCAAATGAAGTTGAACCAACGGAATTATTTGTTGGTACTTTAGTTTATTGTCAACAGAATCAACAACACCATGAGGTCTACACAAACCTACAAAAACAAAATTGTGAGGTCTCAGCTAATACATATCAGTTACAACAAAATAATGAAGTCGGTATAAAAAATTACAAAAATATACAACAATGTCAATATACAAGCAATAGTAACAGTCAACAACAGCAACAAAACACTTATATTAAAAAAGGCCAACGTGATCAGCAATTACAACAAAATATTCGTTACGAGCAAGATATTGTGAGAAAAATATTATTACATAGTCGAGTTTTTAAAACAACAATTACACCGAACAGTGGATGGTTTATAGTGGTGCAAATCAATAAGAAGGACGTAAAATTTCAGGTGGATACTGGTGCTGATGCCAATATCCTATCACAACAAACAGCTTTACTATTGGGTCTCGAAAATGATGTGAAACCAACAAATACAATAATAAACACATTTAGTGGTGAGAGGTTGCCGATAACCGGTAAAGTAGAAATAACATTTTATTATGAACATAAGAAATATATTGATAATTTTTATATTGTTAATTTAAAATGCAAGAATATTATAAGTCTAAATTTATCAATGAAAATGTGCCTAGTAAAAAATTTAAATGTTTTGTCTACTAAAAGTATTGTTCAAAAGAATTCGGATATTTTTGAAGGTCTTGGTTTATTGCAGAATGAATGTGACTTACAGTTAAGACCTAATATAAATCCTATTGTTGATCCTCCAAGGAAGATACCATTTTCATTGTATGATAAATTAAAATTAGAGTTGAATAGAATGGTCAATCTAAATGTTATAGCACGTGTTAAGGAACCAACGGAATGGGTTAGCTCAATTGTTTTAGTATCTAAGCCAGATGGGAATTTACGACTTTGTTTAGATCCCCGGAATTTAAACAAAGCAATTTTGAGACCTCATTTCCAGTTCCCTAACATCGATGACTGTAAGTCAAGGTTAGCCGGATCCAAGTTTTTTAGCACATTAGATGCAAATTGTGGTTTTTGGATGATACCACTTAGTGAAAAATCCTCTAAGTTATGTACTTTCAATACCCCCTTTGGGAGATATAGATTTTTACGTCTGCCCTTTGGCATAAACGCAGCTCCAGAAATTTTTCATGCGGAAATGATGAGAATATTTGGGGATATCAATGGATTATTGATATATATTGATGATTTCCTCATTTATGCTAAGACAGTTGAGGAGCACAACGATATTTTAGAAACGGTTCTGGGAGAGCAAGAAATGTTGGATTAAAATTTAACAAAAAGAAATCAAAGTTTTTATTAAGTGAGGTGAAATTTATAGGTCACATTTTTAGTAAAGAGGGTATAAAGCCCGACATTGAAAAAATTAGGTCCATTTTGGAAATGCCAATTCCAAGAAATGTTTTAGAATTGCAACGATTTTTAGGTATGGTTAATTACCTAGGTAATTTTATTGAGAATTTATCATTAAGAAATAAAAATTTACGTGAACTATTGAAGAATAATATAGCGTGGCACTGGAATCAGAATCATGATAACGAATTTAATGATTTAAAGAAGGCAATTACAGCGAGTCCTGTATTGACATATTTTGATCCCAACAGGCAGTTAACATTAACGGTTGATGCGTCTAAATATGCTGTTGGGGCAGCCATATTACACGACAAAAATCCTATAGCTTATGCTTCAGCGTCTCTCACAAGCGCTCAGTCAAACTATGCACAAATTGAAAAGGAATTGTTTGCCATTCTATTCGGCTGTGTAAGGTTTCATCAATATACATACATACATGGGCATACTGCATTACTTTTTTACTGCAATACGCAAACCACTATTCAGTAAAAAGTACTGATTATTGAAAAGAAAAATCAGTATTCAGTAAATTTTACTGATTATTGAAAAGAGAAATCAGTATTCAGTAAAAAGTACTGTTTACTGAAAAAAGAAATCAGTATTCAGTAAAAAGTACTGATTACTGAAAAGAAAAATCAGTATTCAGTAAATTTTACTGATTACTGAAAAGAGAAATCAGTATTCAGTAAAAAGTACTGATTACTGAAAAGAGAAATCGGTATTCAGTAAAAAGTACTGATTACTGAAAAGTGAAATCAGTATTCAGTAAAAAGTACTGATTTGTGTAAAAAAATTCAGTAAACATTAAATGACTGATAGTAGATACTGTGTGTTTTAAAAATGATATGTAAGCATTGCTCACTTACATGAATAGTGGCATAAGTGAAAAACTGCATTTCGAAAAAAATTAAGAACTGAAAAAATTATTTTATTTTACATTTTTCAGTATATTTTTTGAACTTGAAGTCTCAGCTATATAAATTAGTTTTTATTTACCCAATAACACATTTCATAATTAAAAAAAGTAAAAACATACACAAAAGAAATATTCCTCGAAATGCAGTTTTTCAGTTATGCCACTCTTCATGTAAGTGAGCAATGCGTACATATCATTTTTAAAACACACAGTATCTACTATCAGTCATTTAATGTTTACTGAATTTTTTTACACAAATCAGTACTTTTTACTGAATACTGATTTCACTTTTCAGTAATCAGTACTTTTTACTGAATACTGATTTTTCTTTTCAGTAATCAGTACTTTTTACTGAATACTGATTTCTCTTTTCAGTAATCAGTAAAATTTACTGAATACTGATTCTTTTTTCAGTAATCAGTACTTTTTACTGAATACTGATTTCTCTTTTCAGTAATCAGTACTTTTTACTGAATACTGAATTTTCTTTTCAGTAAACAGTAAAATTTACTGATTACTGATTTTTCTTTTCAATAATCAGTAAAAAAACAAAATACTGAAAAAGTACTGGTACTGAAAAATGCCCATCTATGTATACATATGGAAACAAGGTTAGTGTTGAAACAGATCATAAACCTTTGGTTGCACTTTTTGATAAACCTTTATACAAAATACCTGCAAGATTGCAACGTTTTATGTTAAGACTTCAATGTTATGACTTGAATGTAGTCTATAAACCCGGAAAATATTTATTTATTGCCGATACATTGTCTAGGTGTCCCTTAGAGGACAAGGCCTTAGTTGAATTTGATAGTGACGTGTCACTGCACTGTAATTTTATAAAGACACATATGGAAATTCCATTCTCTAATGTGGATGATATTAAACAAGAAATGGAACTTGACCCGATATGTCAGAAAGTTAAACAATACATACAAAATGGGTGGCCGAAGTGTCAAGAATTAGTTGACAAGGAAATTGTCCCTTATTATAGAATTAAAGAAGAGTTGACGGTTCTTGATGGTTTAATCCTAAAGGGAAATAGAATTTTGGTTCCCAATATTTTACGTCGTAAGATGCTTAATCTCTTACACGAAGGCCATATGGGCATTCAAAGATGCGAAAGTTTGGCACGTAAGACGATTTACTGGCCCAATATTTCTAACGACATCGCTAATATTGTGAACAATTGTGAAATATGCTTGAAATTCCGTAACTCAAATACTAGACCTGAAATGATACCACATGAGATTTACAACATTCCATGGTATAAAGTAGGAAGCGACATTTTTGAGTTCAACGGACACAAATATATAATAGTAGTAGATTATTTTACAAAATACATTGAAATTGAATTATTAAATAATGGTTACGCAAGTGGTAATGTTATAGGTAAACTTAAATCTATTTATGCCAGACATGGTATACCACAGATTTTCATTTCGGACAACGGTCCACCATATAATTCTCAAGACTTTAGAAAATTTTGTGACGAATGGGGAATTCAACATAAAACATCTAGTCCGTACTTAGCCAGATCTAATGGTCTTGCTGAAAGGGCTATTCAAACTGTGAAAAAAATGTTGTATAAATGCCAGGAGAGTGGATCTGATCCATATATGGCACTTCTGCATTACAGGACCACTCCAAAAGGCAATATGCCAAGTCCGGCAGCATTGTTAATGTCGAGAAATTTGAGAACGAAAATTCCCTCAGTTTCGGAAATGTTTCAACCAAAGTTAGTTGATAAGAAGAAATATGAAACTCAATTAAAAAATCGAACTATGAAGTCAGCTGAACATTATAACAGAACCGCTAGGAAAAGAAAACTAATTAAGCCTGGTGACAATGTATTATTTAAAAGGAACAATGATTCGAACTGGTTTCAAGGGAAAATAGTGGGAGACTGCGAAGAGCCAAGATCTTTTCTTATAAGAGATGATGGTGGCGTAATATACAGGAGAAATGAGCAACATGTCTCATTAAAGTCAGAACCATTAACAGACTCTATTACTGATAGTACTAGGCAAGATAGGGAAAGACGGACTGAGGATACTAATGGGAACGATAATACCCATGAGAACGTTGCTAAGCAAGAGCATTTTAATGACCAAGAAAATGCTAATGGCCAAGATCAGTATATAACAAGAACTGGTAGAAAAATTATTAAACCTTCTAGATATAAGTGATACACTGAATTCGAAAGAAAAAAAAAATTAAAATAATATGTATATAAATATAATACATATGCATATAAAATAAAGGAAAATTAGATTATATATCGAGCCGTAACCGCCAAAAAAGCGTAACCAACATAATTTTCGATTTTCGTTTTTTTTTAATAAATGAATTCATTGCCAACATCTGCATCATCTCCTAAAATTTCATCGTCGTACAAAGTACCGTTACAAATTTAGAGCAAAAACAATTTTAGCGTAAGTGCACAATGTTTATTTGTTTACATTTTTTATGACCGCAGATTGTTGGTTACACTAAAATTCTCTTTTAAACCTAAGTAAACAGTAAAAAAAAGCATTTTGCATTGATTAAAATACCTTTATAATATTAAATATTGTTGAAAATTCGCATTTTATAATAATTTTATAATCTTTTATGGCGGAGGTAATAAAAATATTTTTTATTCCATTTGGATGTTATATAAGTATCAACTTATAAACGTGTTCTTCTAGAAGTGCGTTCGATATGATCTAGTACCAGACAGTGATAGTGATACATCTTCAGATGTAAATTGTTCGAAATCTGAGACTAATGAAACATGTGTGGGAAAAAGAGGATATAGAAAGCAAAAAACAAAAATACCCGAAAGACTGCAAAAGGCTAAAGTCCGTGATAGAGGTGTTTTGCCTGACCCATGCCAAAATAAAAAATGTGGGAATTCATGTAGCTCTAAGCTTACGGAAATTGATAGAGTACAAATAAATGAACACTTCTGGGAAATTGGCAATAAAATTAGACAAAAAGATTGGTTGAAGTCTTGTATGAAGAAAGTCAGATTTAAAAGGCCAAAAGGAGAAGGCAGCAGAAGACGATACAGTTATAATTATAGCATTAACTATAATGATAATTGTTTTAAAGTGTGCCAGCAGTTTTTATTAAAAACATTAAACTATACCAGAAAAATTCCAAACTGAATATTTAAATTTGAAATATGACAATTCTGTGAAAGATTTATTACCTGAAACGGACCAAGAAGACAATATCGAATAAAATTAGTGACAAACTTATGTAAAGAACTGAAAACACGTTGTAAAGATACTGTGAAGTAAATACATTTTTTTTAATTTATTTTTTATTTTATGTTAACTTTTAAAATGAAATTAATTAAAAGAATTAAATAAAATAATACTTATGTACATATCGCTAATTTGCTGCAATAATGTCAGCTCAAAAAAAATTTTTTTTTCAGTAAAGCAGTTTAAAGTTTTTTATTTTTGTTGGTACATTTTACACAACGCAAAACATTAATGTTTATTCGGATTCTACACACTTTAGTAAATTGTTTTCATCGCATAATAAAACTTTAGGAACCAAAGATTGAGATTAATTAAAAAATAATAACTTCTTTTTTATTGTACAACGATTTTGTAGCGCCTGAAATCTGTCGTTGTTGTATTAAAAAAATAAGTAGTATCGAATCACTTTCTGATCCTAAACGCTCAAAATCATTCCGATCACAATAGGTTTTATACACAATATTATTTACGATATTGGGAACATTTCTACATATTTAACTCAGAAAAACGCGATTTTGAGTTATGTCACTGTTGCAGCAAATGAGCGATATATATAAACAGTATTTTGTTTCTCTAAAAAAAGATTTTTTAGCTTAACTGACACAAATATCATCAGTAGGTTACAAGAGTGACAGCGAAAAAAACGTAAGCGACAAAAATTACCGTTATTATTCTAAAATGTGAGCAATTTTAAATGTATTGTATAAATCGTGAAAAATAACACTTACATACTAAATTTCATGACAATAACTGCAAAAACAACGAAGATATTTAAAAAAAACCTTCTCCTTTAAAATTTTATTTTTGTTGGTTACGCTTTTTTGGCGGTTACGGCTCGATATGTATACATCACATATGTATATAAAATATATACATACCTATAAAGAAAATAAAATTATATATATGTATATAAATATAATACATACATACATAAGTAAATAGTAAAACTACATTAATAAATATTGTTTAGTAGAAAATTTCTACTAGAAATATATTAATATTTCTAATGTTATTTTTATTTATAACTCAAGCCAACTCTCTCTATATAAAACTATAGTATTGAATTTGTAATCTGATTTAAATCAATAATTTGTTTTAAATAATAATCTTTTATCTTTATAAAAAGGAGGATGTTGTGTATATACATTGTAAATGTAGAGTGCTAATTATATGATTGAATAATACAATGTAAATGCACAATGTCAGTCACTTATACTTTAAGAAGTACCCTGTTAATTTTAGTTTTAAGCTTACTGATACTTTACTATAAATTGTAAGACTCTTCCTATTATTATAAATAAAGACATTGAATACAGAACACCCATGAAACTGGCATGTAATGCTGAAGAGGTGAGCAAACTTCGTGTCGGATGAACAATTTGCCGAATACTGAAGAAACTGACCCCAAAGAGATGCTATAAATGTTCGGACTTTAGTCATGTGTCCAGGAAATGCTGGAGTGACAACGAATGGTCCGGACACTGCTACAAGTGTGGCGGGCAGGATCATCGTGTTAAAACCTGCCAATGCACCCCTTACTGTCTGTTTTGTAGGAGCAATGTAGACATCGACACGAAGCATGTCACAGGGGGACCTAAGGTTATTGAGCGGGCAATGATGAGGGGTTTGTAGCTTAACCTTAATCACTGTGGAGCGGCACAATATCTCTTAAGACAGACTGTTCGCGATCTGAAAATAGACCTGACATTACTAAGTGAGCACCACAGAGCATTTGACAGACTTTGCTTTGTTGCCAGCAAATGCAACAAGGCATCCATATGGACGTGTGGTAAATTCTCACTTGGGGCTATCGATGGTAGAAGCGAATGTTTTGTCAAAAGCTGTGTTAATGGAATTCATTTCTTCAGCTGCTATCTTCCCCCCCAGGTTATCGATTGAGGACTACAAGCGCAGATTAGATAAACTCGTAAATGAGGAAAAAATCCATATACCTATTGTTATCGCCGGAGATTTCAATGCATGGGCAGTTGAATGGGGTTCAGCTTACACAAACCCAAGAGGAGAGTGTCTTCTGGATACGCTTACGGCACTTGATGTTGTCCTACTGAATTGCGGGCAAAAAGACACTTTTTCAAGGAACGGGAGAAGCTCGAAAATTGACTTGACGTTCGTCAGTGAGGCACTTGCTGACTCAACTGACTGGAGTGTGTCCGATATTTACACACACAGCAACCATTATGCTATCGTTTTTGAGATCAGCGGGCGCACCAGCAGGTCCACTCTTCCTGCGGCACCACCGCATCCTCTATGGAGGGATTCCACCTTTGACAAGGAGAGCCTCATCCTTGCATTCGGCAACATCGAGTTGGCCGGTAACGCGAATGATAAAGCAGCCGGACGGATGCTTGTAACGCGCCATTACGAATGCTTTTGGCTTTACGACGGCATTTAAACATCTTGGCATCGATTCCACAGCAGTCTTCTGGCAAAAGCTCTGGGAGTAATTAATTGCCACGAATAAGCTTCTCAAGTCTGTCGTTCGGAGTCGACATTAAACTGTAGGTCCCGGTACTCATGGATAAAAATTTACACACACAACATGAGTGCTGCGAGAAGCTAGGCCGTAATCCTGACACAGGGTTGTAAAGGCCAGTTATGTATGTATGCATAGAGATGGCGAAGGAAAATTTAGCCAGTATACAAAATGTACTAGAGGAGAAAGATCAAATGATAGCATCAATACAAGGTTTACAAAAGAAGCAACTGTATTAACAACCAACATTCACAACAATATCAAAAGCAGCCGTATCAACAACAACGATATCAAACGCAACCGCATCAACAACAACCAAAGCAACAGCAATCGTCGGCCATTTGTAAAAAATGTGGCCAAAAACACAACAACAGGTGGCCGGCTGAAGGTGTTACATGCATGTTACATCATTATGCGAGGATGTGTTTTTCAAGAAATTCCAGTAATTTAAACAGAAACAAATATATAAGAAATGTTTTTGATAACATTGAAGAAGAAGATGGAGAAAGTTTATTTGTTCGAACTATTGACTAAAAAGCCTAGTTAAAATATTTGGAGCGTCAATGTGGAAATTAATGGAAAAACAGTAGTTTTCTAAGTGGATACGAGAGCCCAAACGAATTTGATGTCAGTCAACACTTTCAATAGGTATCAGTAAGGTAGATAATAAGGTATATACGTAATAATATATTTACATTTAGTGGGGAAAAATTACCTATAGATGGAAAGATTTTTGTCGAAATTTTTGTATAATAATGTAGTCTACAATGCATCTTTCTATATTGTAGACATGACATGTAACAATTTTATTGGTCTTGAAATGGGCACTACAATGAATTTAATTAAAAAGGTCAGCACATAAATTGTGGGCAATTTTGGAAAAGTACAAGGGGATTTTTCTTGGCTTAGGGCAACTTAAGAATGAGTGTCATTTACAGATTAAGGAAAATTGTCAACCAGTAATAGATCCGCCGCGTCGCACAGTGAGACAGCCCTATAGTAACTGCGGCAAAAAGTGGTTTTTGGCGTGTCGTCCAATTTGGATGGAATTTTCACAGTATATTTACAGTTATACAGTTGTGTTCAAAATAATAGGAGTGCCCTTCATTCAAATCCAAATTTTAAAATTAAGTAGAAAAAATAAATTAAATACTAATTTCTTTTGATATAAAATTTATTTTTAATTCACCTTCTAATTTTTACCAATTAATTATTTAATTTAAACAAAAAATATTTAATTAACACAAAGTTTTCTTTCAAATTTTCCTGTTCAAATTAATAGGAGTGTTTGTACAAAACCTACTAGTATTAAAGCTAAAGTCACAAAAGTTAAATATTATTTAAAAATAGTGTCCCCATTTAAGATTTTGTTGAATATCCTTTATTTTTAATGACTTCAGCACATCTACGAGGCATTGATTCAATAAGATCCTGGCATTTCTTTAAATGAATTTGATGCCACGCTTCGCGCCTGTGCTCCATAATTCTTCCGCATTTGATGGCTGTTTCTCTGCAACATATTTTTTAACGTCTCCCCACAGATGTTCTATGGGATTTAGGTCAGTAGACTGAGCAGGCCACGACATAACCTGAACCCCATTTACCCGAAACCACTCATTTGCCAATTTACTGGTATGTTTCGGGTCATTATCTTGTTGGAAAATCAATTTGAGAGGCATATTCCACTCTGCATAAGGTAGTATTACCTCTTTCAAAATTCCAACATAAACGTTTCTATCCATTATGCCTCCAATTTCGTAAATTGTACCTACATCATTATACGAAAAGCTTCCCCATATCATTACTTTTGCACCACCATGCTTAACTGTCTCTTGGGCTTTATATTCAGTATTGGGCGGACGTTTAACATACTGTCTAGATCCAGTGACACCAAATAAAACAATTTTGCTTTCGTCGGACCAGACTATATTTCTCAATTTTTCTTTCGGCCAATTGATATGTTATTGTGCAAACTTTAAACGTGCTACTGCCTGTTGTTTTGTCAGTAGTGGCACTTTCCGCAGACTTCTTGCGAATAAATTATTTTCCATCAGGCGTCTCCGAATAGTAGGACCACTTACGGCAAGATTTAGATCGTTTAGAATTTTTTTGGAAGACGCTTAAGGATTTATTTTACTGTATCGTACAATACGACGGTCTTCAACAGTTGATGTTTTGCGTTTGTGTCCAAGTGTTTGAGGCTTTTTTTTGTATTTTAGAGTATTTGCTATCATTTGATCGGAGCATCCTAACGTTTTCCTAATTTCCTTATAAGTTTTGCCTTTTTCTCAAAGATTTTTAATTAGTTCTCTCTTTTCCTCAGAAGAGTGCTTTCCTCGTCCCACTATTACAAAAAAATTATATGAAATATAATATAATCACTGTAAAAAAGGTTTCCCCACCATTTTTCGAAACTTACTGTTCACCTTTTTTCTTCAATTATATGCTTTTTTAGTTTTATTTTTAAAACTTCACACGCACTCCTATTATTTTGAACAACTCAAACCAAAGGTAAACACAAAAATGAACGAATTTTATCATAAATATAAAAGTTATTATGAACTTCTCTTCTGTATTCGATTTCTTACATACCGTTGTAACTGCCGTTAGAATATCACTTGTTTTACAAATTGGTACACTAACAAATTTCAACACTAAAATTATAAGATTGAAGCACTCTCATTATTTTGAACACAGCTGTATGAGTAAAAATTCCTTGAAATTTCAGCCTCCTAACTTCATTACTTTTTGGTCCAAAGCAAGTTAAAGTTGAGGTATGCCAACGCGCTTGATGTATGTTAGTTCAATATGTAATATTCAAAAGCTTTTTAATAAAAAAATATACAATAAATACAACTTTAAAGTACTTTTTTAATTAATTTAGTTGTTGTAGAATGAGTAGATGAAAAATTTATTAAAAAAAATAACAAAAAAAATTTCTTAACAACAGAATTGTGGTGCAAAAATTTAAAATTTTTGTTTGTTTGCAAAATTATTTTAAATACAAAAAACTACAAAAAATACGCAACGCGCACATTCTGAAAATTATTTACCCAAATAATGGTTTTGGAGGTTTATGTCACAATAATAATAGTTTTAGGTTTTTAACAGTTTGACTATTATTATTTTGACATAAACCTCCAAAACAATTACTTGGGTAACTAATTTTCTATAAATGAGGACAGATATGGAAAGCTGAGATAATTTCCTTTAAAATAAGCCCTCTTCCAGCGTTACAGGTCAACTATTCACCAATTGCAATGAATACTTCCAAAAAAATAGCATTATTTTCGGATGACCTGAACACCAAATTTTCTCGTAAAAAACCGGAAGCTCGATTTTGATTTTAGAACCATGGTTTCTTTGGGAAAAGTTCTTAGAATTTCTCGTATATTACGACCTTGCTATACGCTTTGTCATGTTTTTCGGTCCCGAACAAATTGACCCACCCTATTACTCATTGATGGCATTAGTTGAATTTTTAGGTTAGATGACGTAGTTGAAATATCAAATACATTTTGTTATTTGATAGTCGGTACTTCAGCTGTCAATCAGTAAAAAAATTGTTTGATCGGGTTGGGTAGTTTTTGTTTGACGTCTGTTGAAAAAGCGAAAATCAAAAGGAACATTTTCGTCATATTTTGCTTTTTTATTTCCGGAAAGGAAAAAACGCTTCGCAAGCTTATAAAAAGTTATGTGCTGTTTATGGTGACGAAGCCTTAAAAGAACGGCAGTGTCAAAATTGGGTTGCTAAATTTCGTTCTGATTATTTTTCACTGAAAGATGAAAAACGCTTCGGTTGTCCAGTTGAAGTAGACGACGACCAAATCAAAGCAATAATTGATTCGGATCGTCACAGCACAACACGTGAGATTGCAAGATTGAAAATCGCGTAAAGCAACTTGACTATGTACGAAACCTTGATGTATGGGTTCCTCATGAACTGTAAGAAATTCATTTAACACAACGCATTCACATCGCGCATCACTCTAAACGTAATGAAAACGATCCATTTTTAAAACGATTGATAACTGGTGATGAAAAATTGGTTCTTTACAACAATGTCAATCGGAAAAGATCGTGGAGCAAGCAAGGTGAACCAGCGCAAACAACATCAAAAGTTGATATTCATCAAGAGAATGCTCTGTTATCAGTTTGGTGGGATTACAAAGGAATTGTTTACTTCGAACTTTTACCACTCAATCGAACGATTAATTCAGATGTCTACATTGAACAACTAACAAAATAGAACAATGCAGTTGAAGAAAAGCGGCCCGAATTGGCAAATCGAAAATCCATCATGACAATGCAAGGCCACACTCTTCTTTGGCCACTCCGCAAAAATTATTGGAGCTTGGTTGGGATGTTTTGCCACATCCACCATATAGTCCAGACCTTGCACCTTTTGATTACTTTTTATTTCGATCTTTGAAAAACTTCTTGAATGGTAAACATTTCAATAATGATGATGATGATGTCAAATCGTACCTTGTTCAGTTTTTTTCTCATAAAAACCAGAAGTTTTATGAACGTGGAATTATGATGCTGCCTGAAAGATGACAAGAGGTCATTGCTCAAAATGGGCAATACATTACATAATAAAGTTATTTCGTTCCATGAAAAAATTGACTTTTATTTTCTAAAAAAAATCCGCAATTACTTAGTTGCCAACCACCAATATGTGTGGTGGGGGTAAAAGTGGGCCAAAGTTCAAAATTTTACGGACAATATGGAATTTTACAAATTTCGATTGTATGAGAGGTGGACGTAAAAGTAGGCGAATTTTCTTAATTTTTTTTTTTAACTGGAATTGTCTCAAAAATAACCTGTGCCAAATGTCAGACCTCTACAATGTTTTTAATGCCGGCGTTATCTCACTGTGCGTCGTGTACCGTTTAGTCTGTATGAGCAATTGAGGAATAAAATTGAGAGAATGGTTAAATTGAATGTAATTACTGAGGTAAAGGAACCTGCAGATTGGTGTGCTGGTGACAAAAGCAAACGGTAATTTGAGGGTGTGTTTGGATCCACGGAATTTGAATAAAGTTATTGTAATACCTAGATTTGATTTGCCTACAGTAGATGAATGCAAATATCGTATGAGTGGTTCTAAAATTTTCAGTTTACTGGATGCTAATTGTGGGTTTTGGATCATTCAACTTGATGACGAATCGTCTAGATCAGGGATGAGCAACACGCGGCCCGCGGGCCGCTTTCGGCTCTTTCAACCTATTTATGCGGCCCGCCAAACAAATGTTGCTGCTTCTCAAAAATACACATAATATATAGACACATTAATCAACGAATTTCAATTACGAAGAAACTGAGAAGAGAGCAGTTTCCATGATAATTTTTTCCTAACCATTAATTATCGATGTGGATACAGTTCCCGAAGACTTTCAAAGGGAAGTGATGGACATGCAGAATAATACTGATGTAAAAAATGTATTTCTCTCAGTAAACATCGAGAATGTTTATAAATCCGACCACCGATTTACCGAAGACTGAGTAATGCACGATTAGAAACTTGTGTATGTGTACCTACCTCATCAATTCCGGCTGATATTGATCAGGTTATATCGAAAAAACAGTGCCAAATTTCTCATTAAAAATTTCAAGCAAATACTTTTTTTTTTTTGGCATTAAATTTTATATTTTTTTATTCAAATTTTTATTATAAATAGAGTTTTGTAAATTATTAGTATTTATGTGCGGCCCGCCAAAAAATTTTAAAATTTATAAGTGGCCCGTTGATTAAAAAGGTTGCTCACCCCTGGTCTAGATTATGAATTTTAACACACCATTTGGTAGATATCATTTTCTACGTTTACCATTTGGCATAAGTTCGGCACCTAAGATATTTCATGCCGAAATGGTAAGACTTTTCGGTGATATATCAGGTTTACTAATATACATCGATGATTTTTTGATGCACGCACCGAGTGTGGAGAGGCATAATGAAATTTTGAATCGGGTCCTGGAAAGAGGAGAGAAGGTGGATCTAAAATTTAATAGGGCAAAGTCAATGATTCTCAGGACTGAAATAGTGTTTATTGGTCATATTTTTAGTGAGAGGGGTGTGAGACCGGATGACAAAAGAATAGAATAGCTTTTGGCAATGCCCGTACCGGGGAATAAACGGAAACCGCAGCGATTTTTAGGAATAATTACCTACTTAGAATATTTTATTGACAATTTGCCATATAAGAATAAGCATTTGAGAGACCTTTTATGATTCTATCTGGAAATGGTGTGATTTAAATTTGAAAGAAGAATGTATTTGATGGTTGTGGACTATTATTCAACATTTTTTGAAGTCGAACTGGTTATTCTTCTATACAAGTGATAACAAAACTTAAATGGATTTTTGCGAGGCATGGTATTCCTACTATTCTAATTTCGGATAACGTACCGCCCTTCAATTCAAAGGATTTTAGACAGTTTTGTATTGACTGGGGTATTGACAGCATTACATCGAGTCCATACTTGTCTCGTTCGAATGGCCTCGCGGCAAGAACTATTCAGACAGTTAAATATGTTTTATAGAAGTGTAGAGATTATGGTACGGATCCATATATGGCTTTCTTACAGCAAAGGACAACATCAAGAATTCGTATGCCAAGTCCTGCAGAAAATTACGTACGAAATTGCCAATATATCAATTTTTCCCATTTTTTTAATTATAATTAAATACATTTTATGTGATTATTTATGTTTAATGTAATAAATATCGCTTTATTGTATATTACCGCTGTTTAAGTTTTTTGAAGGCGAATTTATCAATAAATGTGATGTGAACCTATTTATCTGCTCGTAACTGTATATCAGCGACTGACTTTCTCAAGATCGAATAGAGGTAATAAAGTAAATACCATTGGCTACAGTAAAGCAATATCTGAGCAACACTTTTTTATAAACGCTATCCGACTTTGGGGCCAACTACCACCACACATTCAAATATTAAATAATGCAAGACAATTTAAATTTGCAATATTTAAATATTTTACGTAATTCTGCAACAGTACAAATATTGGGAACCTCATTTGTGTTTTTATTTTTTTTTATATAGAATTGTATTTAGCTTTTTTAATACTACTATATACAGAAATATTATTCTTATTAATTTGTTGCTTTAATAAATAAATATGTATTATTTTTCTTTTACTTTTTATAAATTACTTGTTCTTGTTGTGTTGTGATAACTCAATAAATAAATAAATAAAATAAAATAAGTTTTTCGATATAACTTATAACCGTTACAGTTCCTGGACAGAACTGGTAGAGATAGTTTTAGAAGTTCTAGCCACTCAGGTTTTTGTGAAGCGCTCATTTAGTGCATTATCTACAATATTAACCATGCTTAAATTAAAACTCTCAAAAAAATCCCTTCCTAATTTACTTATAGTAAAGCTGAATTATGAGTTATTAAATTAACCGAACCTTAGTATTGAAGATAATATAATAATTAATAATAAATGAAGGGTGATTTTTTAGCTATTATCTTTTTGGCAACACTGGTTTAAATAGATGACTCACGTTTTGTGTTTTGTTTCACTGTCAGACATCTTCAGTTTGGTCTATAATTTAACCATGAATCGTCTTACTGTTCGTTTGCAAATTATTGAATTTTATTATCAAATGCGTGCTCTGTTAAGAAAGTTCATCGCGAGCTTCTTCCATTTTATGGTCAGTTTAATCGACCCACTGAAGCGGCTATTCGGGCTATTGTGACTAAATTTAGAGTGAAGACCAGCCAGAAGAATTGCAAGAGCTACCAATGCATCCAGTTTGGTGCAATTTATTGGCCTGTGGCATCATTGGACCGTACTTCTTCAAAGATAGTGCGAATCGTAACGTAACTGTGAATGGTGAGCGCTACCGTAAGATGGTATCCAACTTTTTTTGTTCAAAATGCAAGAGTTTGACTTGACGGTGCCACATGACACACAGCACGCGTAACAATTAGGGTATTCAATTATTCGACTTTTTTCTTTGGTCGATTAATCGAGTGAGTAATTATTCGGGTTTTTTTCTTGATCGATTAATCGAATAAAATTTCAAAATTGATCGATTAATCGCATTTTGTTTTATATAAAATAACATACCAATTTTGTGTATTATTAAAACGTTTTATTCAAAAAAACAAATAACCAAAAACATAGTCATGTAATAACTTTTTAAAAATTCATTAATTAGGGTTTACTATAGACTATAGTGTAGAAAATGTAATGAGATCTCATATTTTATTTTCAAACATATTATTGAAAAACTAAACCATAAGTAATAAATTAATTAATTTTAATATTTGAGATCATATATATAACGATTTAATATATAAAAGTAATAATTTACTAGTTCGTATGCAATAAAAATATTAAATAAGTAATTAAAAATAATTCATATTATGAGTTAAAAATTAGTTAAAAAAATTATGCACTTCTATTAAAGTAGCCTTTTAAAAAAAGGATGTAATTTATATGTTTAGCTTTCAACCGATTGTTTTCTTTAGTTTTAATAAAACTCGATTTTGAGAACACTCTCTCGCTGATTGTAGATGTTGGAGAAATTGAGAGAAGTGCATGGCAAAAAATATATAATTTTAGAAATCATCCATTAAATCATTGCAGCCTCTTTTAGGTTTTTTGAAATTTTGTAATTGTTTCATTTAATTGTGAAAATAGATTATTTTCGTTTATTTCAAATAAATCTTCTGCAATCATATCATCATCTGACACATTTTGTTCCATATTTTCTAAAAACATTTTCAAAAACAATTTGTTTGCAAAATCTTTTTTTTCAGATTTTGTGCAATATTTTAAAAAAGTGAAAATGTACCAGAATTTAGATATAAAATAAGTGTACTAAGTAGTTTTACACGACTTTCATTTATTCGAATCTTAAGCCTTTCTAATAAATAATTTGGAAAAGGATTGTTTGCATTTTCCATTGTATTAATAACAAATTGTATAATGCCTTCTAAATCTATCAATGTAGCAGAATCCTTGCCTAGCTCTGTAATAGCGACATCAAGTGGTTTAAGGGCTTTATTCAAATTTGATAAAACGTTAATTTCCATATCTGTAAAAGTTGTCAAACCAAAATCAGATAGACCGTAATTTACGTATTTATAAATACGAAGAAAATTTTCAATCATGGTAGATAAAGACGACCATCAATGCTTTAAATCATGTACAAGACGAATTTCTTTTTCTTTTCTTGCAGCATAACATATGTTTGCAATTTCTTTTGTTTTTCATTAGATTTATTAAATACTTTACAACACTTAGGAAGTTTATTAATACCATTTATTATTTCTATTTATTATTATTAATAAAGTATTTTTTATATGGATTAATCGATTAATCGTAGGAAATTATTCGAGTTATTCGTTATTCGAAATTTGACTATTTTTAATTGTTCGAACAATTATTTGAACAAAATTCTTCGATTAATCGACTAACGATTAATCGTTTGAATACCCTAGTAACAATGGTGAACATTTTATTTCACGTTCGGGACTGGTCAATTGACCGCCTAGATCGTGCGATTTAACGCCTTTAGACTATTTTTTGTGGGGCTATGTTAAAGCTCAAGCTTCAATTGACGCATTGGAAAACAACACTTAAGCATTTATTTGTGAGATACCGACCGAAATGTTGGAAAGAGTATGCCGGATGGACCATTTGAGGCGCAAAATAAAAATTGAATGCACACGTCCACTCATAAGTGAAAAGTGAGTGAATGATTTGGTACTCTGCTTTGAATTGATGACATTTTAGTTTTTGCTTTTTGCACCTGCGGGTAAATATGGTATCATCTGCATAGCTTGAACATGTACCGCGAAAGCTTTTATTTTTCCAGTAACATCCTTAATTTTATCATTATTTTTTTCATCCCTATCACGATTTCTTTCTATAGCATGATTGTTATTTTCATCACCATAGATACATACCAGAGATCAGTATTGAGTCGCTTTTTAGCGATTCATACGCACTTATGAAATTTTAAATATAAGTGAGTACACGTAGTTGAAGTTTAACTACTCTAACTCACACATACTCACACAACGTTAATTCATTAATAAAGGTTGCAATAAATAAGAGTCCAATGTTGACATCAAACTCACACTCACTTGGATTCATAATTTTATAAAAATATTTATGATACTCACAATTGATTCGAGTGACTCGAATCATACGGAAAAAATATACCGTTTTAGTCGATAGACGTATACAATAAAAAAGAAAATTAATATGGTGTATACAAAAATGAACATTCTTTTTCTAAGAGTTAATTTTTTTATTTTTATAGTTATTTCACATAAAAGCAAGATTAAAATTATTTGTAATTTTTCTAGTGAAGACAGTAAAATTATGCGTCGTCTTTTACTTCAAGATACGAGGTTATGCATGCAACATTATAACAACTTAGGATACGAGGTTGAATAATGTTAAATAAAAACAAAACTAATAAACCAAAATATTATTCTTATAAATAAAATTCTTGCATATTCTGCTAAAGAAGTTACACTTATAACTTTGCAAAATTGTTGTTTGGAATTAACTAATTACTTTGCCGGTTAAAACACAAAATCGCAAAAAAAAAACGAGTTACGAAGTTGCGTTAGTAAACCATATATATAAAAATTTGGTACTAAAAATAACGATTATTGTTAATTATAAATAATATACAAATTAAAAAGCAAGTGGTTTTTATATTGTCAGCATTTATCCAATATACCAAGTAATTTTGGCTTTTTGAAAGTCCATAATTTTTTCAGCTTCCTCCCAGGAATTGTGTTTATACTATCTTCAGTATTTTCTTTAGGAGGATCTACAAATTTAGATTTACAAATTAGTATCATGTAACCTGAATTTAATAAATACATTTTCATAGTTCTTACCTAAACTTACTGTTTGGCGTATATCCAATAAATAAAAGCAGTTTTCCAAAAAGGAGAAATAAAACACAATATTTAATATTAATTTGAGAATTAACCTCACTTTATTTAAAATTCAAAAGATTACCTCGTAAAGGAGTATATTATACCGTAGGTATATAAATATGTATATAAAATGACGATAAGTGTTGAAAAAACACACACAGTTTTAAGGCCGAAAAACCAAGTATATATTATATAGAAATAGAAAAGGTAACTAGACAATGTTTAAATACTGTTACTATTTTTCTTATATTTCCATCATGGATGAAAATATAAGGTAGTGTAAATACACTCGAAAAAAAGGACTATTTAAATTAAACAAGTTTAAATCATACTTAAGCACTTACAACACGGAATTTTAGAAGAATATAGTCGCCGTAGTCTAGTGTGTTGAATTATTAGACAGGAGCTCCGGATTCAAACACCAGCTCTGACATCTTGAAAAAAGAAATTTGAAAAAAAAACATTTCTTTCGGCGACTACCTCTTAGCAGCCTTCTGGCAAAAGCTCTGAGTGTAACTGATTGCCATGAACAATAGTGCTGTCAAATTCTGCTACTTTTTATTACTCAATAGTATTGAGCACTTTCATTTGAGTACGCAGTATTACTTAATACTTTTAAAGGATTTTATTTTTAAGAAAAAACAATTTCATTAAGTATTGTGTTTTTAGACAGAAATTTGTTTGGCCGTTAAAATTTAAATTTTGTATACAACTTCGAAGAAAACTATTGAGTAGTTACTTTTAAGTATTGAATACCCAAAAATTAGTACAAATACTCGATACTCGGTACCCATTACTCAATACTTTGCAGCACTAATAAACAAGCTTCTCAAGCCTGTCATTCGAAATCGAATTCAAACTGTAGATCCCGGTACTCATGGAAAAAAATTGACGTACACAATAAGGATACTGTGAAAAACTGGGCCGTTACTCGGAAGTAATATTGGAATGGTCAATTATGTATGCCTGCTTAAGTTTTCTAACGACATTAAAATATTTGTCTCAGAGTTCACCTTGGGGCTTCGATTGAAGAAAATACTTTTTTTGGATTTATAACACTTCATCATTTAACTAATTTTTTTATATAACATATATTTTTAGCATTATTACTACTATTATTTAAATCACTTCTGCGATAATCTTTTTGTACAGTGTTGTCAGATTAGGGGATTTATCCCTAAAATGGGGAGTTTTTTTCTGAAATGGGGATAGAAAAACTCATTTGGGGATGGGGATTTAATTGGGGATGATCGACCAGTTTTAGGCGATTTTTAAAATTTGTTTGCTTGCTTAATTATATATTATAAACTTCTTACATTCGAAACACACGATGAAAGAATTTCAATAGAAATTCAATTTTCAAGATTTGCTTATAAAATTGTTTAAAACTTATACTTTCATATAAAATTTTTGCAACGTGTGCTCTTGGTTTTAGTTTGATTTATTTTCTCATATAAATAGCATATATAGCATCCCCGTATCATTATGTTTCCGCCACCTTTTTTAATGGTTTTTATTGCGGAGAAATTTAGTATTACAGGGCCTTCTTACATCTGAATTACTTTCGTCCGACCGACCACAATTACTTTTCCACTTATATTTACTTTATGGTATGGGAATGCTTTCCATAATATGGCACAGGACATCTAAGATGTGCGTCACTATAAAGTGTAACACCCATTTTCCTTAATAACTTTTTTCACCTTTAATCAAAATTATTTTTCTTAATCACAATATCTTTGAAAAATGTGTCAGATTTTAAAATGTATCAGTTTGTCAAATTTGACTTGTTAGTTAGTTCACAATGGATAATCAAAGACAAGTGCATACAAAAATTATTCAAATAATTAAAAAAAACCATATTGGAGTTATACAAAAGTTGCTAGGGAAGTCCACGTGACCAGGCAATGTGTTTCCAGAGTGGTCAAAAAGTTTAACAAAGACCTAAAAATTGAAAGAAAGCCTGGAACAGGTAAAGCAAAACTGGTAACGAACGACGCGAAAGCCAAAAAGGTTGAGAAGCTTTTGCTGGCTCTTCCAAACATTTCTGGTCGCGAAGTGGCCCGGCGCGTGCAATGTTTGGAAAGTTTTGTGCGCCGAATTAAAGCTGAAGCTGGCCAGTTTATAGTGACGCACATCTTAGTTTATTTTACATCAGTTAACTTTGAAGAACGTTAAATAGCAGTTTATTTACTTGATAACATCACATTCTAATAAAAGCAATATAAGAGGGTTTAGTTCGTATAGAATTTTTTGAGCTATAGCATATTAAGTGCTGCTGTACTAAGCTTAGAGTATACCTTAAAAAACACAACTCAGAATATTGTTTTTGGTTTTTTTCTTTTACTGTACTGTAAAAAATGTTGTTTAAATCTAGTTATAAATATTGAATATTAAAAATTGTTCTTGGTTTTCATTTGGACGTTAATGGGTTAATAGTAATGAACAAGGCAATACAATACAACTATAGAAAAAACCACACGCATTTTGTGTCGCGTGATCTACCCGTAACTGTCAAAACTATAAAAAGTTTTTGTAGAAAATGGTGGAAAAGAAACTAAAAGCAGTGTTGCCACAGTCCGTAAAATTTAGTAACTAAATTTCAATAAGAAAATTCAATAAATTAAAACTAAACATTTAAATGTCGGCTAATTTTATACATATAAAATTTAATTTCAACATACATTCTATGATATAAACTGTAAAATAAAGTGAAAGTCTCCCATATACAGTTGTGTTCAAAATAATAGGAGTGCCATTCATTCAAAGCCGAAGTTTAAAATTAAGTAGAAAAAAAAAAAGAAAATATTAATTTCTTTTGAGATAAAATTTATTTCTAATTGATCTTCTAATTTTTTACCAATTAATTATTTAATTAAAATTATTAAAACATGAAATATTTAATTAAAACAAAGTTTTCTTTCAAAATTCCCTGTTCAAAATAATAGGAGTGTTTATACACAACCTAGTAGTATTAAAGCTAAAGTCACAAAAGTTAAATATTATTTACAAATAGTGTCCCCGATTTAATATTTTGTTGAATAACCTTTGTTTTTAATGACTTCAGCACATCTTCGAGGCATTGAGTCAATAAGATCCTGGCATTTCTTTAAAGGAATTTGATGCCACGCTTCGCGCACTGTGCTCCATAATTTTTCCGCATTTGATGGCTGTTTCTCTGCAATATATTTTTTAACGTCTGCCCACACATGTTCTATGGGATTCAGGTCAGGAGACTGAGCAGACCACGACATAATCTGAACTCAATTTACCCGAAACCACTCATTTGCCAATTTACTGGTATGTTTTGGGTCGTTATCTTGTTGGAATATCCATTTAAGAGGCATATTTCACTCTGCATAAGGTAGCATTACCTCTTTCAAAATTCCAACATAAACGTTTCTATCCATTATGCCTCTAATTTCGTAAATTGGACCTGCACCATTATACGAAAAGCTTCCCCATAACATTACTTTTGCACCACCATGCTTAACTGTTTTTTGTGTATATTGGGCTTTATATTCTGTATTGGACGGACGTCTAATATATTGTCTAGACCCAGTGCCACCAAATAAAACAATTTTGCTTTCGTCGGTCCAGAGTATGTTTCTCCATTTTTCTTTCGGCCAATTGATGTGTTCTTGTGCAAACTTTAAGCGTGCTACTGCCTGTTTTTTTGTCAGTAGTGGTACTTTCCGTGGACTTCTTGCAAATAAATTATTTTCCATCAGGCGTATACGAATAGTACGGCCACTTACGGCAAGATTTAGATCCTTTTGAATTTTTTTGGAAGACGCCCAAGGATTTTTTTTGCTGTATCGTACAATACGACGGTCTTCAACAGTTGATATTTTGTGTTTGCGCCCACGTGTTTAAGAATTTTTTTATATTTTAGAGCATTTGCAATCATTTGATCGGAGCATCCTAAGGTTTCCTTCATTTCTTTATAAGTTTTGCCTTTTTTTCGAAGATTTTTAATTAGTTCTCTCTTTTCCTAAGAACAGTGTTTTCCTCTTCCCACTGTTACAAAAATTTATGTGAAATATAATATAATCACTGTAAATAAGGTTTTCACACCATTTTTTTAAACTTACTTTTCACTTTTTTTCTTCAATTATATGCTCTTTTAGTTTTATTTTTAAAACGTCACACGCACTCCTATTATTTTGAACAACTCAAACCAAGGGCAAACACAGAAATGAACGAATTTTATTATGAATATAAAATTTATTATGAGTTTCTCTTCTGTATTCGATTTCTTACATACCGTTGTAACTTCCGTTAGAATATCACTTGTTTTGCAAATTGGTAGACTAACAAATTTCAACCGTAGAGATATTAGATTGGTGCACTCCTATTATTTTGAACACAGCTGTAAAACATATTGTTACGAAGAAATAATTTTGTAAAACAAAATCATAATTGCATTCCCTTAAATTAGTACAGGGTGTTTTTTTTAGGGGTATAGAACTTCGAATTGAAATAAAACACAAGAAAATCGTTTTAATGTCCATCAATTTGGCTTTATTGGAAGGATAATTTTATGCCATTAATGTTTAAATATGATTTCGAGCATGTGGCCGCCGCTGCTAGCTCGAATAAAGCCAATTCTACAGGTCCAATTTTCAACCACTTTTTCGAGCATATGGGACCGTATGTTGGCAATAACGCCACGAATGTTGGCTTCCAAGTCCCTTAACGTTTCTGGTTTGTTGGCGTAGACCAGCGACTTCACATATCCCCAAAGAAAATAATCCAATGGTGTCAAATCACACGATCTTGGTGGCCAATTGACAGGTCCATTCCGCGAAGTTATGCGCTCATCGAATGTTTCCTTCAATAAATCGATTGTGACGTGCGCTGTGTGGCATGTAGCGCCGTCTTGTTGGAACCACAACTCATCCACATTCATGCCATCCAATTCGGGAACAAAATAGTCGGTTATCATGGCTCTATACCGGTCTCCATTATCGGTAACTGACTCTCCAGCATCAGCTGGTGGAGACTCCACCAGCCCATAGAGCACACCAAACAGTCAGTTTTTGTGGATATAATGGCGTCTCAAGGGTCTCATGTGGATTCTCTTCACTCCAAATGCGGCAATTTTGCTTGTTGACGTAGCCATTCAACCAAAAATGAGCCTCATCACTGAACAAAATTTTGCGATGAAAATCAGCATCGAGATCAATCTCATTTTCGGCCCATACACCAAAATCACGACGCATTGCATGATCTCGCGGCTTTAATTCTTGCACAAGCTGGAACTTGTAAGGTCGCAAGCCAAGATCTTTGCGCAAAATCTTCCATAAAGTTGATGGACAAAGCTCCAATTGCTGTGCACGGTGGCGAATCGATTCATTCGGGTTCTCTTCAACACTTTGCTCTACAGCGGCAATTGTTTCTTCGGTGCGCACTGTTCGACGTCTCTGCGGATGCATATTATCACATAGAGTAAACGTAGTGCGAAAACGATCCATGGTTAACCGAATTAATTGCTCTGATGGACGATTATGTCGACCATAAAATGGACGGAGCTTGCGGTAAACTTCGCGAACTGAACCACTATTTTCGAAATAAATTTGCACGATTTGCAAGCGTTGTTCTTTTGTCAACCTGTTCATGATAAAATGGCAAACCAAACTAAATATTAATCACTTGACAGCTGACAAAATGGCCGCCAGTTAAAAAAGTGATGCCAACTTAAAGTTCTATACCTCAATAAAAAACACCCTATATTTTCACTATTTCTAGCATTTGGGCTATATAAAAAATTATTATAATAAGAAAATATATGTCGGAAAATTTAAAATTATATAAAATTTTAAATTATAAAAAAATTATTATTGCTGTGGAATTAGTTAAATACTAAGCAATAGAGACAATAACAATTACCAGAAAAACTGTAGGTATTATAAATAAGGCTTCACATTACTCTTTTTAGTTATATGTACACACATGGTCAAAATAATAAATACACTTCTACTATTCTTTTTTCGTCTGCGTTTCACCATTGTTATTTTAATTTGGAATGACAACTTTGTTAGTTTTCTATTCTTCTGTATTGGCAACGGTGTTTAAGAAGAAAAGTGTTGGGAAAATCCCGTTACTTTTCTTTTGTTTTCTAATATTATATTAAAAGTTACATTTGTGCCTGGTCAAAAAAATAAATACATTTTACATTTTGTAATATTTTACATATTTAACAAAAGGATTGTTAATTTATTTACATCATTATTTACACAAGTATTAATCCAAAACGAAATTAAATAAAATTGGCTTAACAGATGGGCAAAAAAAGGCACTGTACTCCAGAAGAAAGGAGGGTTGTCTTAAGATTAAAAAATGATGGGTACAGCCTTCGAGAAATATCAAAAACTATGAATAGATCCTTAGGGTTCGTCCAGAATGCCCTTACACCTCAACCAAGTAGAGAAACTCGCGGAAGGCCAACAAAAACAGCCGACGACAGATAATCGCATTGTCACTCTCGCCAAAAGAAACCCTTTTATATCTTCTAGGGAAATTTGTGCCCATATAGACAATGTGATATTCTGCTCGAACTGTCCGGCGAAGACTACAGCGGGCTAATTACCAGGTCGAATAGCCAGAAAAGTTCCTCTGCTTCGGACGAAAAATCTTAAGGCCAGATTGTCGTTCGCAAAAAACCATTTAAGAAGGTGCGAACCAGCAGATGAGAAAAAGTGGCGTAACTCCTTGTGGAGCGACGAAACAAAAATCAATTTGTTTGGCAACGATAACGGACGTAATGTTCGTCGACCTCAGGGTACAGAATTTCAACCCCGTTTTAGAAAAAAAATGGTAAAGCACGGTGGTGGCAACATTATGGTGTGGGGATGTTTTTCGTGTATGGTGTTGGTCCAATTTTTCGTATTAGAGATACTATGATTCATTTTGAATACAAAAACATAATGGAGGATATAATGTTGCCATACGCTGAAGAAAACATGCCTCTTAGATGGGTCTTCCAGTAGGATAATGACCCAAAGCACACATTCTGCTTTGTTAAACATTGGTTTCTGGAAAATGGTTTTACTCTCCTAGACTGTCAAAGTCAGTCAACAGATCTGATTCCAATTCAAAACCTTAGGGAAGAGTTAAAACAAAGAATAAGAAAGAAAACATTTCAAAATAAAGACCAACTTTGGAATTTTGTTGATAAAACCTGGTATGATATTCTTTTGGATACCTGCCGTAAATTAATTAGCAGTATGTCAAACAGAGTACACCCAGTTACACAAAATAATGGAGGATACACTGGGTATTAATAAAACTAGTCAAAATATTACAAATTGCACTCAATTGAATTGAGATATTACTTATAATTTAATGAATAATACAATGTATTTATTATTTTGTCCACTTTCTTTCTGAATTTTTTTTTAATTTTTATTTAATAAAACACTTTATTTTTGTTTTGATGAATTAATTGTTTGTGCTTTCTCTTAAACATAACTAAAACTATATAAATTAAAAGAAAAAATGTTTATTAAAATAAATGTTTATTTTTATTTTAATGCTAAATGCAAGTGAAATGCATGTATTTATTATTTTGACCATATGTGTATATACAAGATTATAGAGTGTAAATAAAAGCTTTAAAATCCAAAAGTATCTGTATTTTTGGTTTGCAGTAAAGAGCCCTAGTATACAAAACGAACTATAAAGGACAATTCATAACAATATTATCTTGCTTGAACCTAAAATATTACAATGTTTAGTTAAAACTATTATTATTCAATAAAATACCATTTTCTTCTTAAAGAAAGAAAAAACACAAAAAGAAAATATATATGTAAGAAAAAAGTAGCCAACTTTGGTTAGATATAGCCAATATGGCAACACTGATTGAAAACATAAACATTGAAATAAAAACAAAAAAGATAAAAATGTAAACAAACTTTGACGTTTACAGGTAGGTTTACATAAAATCAGCCTGAGAGATGCAATGACCTGTATTAATGGGCCTTGGTAATGCAGTTCTACATAATATGTGCTTCTTTACTTTTTCTTTTCAACAATTCCGATGCCAATACTGCTCCACAAAGCTCCAGTTTAGACAGCGATATGAATTTGATTGGTGCCACTCTCGTCTTCGAAGTTAAGATATTCGCATAAATCTCTCCGTTTGGGTTTTTAACACGAATGTAAATCAACCCCGCGTATGCTTTCTCTGACGCATCAGAAAATGCATGAAGTTGCATTGACGATTGCTCACAGAATCCGACCCACCTAGGGACGCGTACATAAGCGACATGCCGAAAACTATTCACAAACTTCAACCACACATCTACCGTTGATTCCAAAGATAATCATCCCAGTCAATATCATCATTCCAAATTTGATGCATGTTCATTTTGGCCAAGACAATAACTGGACTTAACCAGCCAACGAGATCATAAATTCTCCCGATAGTGGACAAAACTTCCCTTTTAGTATACTCCGATTTGATATCCAATGAATCAACCTTGATAAAGAAAGAGTCTAATTGCGCATTCCAAAAAATGTCAAGCGTCTTCAAACAACTAACCTCATAAACTTTCAAAAACAATGCGTCAACCAAATAATCCGCAGGGAGACCGTCCAAAATTGAACTTTCATTTGAAGTCCATTTCCTGAGTTCAAACCCAGCCGACTTCAACGCCGCAAATAATTGGTCCCTCGCTGAAATAGCGTCCGATGGATCATGAGCCCCAGATAACATATCATCTACGTACATATCCCTTCTCAAAATTCTCGACGCTAATGGGAAATCCATCTCACAATCATCCGCTCGTAGTCCATTATGTCGTTGTCTACCGAATTCCTGTAAAGGATCCGCGGAAATGGAGTATGGTCTGCATGAACAAAAATTTACCGATACATCTGCGTAATATCGCAGTTAAAATTACTGGCAAAATTGGCAAATTATTTAACGTACAGAAGTTGAAAAATTTTAGATTCGTTGATAGTTTGACAGTTGACTTACACTGTAGATTGTAACCTCTGTTAACGACGTATCGTACTTCTACCTTTAAATGCAATTCATTTATAATATGGTCTTAATCATCTCTGTTTAAAAAACAAACAAATACATAATGAAATTTAAAATAGAAAAAATTGGAAAACTAAAGACATGTTTTATTAATAAATATCTATATTCAAAACATACTGTGAGCGTCCAAAAAAAGTAAACAGTTACTTTATCTGCATTAAAGCTTTTATTACAGGAAAGATATAAGTAGAAATTAAAATGTTTAATAACAGTTTAAGAGGCTTATAAAATAAGACTTTAATTCTGTATTAACCAAAAATAAAAACTAAAAAAAACAAATATATCACTTCATCTTAAAATACTACTATTTTTTTTAAATCTTTGTGTGAAATTGGAGAAATTTTCGGAAGGAATCATTGCACTGTAAAAAAAATTATAGATAAATATGCGAAACATAAACCAGTAGAAGATTTACCCCGGCCGGTGCGACCAAAACGACTTACTGGCGCAGAAGTACGAGCAGTAGTTCGAGAAGTGAAGACTAATCCTATGTCAAGTGCTGTTCAACTAGCAAAAAATATAGCAGAGACATCTGGAAAATCAGTCAGTGCCAGTACAATTAGAAGAGAACTCCACAAAAATGGACTACATGGCAGAGTTCCTCGAAAAAAGCCTTACATTTCTAAAGCAAACCAACAGAAGCGCGTAGAATTCGCAAATACAAAAATGAGGGTGTTGGTTTCTGGAAAAACATATTATATACCGATGAGAGTAAATTTGAAATATTTGGAGTGAAAAAGCCTCCAAAAATATGGCGGTCGAAGAATGAAGCTTTTCATGAAAAGTGTGTTACATCAACCGTGAAACATGGTGGAGGTTCAATTATGGTCTGGGGCTGTATGGCGGCATCTGGTGCCGGCAATCTAGTGTTTATTGAGTCGACAATGAATAAAATAGATTACCTAAATATTCTAAAAGAAAACGTTGCCCCCAGCGTTGAAAAATTAGGACTTCCAAACAACTGGGTCTTTCAACAAGACAACGACCCGAAACATACGTCGATGATTGTTAAGGAATGGTTGTTATACCGAACGCCTAAGACCTTAGATCACCCACCCCAGTCTCCAGACCTTAACCCTATCGAACATTTATAGGAGCACCTTGATAGAAAAATCAGGCAAAGAGCCATTTCCAACAAGGACGATTTGAAAAAAGCTTTAATTGAATGATGGCACAAAATCTCTCCAGACATTACGACAAACCTTGTGGAATCAATGCCAAGAAGGTTAAAAGCGGTGCTAGATGCAAAAGGAAAACAAACCAAATATTAAAAGTTAACCTATTTTTAGTTTCTGTACCTAACTTGCCTATTTAATAGATTCTGTTTACTTTTTTTTTTGATGCGTAAAAATAGTACTATTTTAAGATGAAGTGATATATTTTTGTTTTTGTTTAGATTTTATTTTCGGTTAATACAGAATTAAACTCTTATTTTATAAGCCTCTTAAACTGTTATTTAACATTTTAATTTCTACTTATATCTTTCCTGCAATAAAAGCCTTAATGCAGATAAAGTATCTGTGTACTTTTTTTTGACGCTCACAGTATCTAAATATGTGTATGCAAACATCAATTGTAGATTTTTATCAAACACACAGAAATCGAACTAAACTGAAAATTTAGAGGACGATATTCCGACAACCAGGTAGAAACAAACAATTTTATGTTTGTTTCTAAAAGTTTCTACATAATATTCCACTTTCAGTGATGAAAACAAGAATTTAACAAAATAAAATTTAGAGCCGAGTGGCTAAATGCTTTTGACTGGCTCCAGAGAAAGGATGGTTGTTCTTTCAGCGTTGTGTATTCAAAAAGCATTTACTTACTTACTTACTTACTTAGCTGGCCATAACAACCCGTTAACGGGTTTCGGCCTGCCTCAACACTAGTCTCCAGGCGTCTCTGCTAAGCGCACGCCTTCTCCAGTTGGTCACACCAATTGATGACAGGGCTCCATCTACCTGGTCTTTCCAACGTAAACATGGACGTCCTCTACGCCGACGTCCAGTGACCTTCGCATCGAAAACCTTTTTCGCTGGAGCAGATTCTTCCATCCGAACAACATGGCCGAGCCAGCGCAGCCGCTGGATGTTAATGCGCTGGACAACATCTATGTCGCCGAGGAGCTCATACAGCTCATAGTTGGTCCTAATGCGAAACTCATCGCCTTGCTTCAGTGGACCAAAGATCTTGCGAAGAATTTTTCTCTCAAACACTCCCAGGACCGCTGCATCGGCACAAGATAGCGTCCATGCTTCCGCACCATAGAGAAGCACCGGGAGAATAAGCGACTTGTAGAGTGTTAATTTCGTCGCACGAGAGAGGTCTCTATTACTAAACTGCCTACCGAGACCGTAGAAGCACCTGTTGGCCAGTGTAATTCTTCGCTTGATCTCCAGACTGACATCATTCTTGCTGGTAATGGCGGTGCCAAGGTAGATGAACTCCTTAACAACATCGAATGTATAGTTGCCGGCTGTAACCTGGGAGCCGATACGTTCAACATCCCTACTCGTCGACAACATGTACTTCGTCTTGCTCTCATTTACCGCCAGACCCATTTTTGCAGACTCCCGTTCAATAGCATTAAAGGCTGCGGTGACATCTCGCTTGGTATGCCCAATGATGTCTATGTCGTCTGCATACGCAAGGAGCTGAACACTTTTGTTAAATATAGTGCCATTTCGATGAACACCCGCCTTTCGCAAAACACTCTCCATGACGAAATTGAAGAGGTCGCAGGATAAGGGATCGCCCTGTCTGAAACCTCGCACGGTATTAAAAGGTTCGGAGAGGTCTTTTCCTACCTTGACGGAGCTGCAGGAGTTGCTCAACGTCATTCTGCACAGTCTTATCAGCTTTGCAGGAATACCGAGCTCAGACATTGCGGCATATACGCGATCTCTTATCGGGCTATCGAACGCTGCCTTATAGTCGACAAAAAGATGGTGTGTGTCGACTTGACTTTCATGGGTCTTCTCCAGGATTTGGCGCAGTGTGAATATCTGGTCAATGGTGGACTTACCAGGTCTGAAGCCGCACTGATAAGGTCCAATCAGTGAGATGGCGAATGGCTTCAGTCGTTCACACAATACGCTCGTAAGAACCTTATATGCGATAGGGAGGAGGCTTATACCCCTGTAGTTGGTGCATATCGTGGGATCTCCCTTTTTCAGGATGGGACAGAGAGCACTAAGATTCCAATCGTTGGGCATACTTTCCTCCAGCCATATACTGCAAATGAGCTAGTGCATGCACCTAACCAACTCATCGCCTACATACTTGAACAGTTCAGCTGGCAAACCATCAGGCCCAGCTGCTTTATTGTTCTTCAGTCGCCATATGGCAACCTTGACCTCTTCATGGCTGGGGGACGGGATCTCGATGTCGTCGTTAATGATTGGGTCCGGCACAGCATCTCTAGAGGCGGAATTTGTGTCGCCATCGCCCTGCAGTAGATTAGAGAAGTGCTGTCTCCATACTCTTAGTGTTCCTTGTGCATCTGTAACCAGGTTACCATTTTCATCTCTGCATGAGGTTGCTCCGGGCTTAAAACCAGTAGTAAGACGCCTTATCTTTTTATTAAAATTTCGAGCATCATTTCTACTCCTGCACATCTCGATTTCCTCACGATCACGCCTTTCTTGCTCCCTTTTCTTTCTTCTAAATAGGCCTCTCTCTTCCCTCCTCTTCTCTCTGTACACCTCCACAGTTGCTCTTGTAGTGGTGGACTGCAACGTTCTTCTGTAGGCAGCATTCTTTGCCGCAGTGGCCTCACGACACTCTTCATCGTACCATTGGTTTCTGCGTGGAGGACGCTCAAAACCAAGGACTGTTTCGGCAGCGTTGCGCAGAGAGTGAGCAATGTGAGACCACTGTCCACCAATACCCTCGAGAGAGGACGGGATGCAATGGAGGTCATTAGAAAGACGATCGGAAAACGACCTGGCTGTCTTTTGTGATCGCAGCTTTTTGATGTCCAGCTTCCCCCGAACACTAGAACGTGCCATATTCGCTGCGCATATGCGCAGTCGCATCTTGGCTGCGACAAGATAATGGTCCGAGTCGACATTTGGACCTCTAAATGTGCGCACGTCTAGTATACTGGATACATGCCTTCCATCAATCACAATGTGATCGATCTGGTTGGTAGTTGATCGATCGGGAGAGAGCCAGGTGGCCTTATGGATATCGAGATGCTGGAACCTGGTGCTACAAACTACCATGTTTCGCGCCGAGGCGAAATCGATCAGTCTCATGCCGTTCAGTGAGGTGGAATTATGGAGACTGAACTGTCCGACAGTGGGGCCAAAGATACCTTCACGTCCAACTTTCGCATTGAAATCGCCGAGGACAATTTTGGGGTCATGTGCCGTACACTTATCGTATACGTCCTCGAGCTTTGCGTAGAAAGCATCTTTGACCGCATCATCCTTATCTTCCGTCGGGGCGTGCACGCAAATAAGGCTGATATTATAAAACTTTGCCTTTATTCGGATCGTAGCAATTCTTTCGTTCACGGGGGTGAACTCCGAGACAAGATGGCGAAGTCTCTTACTTACTACGAATCCGCAGCCAAATTCGCGTCTCTTGTCATGGCAGCTGTAGTAGATGTCACATGTTGCTTGCCTCGTACAACCTTGTCCTATCCATCGCATTTCCTGGATGGCGGTGATGTCAGCCCTGCATTTTGTGAGAGCATCCGCCAATTGGATAGAGGCACACCCTCCCTATAAAGGGTTCTCACATTCCAGGTGCATATCCTTAAATCATAGTCCTTAAAACGTTTGCCAAGTTCGTCAACATAAAAGGGGGTCCGTTTAGAGGCTATTGTTTTTGCTTTCATTGAAGAACGTTTTTACGTGGTGGGTTTCAAGCCCTACGCACAACCCAAATTTAAAGTCCAGGGGATTGGACAATCGCCGCATACATTAGTTAACAAGCTAGCGGGTGCTAGAATGTTATCCAGGAGGGCCGCGTGGAGGCTGTATGTCGACTTGAATACAACGGGAACAAGGATCGTTCTGGAGGCCGCCAGGTTGACCCCAATCAGAGACTTTGCCTTGTCCGAAGTATCCCATCATCAAAAAGCATTTAAAATCTTAAAAATGATCAAAATACTATGGTAATGCTATGTTCACACGACAATATGAAACACTTGGTTCGCTCTCTGAACCACGATTGCGAAACTCACCGTTCAGACGACAGTTTAGTGTTTCATTTTGGCATTTCTCTTTTATGTATACAACAATGTATAATGTACATACCAGAGATTAATTTAGTGTACACATTTTATCCTCTATACACAAAACCTACACAATGGACATCGAAAAAAATTACATTGAAATTTGTATGCATGCTTCACTTTATACACGAATACATCTTGAGTGTACACTACTGTGCATTATATCTAAATGTATACATTGAAGACATTAAAAGCATTGAATTAACTTTATATACGTTCGCACATTTGTGGTGAAGAAAACATTGAATTTGTTTTGTAACTTCATAAGATTAATGTATTTGTGTGCGCAGAAAAAGCAAATACTGAAAATATTATAAATACCTAGGGCTGCCAGACGAATTTTTTTGTATCTTTGAGCGCCAATAAGCATTAAAAAAGCCCTCTACAAAAAAATACTTACTGAAAATAAAAATGTCAATTATTTATTAATATTTTCGGCCAAAAAAGTTTGTATTTTAACTGTCCAATATTTATCTTCAAGCTACTTAGGCCCAAATTGTTTCATATAAATAAAACCAAGTTTATTTTATGTTTCCCGACGTTTCGTGAATTTTATGTTCACTTTATCAAGGGAGTCGTCTATTTAAATTCATAATATATATTTTTAATTGGAAATAGATAAATACTACATATAATATAAATACTTACATATAGTTTAGTTTACATATAAACACATTATTATTACACTGAAAACTTCTTAAACCGTGTAGGTTATACCTGCGCACAATACAAGAAAGTAAGCTTACAAAGTATCACAAATTGTTTTGTATCTAATACTACAGCTGTTGAAATGTTTACATTAATATACATACATATTCTTAAAACAAACAAATTAACTTCATAATACAACAATAATAAAGTTTCTGAGATGATAATTGCTTGTTCTATTTTATTGCCAGTTTATAATTAGTGCTCAAATTGTCTGTGTCCTCTCTGATATTCATAGTCCTATGTATTTTTTGCTGTATTCTTAAGCTCTCTGTTATAAATCTCTTTTTTGTATTATTTATTTTGTCCAGTATTCTTATCTCTTCAAAGTTAGGTTTATGTTTTGTTTTTATAATATGTTGTGACAATGCAGTACTCTCTTTGTTTTTATTTATGTCTGATATATGTTCTTTTACTCTCGCCTCCAAAATTCTCTTAGTAGTTCCAATGTAAACAAGATCACAGTTGTTGTTATCATCTCCTTTACAAGGGATTTCGTAAAGCACATTATTTTGTTGAAGAATTTTTATCGGTGTTTTTGTTTTTGTAAAAATAGCATTTAATGTTTTGTTGGATTTGTAGGCAAAATTAATGTTGTTATTGTCCAAAGTGTATCTTATATTTTTGTTGTCTGTGAGACCTGGTATATATTTAATACTACAAAACAGTTTGTTATTATTAGGGTGGTCCTGTTTATTGTTATCTGTGGGTTTATATGTGTTAATTAGGGAGCGGATAATTCTCATATATATTATATTATATGTAGTATTTATCTATTTCCAATTAAAAATATATATTATGAATTTAAATAGACGACTCCCTTGATAAAGTGAACATAAAATTCACGAAACGTCGGGAAACATAAAATAAACTTGGTTTTATTTATATGAAACAATTTGGGCCTAAGTAGCTTGAAGATAAATATTGGACAGTTAAAATAAAAATGTCAATATTTTTCATGATATTTATGTATATTATCAAAAACAAAATAAATCTTGAAATTCCATCACAACTAAGAAGATTTTCATACGTAAATAAAATAATAAAAAAAAAACATGAAAGAAGTTAAACTGTATTGCCCGTATTCATAAAAACTATTTTAGGTTTATTGAGGACTTATTTGACAAATTTCTATGCAATACTTTTCAAATAAACCCTCAATAAACCTGAAAAGTTTTTATGACTACGGGCATATATTTACATACATATGTATACATTTTCAGTCATTATTTGAATTATAAAAAAATAAGAAAGAAATTATAAATTTAACGGCATTTAAGTAACTTTCAATTATATACATTATTAAGAACGCACATATGTATGTACATACATATGAGTGTATTATATGTATGTATTAATATTTACGGATATTTACAGATTAAGATGGAAATAAAAAATTTTTGTACTAGAAAAGGAAAGGAAAAGAGAGAACGACATTTTACCACAAATTTACACATTTTATCCTTTAAATATATTAAAAAAAAAAAAATAGTACCAAAGAAAACATTGATATTTTTGTCATATCAAAAGAATGCGATACCAATACCACTTTTAGATCTTTTAGTTCAAAAGTTATAAAATGTAAAAATATGGCAACTTCCACTCATGTGTTTGATTGCTAAAGCATATACACAAGATGTACACGAGTACAGTCATAGCCACACATTAGTATCAGATGTACATGCCGAAAGAAAGGCAATGCCTTCAATGTATTGAAGGTGTACAGTGTATTCAGCGTGTACACTAAAATTTCTTGTACATTTCTACGATCTCTGGTACATACCACACACATACATACACACTTACATATTTAGGATGGAATTTTGGTTTTTTATGTTTTTGCTTATTGCTTTTCTGATTTTTATATTACATATTTACGTAAATTAATTTCCTATTATTATTTTACTTTTTTCTGTTTTGTTAGTTAGTTAAGATAAAGTAGCGATAAATTGTTATCAAAATTAGAGATGATAGCAAATTCTTCGAGATTTTTAAGAAAAATAACCTATTTATAAGTGTTTATGAATGTTTGGATGGAAAAGTTAAATCTTTGCACTATTTGTCCAATATTTCTCAAACTTTTATGTCTTTTCTAAAGCTTAACTATTATGTAATGCTCTGCTGAATTTATTTCTTTGCTTCTTTGATCCATAATTAAAAAATTATTTCGTTTTCACGAAATAAAATCACCAAGAAACGTAAATATCATCAAAAAGTCTACATAATAAATGTATTTATGTATAACTACAGCAACAGTTCGCAAAGTCCCGGATATAATTTTATTTACGAACACTTTTTTTAACGAGAAAAGGAAACTTTTTATAATTTAATATCGATAAAATTTAGACATACATAATAGATTACAACCGTGTCACGGTTACGGCCTAGCTTCTCGCAGCACTTGTGTGCGTTAATTTTTATCCATGGGACCTACAGTTTAAAGCTTTTTAATGGCAATCAATTACTCCCAGAGCCTTTGCCAAAAGACTGCTGAGAGGTAGTCGCCAAAAGAAATTATTTTTTCACATTTCTTTTTTTTCAAGATGTCAGAGCTGAGATTTGAACTCGGCGCTGTCGTCTTAGTAAGCCAACACACTAACCACTAGACCACGGCGACTACAATACGATAAAATTTATATTATAGATAATTTTGAATTAGAGTTTTTACTCACTTCATTAAAACCAAATCTTATTTAATAAAAAAATTTAACTTTTTTCGAAAATTTTTTAGAATAAACAAAATAGAACAATATATACGCAGAGTTTTTATACGTAGAATATATGTATGGGGATGGATGGGATACTTCGGACAAGGTGAAGTCTTTGATTGGGGTCAACCTGGCGGCCTCCAGAACGATCCTTGTTCGCGTTGTATTCAAGTCGACATACAGTCTCCTCGTGGCTATCCTGGATAACATTCTAGCACCCGCTAGCTTGTTAACTAATGTATGCGGCGATTGTCCAATCCCCTAAACTTTAAATTTAGATTGTGCGTAGGGCTTGGAACCCACCACGTAAAATCAGAAATTCAATGAAAAGCCTCTAAACAGACCCCCTTCTATGTTGACGAATTTGGCAAACGTTTTAAGGACTATTATTTAAGGATATGCACCTGAAACGTGAGAACCTTTATAGGGAAGGCGGATGCTCTCAATAAATGTAGGGCTGACATCACCGCCATCCAGGAAATGCGATGGATAGGACAGGGTTGTACAAGGCAAGCAACATGTGACACCTACTACAGCTGCCATGATAACAGACGCGAATTTGGCTGCGGATTAGTAGTTAGCAAGAGACTTCGCCATCTTGTCTCAGAGTTCACCCACGTAAACGAAAGGATAGCTACGATCCGGATGAGGACAAAGTTTTATAATATCAGCCTTCTTTGCGTGCAAGCCCCTACGGAAGAGAAGGATGATGCGGCCAAAGATGCTTTCTACACAAAGCTCGAGGATGTATATGATAGGTGTCCGGCACATGACGCCAAAATTGTCCTCGGCGATTTCAATGCGAAAGTTGGACGTGAAGGTATCTTTGGCCCCACTGTCGGACAGTTCAGTCTTCAAAATTCCACCTCGCCGAACGGCTTGAAACTGATCGATTTCGCCGCGGCGCGAAACATGGTAGTTTGTAGCACCAGGTTCCAGCATCTCGATATCCATAAGGCCACCTGGCTCTCTACTGATCGATCTACCAACAACCAGATCGATCACATTGTGATTGATGGAAGGCATGTATCCAGCATACTAGAGGTCCAAATGTCGACTCGGACCATTATCTTGTCGCAGCCAAGATGCGACTGCGCATATGCGCAGCGAATATGGCACGTTCTAGTGTTCGAAGGAAGCTGGACATCAAAAAGCTGCGATCACAAGAGACAGCCAGGTCGTTTTCCGATCGTCTTTCTACTAAGCTCCATTGCATCCCACCCTCTCTCGAAAGTATTGGTGGACAGTGGTCTCACATTGCTCACTCTTCGCGCAACGCTGCCGAAACAGTCCTTGGTTTTGAGCGTCCTCCCCGCCGAAACCAATGGTACGACGAAGAGTGTCGTGAGGCCACTGCGACAAAGAATGCTGCCTACAGAAGAACGTTGCAGTCCACCACTACAAGAGCAACTGTGGAGGTGTATATAGAGAAGAGGAGGGAAGAGAGACGCCTATTTAGAAGAAAGAAAAGGGAGCAACAAAGGCATGATCGTGAGGTAATCGAGATGTGCAGGAGTAGACATGATGCTCGAAATTTTCATAAAAAGATAAGGCGTCTTACTACTGGTTTCAAACCCGGAGCAACCTCCTGCAGAGACGAACATGGTAATCTGATTACAGATGCACAAGGGACACTGAGATTATGGAGACAGCATTTTTCTAATCTACTGCAAGGCGATGACGACACAAATTCCGCCTCTAGAGATGCTGTGCCGGTCCCAATCAATGATGACGACGTTGAGATCCTGTCGCCCAGCTATCAAGAGATCAAGATTGTCATACAGAGACTAAAAAGCAACAAAGCGGCCTGACCGGATGGTCTGCCCGCTGAGCTCTTCAAGTATGGCGGCGATGAGCTGGTTAGCTGCCTAATGATTGGAATCTCAGTGCCCTCTGTCCCATCCTGAAAAAGAGAGACCCCACGATATGCACCAACTACAGGGGTATAAGCCTTCTCCCTATCGCATATTGTGTGAACGACTAAAGCCATTCGCCATCTCACTGATTGGACCTTATCAGTGCGGCTTCAGACCTGGTAAGTCCACCATTGACCAGATATTCACACTGCGCCAAATCCTGGAAAAGTCAAGTCGACACACACCACCTCTTTGTTGACTATAAGGCAGCGTTCGATAGCCCGATAAGGGATAGCGTATATGCCGCAATGTCTCAGCTCGGTATTCCTGCAAAGCTGATAAGACTGTGCAGAATAACGTTGAGCAACTCCTGCAGCTCCGTCAAGGTAGGAAAAGACGTCTCCGAACCTTTTAATACCGTGCGAGGTTTCAGACAGGGCAATCCCTTATCCTGCGACCTCTTTAATTTCGTCATGGAGAGTGTTTTGCGAAAGGCGGGTGTACATCGAAATGGCACTATATTTAACAAAAGTGTCCAGCTCCTTGCGTATGCAGACGACATAGACATCATTGGGCATACCAAGCGAGATGTCACCGCAGCCTTTAATGCTATTGAACGGGAGTCTGCAAAAATGGGTCTGGCGGTAAATGAGATCAAGACGAAGTACATGTTGTCGACGAGTAGGGATGTTGAACGTATCGGCTCCCAGGTTACAGCCGGGAACTATACATTCGATGTGGTCAAGGAGTTCATCTACCTCGGCACCGTCATTAGCAGCAAGAATGATGTCAGTCTGGAGATCAAACGAAGAATCACACTGGCCAACAGGTGCTACTACGGTCTCAGTAGGCAGTTTAGTAATAAAGACCTCTCTCGTGCGACGAAATTAACACGCTATAAGTCGCTTATCCTTCCGGTGCTTCTCTATGGTGCGGAAGCATGGACGCTGTCTTGTGCCGATGCAGCGGTCTTGGGAGTAGGAAGAAGGCGCGCGCTTAACAGAGACGCCTGGAGACTAGTGTTAAGGCAGGTCGAAACCCATTAACGGGTTGTTATGGCCATCTAAATAAGTAAGTAAGTAAGTAAGTATATATGTATGTGTCTGAAGAAAGAAAGTCATAATTATTGAGTGATATGCGTGTGTCATTATTAACAAAAACTAATTTTTTATAGCTTCGATGGGCTCGAACCCGAGTCTTCAGCAGCCATGTTAAGTAGTGTTTGAGGGTTACTACAGCTATAGTTCCGACTGGTTACTACAGCCATAGAAGGTTAAATAGTGTCAGAGGCACACTACTGATTATTAATTAAAATAAAATTTTTAACTAAAACAAATTTACCAATAACGTTAATTGTAATTTTATTACAAAATACAGGTGTGGTCTTTGGGTTAATCCTTCTAAAACTCAGCTGATGCTATTCACCAGAAGATACAAACCTCTGCTGTTTAGACTGCCCAGAATGGGGAGTCAGACTCTGGAGCTTTCATCCAGGGTCAAGTATCTGGGTGTAATACTGGACTCCAAGCTCCATTGGAGGCTTCATGTAGAGGAACGGGTGAAGAAGGCCTGTGTGGCCTTTTACTTCTGTAAATCCATGTTTGGTCGAAGATGGGGACTCGGACCCCGGTGCTCTGGATGTACAACCAGGTGGTCTTGCCAATTTTAACCTATGGTTGCTTGGTGTGGTGGGTGGCCCTTCGTAGGGGCTATATTGTCACTAAGCTGGAAAGAGTGCAGAGGACTGCGTGTATAGGCATCACTGGGGCCTGCAGGACTTGCCCCAGTGCTGCTCTGAACGTCATTCTGTACCTACTGCCTGTGGATCTTCAGGCTATGTCGATTTCAACTCAGAGTGCCATCAGATTGAGGGAGGTGGGCCTCTGGGGACGATTTTCAGGGGGACATAGCAATATTCTGAGGCTACTCCCTCCTCATATACGGGATGTACGTACTAACCTGGCCCTCCGGAAGTTAGATTTTGGGGGGTGTGCCAGGGTTGTCTTCCCCAGTAGGGAAGAATGCGCATTAGGGAGGGTTGGTATGGGTCCCGGTTTTTCGGTCTTCACGGATGGCTTTAAGATGGATTCCGGCGTGGGGGCTGGTATTTTCTCTGAGTCTACCAAACTGGCAGAGTCTTTTTGATTGCCGGACACATGCAGTGTTTTCCAGGCCGAGGTGTTTGCAATCATGCGAGCACTAAGGATACTGAGGGAACGGCGCATAGGGGGTGAAGTTAGGGTTTTTTCTGATAGCCAGGCTGCTATCAAAGCCCTGGCTTCTCCCATGGGAAACTCTTCCCTCGTCCTTCGCTGTAAGGAGGAGCTGAAGCGTCTTGGGGACGTTTGTGGCATCTCCTTGGTCTGGGTTCCTGGTCATAGGGACATTCCGGGAAATGAGAAGGCAGATGAGTTCGCTAGGGGAGCTTCTGCTGGAGAGGAGCATGTTGTTTCCTACCTGGATGTCCACTGCCCTATGACCACCATTAGGGAATGGATATCCAAGTTTTTCCTTGGGAAAGCACAGAGCGGGTGGAATTCCATCACTACCTCTGCTGTTTCTAGGGCACTGTGGCCGCGGTATAACCGGGGTAAGACTCTGGGAATCTTGGGGATTCCCCGGCAGTCCTTGTCCAGACTCGTGGCGGTGTATACGGGTCACTGGCTGATCGGTAGACACGCAGAGAGGCTGGGCCTTCCCTTTAATCCGCACTGTAGAAGTTGCGGGGATTCTTCTCAGAGGGAGACTGTGGAACATTTTCTTTGTGACTGCCAGATCTGGCGGTCAGACGCTTGAAGTTTTTTTCACT
Organism: Metopia argyrocephala; assembly: GCA_963576795.1. NCBI lineage: Eukaryota > Metazoa > Arthropoda > Insecta > Diptera > Sarcophagidae > Metopia > Metopia argyrocephala. The sequence continues at coordinate 24,876,583 of OY756211.1, read as the reverse complement.
TTATAGACAGCTTCCCCCCGGGGATATATTTAAGGACTGCTGACGAGTGTCCCCGTCAGTAGCCTGTTTTCCTGGTACTACGGCATCAGGAGCCCCCGGTACCTTAGACTCTCAGTCATTCGGGAGTTGTGGTCCGGCCTGATGATTGGTGAGGTCCTCCTTCGGGAGGTACACGTACTGGTTGTAGAAGTACCTAGATAGATACCCCTCAGCAAGGGGGGTATCATTGGCCAGACAGTAATGGTATCAAATTGCCAACTTGTTGCTATGGGCTCTCTTTTGAGCGCTATGCCTTCGGGCATGGTGAGATTAGAGGGTACCGGCATCGGGTGGCGGTAGTCGGACGCATTGAATTCGACTACCGTCCCGGCAACGGGCGGCGTGTGATTGAGTCTACGGACAGGTGCGCACGTTAAATCAATATACAGTTTATAGACAGCTCTGGTTGGCTGTAGTTAGTTTCTCTTCTTTTTCTACTTTTAGGTAACTTTAGTTTGGTCCTGCGATTGCATCAAAACGGCACCTTGTGCTAATTGTAGTTGATCAGGGTTTAGGATCAACTGGCCATTTGACCTACCTACCTACCTATATAATATAAAGTAAACGGCCAGATAAATAATTTTTCTTTTAAATTTACGTATGTCGACTATCTTCTGAACACCATCAATTCAGGTACCTTGCAGATAAACTAGTATGTGAGTAGAAGTATACTAGTTGCTTTTTACTTCAGACAGGTTGCCTATCTATCCACTTTTCATATATCGAACTATCGATTTTAACATTAGGTTGTCATAGGAGCCCACCTAGTTCATTATTAACTAGAACATGCACTATATACATACGTATGTATTAGTCTTTCAACTAGTATTTTTAAGACAGCTTCGTACTAGTTGCGTAATTTACTAATGCTTACCACTCCGTTCTACATAAGTTTTGCACTAGTGTCAAAATTGGACAATGTCCAATTAAATATTGCAGAAATTAATTAAAATCAATGTTTTTTAATACGAATGTTTCAACATATATATGGGCAATTTCAAAAATTTTCAACATTTGTTGAAACTGAGTTCAGATGCGTATTATTTCTCCAGTTTTTCGAATTGACCAAAACGGTCAAAAGGGAATGGTAGGCCACACTAGAAAACTGGGAAATTCAAAATTTCAGACCATCAGTTCTTTATTTTTAAAAGTTATGGGTACTCAAATATCGAAAAATTTAAAAAGAGGCTTGAAATTTACAAAAGTTTTTTCATATTTCATCACTTTTCTACTTTTAGTTTTAAACTTCCGATGCCCACTGATATAAAATAAAGTCACTAGACTTTGTAGATACTTACACTATAAAAGTTATGCTCATACTACTATTTGGGAAAAAGTTGTACAGCGGTTCATTTTTGAAACCAAAATTTTCCGATTTTTTAATTTTCGCAGTTTTTCCTATAGCGTTTTTGCGCCGTTCAAGAAAATTTCATTTCGTCAACAGTATTTATTAGATGGTGTAATTTGCTAAAATTTGCGCCATATCACGTCGATGTCAGGCTGCTAGTTGCTGAGAACGATGACCTCAAACTTTTATAGAATTGGCGTAAATTTGTCAAAAATGACAGTTTTTCGCGCCTGACATTTGCAATCTTATTTAAAACTGGTTTATGTATTGCGTGATCTAATCTTCTTAGTAAATGGCACCTCAACGTCAAGAAGGCGTTAAAATATTTTGAAATGCAAAAATTTTATAAAGAAAATAAAACTTTTGCGAAATTTCATGATTTTGTTTCGCGTTTTTTTTTTTAGTTAATCAGTTGTTTACAATTAATGTAAAGTATTGGAAATGAAGTGCGGCGATGAACTAAAGATCATATATAAATACTGTAGAATTCGGTCCATATTTAGCGGGTACAGCGGCATTTTTTTTCAAACACATTTTGCTTTGTGACATCTGCAGTTATGTATAGATTCCGCCGCGATTGACACCAAATGAAAGGTTTTTTTAAGCTTGATAATAAAACCGAATAGGCATTAAAAAATTTTCATGATTTTAAATTTTATAGATCAAAAATAAAATCCTAGCCTCAAAAATAATTCTTATATAATTTTTTTTATTTTTTAAATTTGCAAGTCAAAACATTGTTTTTCTGTAAATTAGTTATGCGTTATATAAACACATATTATAACAATCGGTGAAACATTCATATTTTTGCAAAAATTGGCGTTTTTTAATGTTAAGAAATTTTAATTATAATTGATATTTTGTTATGTATTTTATCAGGGCATTGATGAATTTGGACTGCACTGATGAATTTGGAATGAGTTTCATGCATCCATACAACATTTATTAAAATAAACCAACAAATTTAACTTAAAATTTTTTTTAATGACATTTTAACATAAAACCTCCATAACTTTCGCGCCGTTTGCAATAAATGATTAACGCGAACTGTTTTCGTATGCTAAAATATCACCCTTCATGTGACCAAAGCATCATTCGTGTCATCCAAAAAAAAAATTTGGAAAAAAAAAATATCAAAATGTCGAAAATTTTTGAAATTGCCCATATACATATATAACAAACATAAAATATTAAAAATTCATTAAACGAAAAAAAGTAGATAAAAAAACAATTTCAATTAAATAAATAAGAAAAGAATTTCAGTTAAATCAAAAACAAAGAAGAAAAAAATAACAGTAAACTTAAAATTAATTGGCTTCTTCTGCATTGCCTAGCGCAAAACAGTCTCAGGGTCATTCTGCCCTGTCCTGGGTAAACTCACAATGGAGTCTGAAATAATTAAAAGTAAATTAAAATACATGTATGTGTGTCTGTACATACATAGATCGTGATATTCACAAGGGTTTTATAAGTCATATTGGTGTAATGTTGCACAATTGTTATAAGCTTCAATCTTTATAAGCTAGTAAATAATTACACATCTTGTAAATTCTCAAAATATATGTATGAATATATTTTCCTTTAATATTACCTTGTCAAATGTCAATTTCTTTCACAAGTATTACGCAATTAAAATTAACGAATATGTATGTACACATACGTTTAAAAATGACCACAAACATAAATTTATATTTTGTATACTAACTTGAGTTGATTCTCATTAAAGACATCTTTTTAATGTTCGAATTCTTCTGGATAAAAAGAATGAATACTAAATGACTTTAATGACAATATAAAACTATATGCTTTGTATGTCAACTTAAACTTAAAAAAAAATAAAAACTTGGTCCGTTTTAGACTGGTTTATATCTGTCAATTTTGCGACAGTCTTTTTACAACTAGTAACATGACTGTCTCAAAACGTTACTAGTTGTAACTTTAGCCTCAGGGTAGGTATTATGGGTTCAACCACCTCAACTCAACTTAAAATATGCCGTTTTTGAAATGACTGTTTCCGAATTGGCTGATTTTTGGTACGAATAAAGTATATACTAACACTAAGACAAATAAAAAATTAAAGGGCGCTGACATTTCTAGATCCGGAAATACGAGGTCCTAAAAATCGGAAAACAGTACAAAAATGCACAAAGTTATACTTACTTAATATAAGTTTCTTGAAAAGTATTATAGCTACGCATCTTGTAAAAGTCGCCCACGAAAAATCGTATACTATTCCACCCCTATCAGAATAGTTTTAATCTTATTCTTTTGCGATTTGATTTTTATTTCTTGATCCAAAAATACCTCCACACTGAAATTTTTCACAACTATAGAGAACGAAACTATCTTTGGCATAATTTTTTTCAAATTTTTAAAAAGGTCGCTTTCGGAGATGTAGGCTTCCGACTTATAGGTAAAGAAAATTGACCTTTGACTTAAAAAAAACCATATTATATATTAACACCAGATTTACCGCACCAGTCAAAATGACTGGTTTTGCTTTATTTACCACAAATATTGAATTTGTGTGAATATTTTTTCCCAAAACTAGTATATGATTTTTATAACGACAACAATATACAATTAATTTGATAACTTGTTTCGATTTTGTGTCCACAGAAAAAAATAAATTTTATTTTTTTATACTTATACCGGTACCAGTCATTTTGACTGGTGTGTTTTTCCATATCATCAATCGATTTTTGTTTAGATTTAGGATATACTACAACCTTTTTTCGTGTTGCCAACGAGAAATATTATGGAAAAGGAGGTAAGCAGTGCCTTCTTACTATTGATAGACCATCATATATTAGACTATATAAGAACTTGCACCGAATTAGAAGCTTCCAGAGTTTTGGGGAAAAATTGGACACTTTCACAAGAAAAATTGAAGGCCTTCATTGGAATTCTGTATGCACATGTTGCATACGAAGCAAAAAGTTTAAAACTATCGTATGTGTGGAACAAAAAATTGGGTCCTGAATTTTTTTCCAAAAGTATGTATAGGCATAGGTTTACAGAAATTTTATGGTTCATTCAATTCGATAAAGGAAATGAAAGAAGTCAACGCTTACAAAATGATAAATTTGAGTTAGTGTCGACTGTTTGGGATAAATTTATTGCCAACAGTCAAAACCGTTTCAAACCGGGACCATATATTACAGTCGATGAGCAATTGTTTCCTACGAAAGCCAGATGTAGGTTCACACAGCATATGCCAAACAAACCACACAAGTTTGGGATCAAATTCTGGCTGGCGTCCGATGTTGAAACAAAGTATGTAGTAAATGGTTTTCCTTTTCTAGGAAAGGACGAGACACGAGATTTGCCAACACCTCCCTGCGAATATGTAGTAATCAGACTAATCCAGCCGTATACCATGAAAGGTAGGACTGTTACAACGGACAACTTTTTTACCAGTCTTTCTTTACCCTCCAAATTATTAGAAAAAAATACTACGTTGGTGGGTACAGTACATTGTAACAAACGGGAACTGCCAAAAATTTGTAAAGATAAGAAAGATGGCATGGCTCGTTTTTCAACATTACTATATGCAACAAATGAATGTACACTAACAGTTTATAAGAGTAAGCCCAACAAAAAAGTCGTTTTATTGATGTCGATGAGCAATTGTTTCCTACGAAAGCCAGATGTAGGTTCACACAGCATATGCCAAACAAACCACACAAGTTTGGGATCAAATTCTGGCTGGCGTTCGATGTTGAAACAAATGTTTTTAATACTACAAAACAGTTTGTTATTATTAGGGTGGTCCTGTTTATTGTTATCTGTGGGTTTATATGTGTTAATTAGGGAGCGGATAATTCTCATATATATTATATTATATGTAGTATTTATCTATTTCCAATTAAAAATATATATTATGAATTTAAATAGACGACTCCCTTGATAAAGTGAACATAAAATTCACGAAACGTCGGGAAACATAAAATAAACTTGGTTTTATTTATATGAAACAATTTGGGCCTAAGTAGCTTGAAGATAAATATTGGACAGTTAAAATAAAAATGTCAATATTTTTTATGATATTTATGTATATTATCAAAAACAAAATAAATCTTGAAATTCCATCACAACTAAGAAGATTTTCATACGTAAATAAAATAATAAAAAAAAACATGAAAGAAGTTAAACTGTATTGCCCGTATTCATAAAAACTATTTTAGGTTTATTGAGGACTTATTTGACAAATTTCTATGCAATACTTTTCAAATAAACCCTCAATAAACCTGAAAAGTTTTTATGACTACGGGCATATATTTACATACATATGTATACATTTTCAGTCATTATTTGAATTATAAAAAAATAAGAAAGAAATTATAAATTTAACGGCATTTAAGTAACTTTCAATTATATACATTATTAAGAACGCACATATGTATGTACATACATATGAGTGTATTATATGTATGTATTAATATTTACGGATATTTACAGATTAAGATGGAAATAAAAAATTTTTGTACTAGAAAAGGAAAGGAAAAGAGAGAACGACATTTTACCACAAATTTACACATTTTATCCTTTAAATATATTAAAAAAAAAAAAATAGTACCAAAGAAAACATTGATATTTTTGTCATATCAAAAGAATGCGATACCAATACCACTTTTAGATCTTTTAGTTCAAAAGTTATAAAATGTAAAAATATGGCAACTTCCACTCATGTGTTTGATTGCTAAAGCATATACACAAGATGTACACGAGTACAGTCATAGCCACACATTAGTATCAGATGTACATGCCGAAAGAAAGGCAATGCCTTCAATGTATTGAAGGTGTACAGTGTATTCAGCGTGTACACTAAAATTTCTTGTACATTTCTACGATCTCTGGTACATACCACACACATACATACACACTTACATATTTAGGATGGAATTTTGGTTTTTTATGTTTTTGCTTATTGCTTTTCTGATTTTTATATTACATATTTACGTAAATTAATTTCCTATTATTATTTTACTTTTTTCTGTTTTGTTAGTTAGTTAAGATAAAGTAGCGATAAATTGTTATCAAAATTAGAGATGATAGCAAATTCTTCGAGATTTTTAAGAAAAATAACCTATTTATAAGTGTTTATGAATGTTTGGATGGAAAAGTTAAATCTTTGCACTATTTGTCCAATATTTCTCAAACTTTTATGTCTTTTCTAAAGCTTAACTATTATGTAATGCTCTGCTGAATTTATTTCTTTGCTTCTTTGATCCATAATTAAAAAATTATTTCGTTTTCACGAAATAAAATCACCAAGAAACGTAAATATCATCAAAAAGTCTACATAATAAATGTATTTATGTATAACTACAGCAACAGTTCGCAAAGTCCCGGATATAATTTTATTTACGAACACTTTTTTTAACGAGAAAAGGAAACTTTTTATAATTTAATATCGATAAAATTTAGACATACATAATAGATTACAACCGTGTCACGGTTACGGCCTAGCTTCTCGCAGCACTTGTGTGCGTTAATTTTTATCCATGGGACCTACAGTTTAAAGCTTTTTAATGGCAATCAATTACTCCCAGAGCCTTTGCCAAAAGACTGCTGAGAGGTAGTCGCCAAAAGAAATTATTTTTTCACATTTCTTTTTTTTCAAGATGTCAGAGCTGAGATTTGAACTCGGCGCTGTCGTCTTAGTAAGCCAACACACTAACCACTAGACCACGGCGACTACAATACGATAAAATTTATATTATAGATAATTTTGAATTAGAGTTTTTACTCACTTCATTAAAACCAAATCTTATTTAATAAAAAAATTTAACTTTTTTCGAAAACTTTTTAGAATAAACAAAATAGAACAATATATACGCAGAGTTTTTATACGTAGAATATATGTATGGGGATGGATGGGATACTTCGGACAAGGTGAAGTCTTTGATTGGGGTCAACCTGGCGGCCTCCAGAACGATCCTTGTTCGCGTTGTATTCAAGTCGACATACAGTCTCCTCGTGGCTATCCTGGATAACATTCTAGCACCCGCTAGCTTGTTAACTAATGTATGCGGCGATTGTCCAATCCCCTAAACTTTAAATTTAGATTGTGCGTAGGGCTTGGAACCCACCACGTAAAATCAGAAATTCAATGAAAAGCCTCTAAACAGACCCCCTTCTATGTTGACGAATTTGGCAAACGTTTTAAGGACTATTATTTAAGGATATGCACCTGAAACGTGAGAACCTTTATAGGGAAGGCGGATGCTCTCAATAAATGTAGGGCTGACATCACCGCCATCCAGGAAATGCGATGGATAGGACAGGGTTGTACAAGGCAAGCAACATGTGACACCTACTACAGCTGCCATGATAACAGACGCGAATTTGGCTGCGGATTAGTAGTTAGCAAGAGACTTCGCCATCTTGTCTCAGAGTTCACCCACGTAAACGAAAGGATAGCTACGATCCGGATGAGGACAAAGTTTTATAATATCAGCCTTCTTTGCGTGCAAGCCCCTACGGAAGAGAAGGATGATGCGGCCAAAGATGCTTTCTACACAAAGCTCGAGGATGTATATGATAGGTGTCCGGCACATGACGCCAAAATTGTCCTCGGCGATTTCAATGCGAAAGTTGGACGTGAAGGTATCTTTGGCCCCACTGTCGGACAGTTCAGTCTTCAAAATTCCACCTCGCCGAACGGCTTGAAACTGATCGATTTCGCCGCGGCGCGAAACATGGTAGTTTGTAGCACCAGGTTCCAGCATCTCGATATCCATAAGGCCACCTGGCTCTCTACTGATCGATCTACCAACAACCAGATCGATCACATTGTGATTGATGGAAGGCATGTATCCAGCATACTAGAGGTCCAAATGTCGACTCGGACCATTATCTTGTCGCAGCCAAGATGCGACTGCGCATATGCGCAGCGAATATGGCACGTTCTAGTGTTCGAAGGAAGCTGGACATCAAAAAGCTGCGATCACAAGAGACAGCCAGGTCGTTTTCCGATCGTCTTTCTACTAAGCTCCATTGCATCCCACCCTCTCTCGAAAGTATTGGTGGACAGTGGTCTCACATTGCTCACTCTTCGCGCAACGCTGCCGAAACAGTCCTTGGTTTTGAGCGTCCTCCCCGCCGAAACCAATGGTACGACGAAGAGTGTCGTGAGGCCACTGCGACAAAGAATGCTGCCTACAGAAGAACGTTGCAGTCCACCACTACAAGAGCAACTGTGGAGGTGTATATAGAGAAGAGGAGGGAAGAGAGACGCCTATTTAGAAGAAAGAAAAGGGAGCAACAAAGGCATGATCGTGAGGTAATCGAGATGTGCAGGAGTAGACATGATGCTCGAAATTTTCATAAAAAGATAAGGCGTCTTACTACTGGTTTCAAACCCGGAGCAACCTCCTGCAGAGACGAACATGGTAATCTGATTACAGATGCACAAGGGACACTGAGATTATGGAGACAGCATTTTTCTAATCTACTGCAAGGCGATGACGACACAAATTCCGCCTCTAGAGATGCTGTGCCGGTCCCAATCAATGATGACGACGTTGAGATCCTGTCGCCCAGCTATCAAGAGATCAAGATTGTCATACAGAGACTAAAAAGCAACAAAGCGGCCTGACCGGATGGTCTGCCCGCTGAGCTCTTCAAGTATGGCGGCGATGAGCTGGTTAGCTGCCTAATGATTGGAATCTCAGTGCCCTCTGTCCCATCCTGAAAAAGAGAGACCCCACGATATGCACCAACTACAGGGGTATAAGCCTTCTCCCTATCGCATATTGTGTGAACGACTAAAGCCATTCGCCATCTCACTGATTGGACCTTATCAGTGCGGCTTCAGACCTGGTAAGTCCACCATTGACCAGATATTCACACTGCGCCAAATCCTGGAAAAGTCAAGTCGACACACACCACCTCTTTGTTGACTATAAGGCAGCGTTCGATAGCCCGATAAGGGATAGCGTATATGCCGCAATGTCTCAGCTCGGTATTCCTGCAAAGCTGATAAGACTGTGCAGAATAACGTTGAGCAACTCCTGCAGCTCCGTCAAGGTAGGAAAAGACGTCTCCGAACCTTTTAATACCGTGCGAGGTTTCAGACAGGGCAATCCCTTATCCTGCGACCTCTTTAATTTCGTCATGGAGAGTGTTTTGCGAAAGGCGGGTGTACATCGAAATGGCACTATATTTAACAAAAGTGTCCAGCTCCTTGCGTATGCAGACGACATAGACATCATTGGGCATACCAAGCGAGATGTCACCGCAGCCTTTAATGCTATTGAACGGGAGTCTGCAAAAATGGGTCTGGCGGTAAATGAGATGAAGACGAAGTACATGTTGTCGACGAGTAGGGATGTTGAACGTATCGGCTCCCAGGTTACAGCCGGGAACTATACATTCGATGTGGTCAAGGAGTTCATCTACCTTGGCACCGTCATTAGCAGCAAGAATGATGTCAGTCTGGAGATCAAACGAAGAATCACACTGGCCAACAGGTGCTACTACGGTCTCAGTAGGCAGTTTAGTAATAAAGACCTCTCTCGTGCGACGAAATTAACACGCTATAAGTCGCTTATCCTTCCGGTGCTTCTCTATGGTGCGGAAGCATGGACGCTGTCTTGTGCCGATGCAGCGGTCTTGGGAGTAGGAAGAAGGCGCGCGCTTAACAGAGACGCCTGGAGACTAGTGTTAAGGCAGGTCGAAACCCATTAACGGGTTGTTATGGCCATCTAAATAAGTAAGTAAGTAAGTAAGTATATATGTATGTGTCTGAAGAAAGAAAGTCATAATTATTGAGTGATATGCGTGTGTCATTATTAACAAAAACTAATTTTTTATAGCTTCGATGGGCTCGAACCCGAGTCTTCAGCAGCCATGTTAAGTAGTGTTTGAGGGTTACTACAGCTATAGTTCCGACTGGTTACTACAGCCATAGAAGGTTAAATAGTGTCAGAGGCACACTACTGATTATTAATTAAAATAAAATTTTTAACTAAAACAAATTTACCAATAACGTTAATTGTAATTTTATTACAAAATACAGGTGTGGTCTTTGGGTTAATCCTTCTAAAACTCAGCTGATGCTATTCACCAGAAGATACAAACCTCTGCTGTTTAGACTGCCCAGAATGGGGAGTCAGACTCTGGAGCTTTCATCCAGGGTCAAGTATCTGGGTGTAATACTGGACTCCAAGCTCCATTGGAGGCTTCATGTAGAGGAACGGGTGAAGAAGGCCTGTGTGGCCTTTTACTTCTGTAAATCCATGTTTGGTCGAAGATGGGGACTCGGACCCCGGTGCTCTGGATGTACAACCAGGTGGTCTTGCCAATTTTAACCTATGGTTGCTTGGTGTGGTGGGTGGCCCTTCGTAGGGGCTATATTGTCACTAAGCTGGAAAGAGTGCAGAGGACTGCGTGTATAGGCATCACTGGGGCCTGCAGGACTTGCCCCAGTGCTGCTCTGAACGTCATTCTGTACCTACTGCCTGTGGATCTTCAGGCTATGTCGATTTCAACTCAGAGTGCCATCAGATTGAGGGAGGTGGGCCTCTGGGGACGATTTTCAGGGGGACATAGCAATATTCTGAGGCTACTCCCTCCTCATATACGGGATGTACGTACTGACCTGGCCCTCCGGAAGTTAGATTTTGGGGGGTGTGCCAGGGTTGTCTTCCCCAGTAGGGAAGAATGCGCATTAGGGAGGGTTGGTATGGGTCCCGGTTTTTCGGTCTTCACGGATGGCTTTAAGATGGATTCCGGCGTGGGGGCTGGTATTTTCTCTGAGTCTACCAAACTGGCAGAGTCTTTTTGATTGCCGGACACATGCAGTGTTTTCCAGGCCGAGGTGTTTGCAATCATGCGAGCACTAAGGATACTGAGGGAACGGCGCATAGGGGGTGAAGTTAGGGTTTTTTCTGATAGCCAGGCTGCTATCAAAGCCCTGGCTTCTCCCATGGGAAACTCTTCCCTCGTCCTTCGCTGTAAGGAGGAGCTGAAGCGTCTTGGGGACGTTTGTGGCATCTCCTTGGTCTGGGTTCCTGGTCATAGGGACATTCCGGGAAATGAGAAGGCAGATGAGTTCGCTAGGGGAGCTTCTGCTGGAGAGGAGCATGTTGTTTCCTACCTGGATGTCCACTGCCCTATGACCACCATTAGGGAATGGATATCCAAGTTTTTCCTTGGGAAAGCACAGAGCGGGTGGAATTCCATCACTACCTCTGCTGTTTCTAGGGCACTGTGGCCGCGGTATAACCGGGGTAAGACTCTGGGAATCTTGGGGATTCCCCGGCAGTCCTTGTCCAGACTCGTGGCGGTGTATACGGGTCACTGGCTGATCGGTAGACACGCAGAGAGGCTGGGCCTTCCCTTTAATCCGCACTGTAGAAGTTGCGGGGATTCTTCTCAGAGGGAGACTGTGGAACATTTTCTTTGTGACTGCCAGATCTGGCGGTCAGACGCTTGAAGTTTTTTGGGGTGCCCTTTTTCGACGGCTTAGCGCAATGTGCGAACTTGGACCCCTCGCTTTACTTCACTTTATAGACAGCTTCCCCCCGGGGATATATTTAAGGACTGCTGACGAGTGTCCCCGTCAGTAGCCTGTTTTCCTGGTACTACGGCATCAGGAGCCCCCGGTACCTTAGACTCTCAGTCATTCGGGAGTTGTGGTCCGGCCTGATGATTGGTGAGGTCCTCCTTCGGGAGGTACACGTACTGGTTGTAGAAGTACCTAGATAGATACCCCTCAGCAAGGGGGGTATCATTGGCCAGACAGTAATGGTATCAAATTGCCAACTTGTTGCTATGGGCTCTCTTTTGAGCGCTATGCCTTCGGGCATGGTGAGATTAGAGGGTACCGGCATCGGGTGGCGGTAGTCGGACGCATTGAATTCGACTACCGTCCCGGCAACGGGCGGCGTGTGATTGAGTCTACGGACAGGTGCGCACGTTAAATCAATATACAGTTTATAGACAGCTCTGGTTCGCTGTAGTTAGTTTCTCTTCTTTTTCTACTTTTAGGTAACTTTAGTTTGGTCCTGCGATTGCATCAAAACGGCACCTTGTGCTAATTGTAGTTGATCAGGGTTTAGGATCAACTGGCCATTTGACCTACCTACCTACCTATATAATATAAAGTAAACGGCCAGATAAATAATTTTTCTTTTAAATTTACGTATGTCGACTATCTTCTGAACACCATCAATTCAGGTACCTTGCAGATAAACTAGTATGTGAGTAGAAGTATACTAGTTGCTTTTTACTTCAGACAGGTTGCCTATCTATCCACTTTTCATATATCGAACTATCGATTTTAACATTAGGTTGTCATAGGAGCCCACCTAGTTCATTATTAACTAGAACATGCACTATATACATACGTATGTATTAGTCTTTCAACTAGTATTTTTAAGACAGCTTCGTACTAGTTGCGTAATTTACTAATGCTTACCACTCCGTTCTACATAAGTTTTGCACTAGTGTCAAAATTGGACAATGTCCAATTAAATATTGCAGAAATTAATTAAAATCAATGTTTTTTAATACGAATGTTTCAACATATATATGGGCAATTTCAAAAATTTTCAACATTTGTTGAAACTGAGTTCAGATGCGTATTATTTCTCCAGTTTTTCGAATTGACCAAAACGGTCAAAAGGGAATGGTAGGCCACACTAGAAAACTGGGAAATTCAAAATTTCAGACCATCAGTTCTTTATTTTTAAAAGTTATGGGTACTCAAATATCGAAAAATTTAAAAAGAGGCTTGAAATTTACAAAAGTTTTTTCATATTTCATCACTTTTCTACTTTTAGTTTTAAACTTCCGATGCCCACTGATATAAAATAAAGTCACTAGACTTTGTAGATACTTACACTATAAAAGTTATGCTCATACTACTATTTGGGAAAAAGTTGTACAGCGGTTCATTTTTGAAACCAAAATTTTCCGATTTTTTAATTTTCGCAGTTTTTCCTATAGCGTTTTTGCGCCGTTCAAGAAAATTTCATTTCGTCAACAGTATTTATTAGATGGTGTAATTTGCTAAAATTTGCGCCATATCACGTCGATGTCAGGCTGCTAGTTGCTGAGAACGATGACCTCAAACTTTTATAGAATTGGCGTAAATTTGTCAAAAATGACAGTTTTTCGCGCCTGACATTTGCAATCTTATTTAAAACTGGTTTATGTATTGCGTGATCTAATCTTCTTAGTAAATGGCACCTCAACGTCAAGAAGGCGTTAAAATATTTTGAAATGCAAAAATTTTATAAAGAAAATAAAACTTTTGCGAAATTTCATGATTTTGTTTCGCGTTTTTTTTTTTTAGTTAATCAGTTGTTTACAATTAATGTAAAGTATTGGAAATGAAGTGCGGCGATGAACTAAAGATCATATATAAATACTGTAGAATTCGGTCCATATTTAGCGGGTACAGCGGCATTTTTTTTCAAACACATTTTGCTTTGTGACATCTGCAGTTATGTATAGATTCCGCCGCGATTGACACCAAATGAAAGGTTTTTTTAAGCTTGATAATAAAACCGAATAGGCATTAAAAAATTTTCATGATTTTAAATTTTATAGATCAAAAATAAAATCCTAGCCTCAAAAATAATTCTTATATAATTTTTTTTATTTTTTAAATTTGCAAGTCAAAACATTGTTTTTCTGTAAATTAGTTATGCGTTATATAAACACATATTATAACAATCGGTGAAACATTCATATTTTTGCAAAAATTGGCGTTTTTTAATGTTAAGAAATTTTAATTATAATTGATATTTTGTTATGTATTTTATCAGGGCATTGATGAATTTGGACTGCACTGATGAATTTGGAATGAGTTTCATGCATCCATACAACATTTATTAAAATAAACCAACAAATTTAACTTAAAATTTTTTTTAATGACATTTTAACATAAAAGCTCCATAACTTTCGCGCCGTTTGCAATAAATGATTAACGCGAACTGTTTTCGTATGCTAAAATATCACCCTTCATGTGACCAAAGCATCATTCGTGTCATCCAAAAAAAAAATTTGGAAAAAAAAAAATATCAAAATGTCGAAAATTTTTGAAATTGCCCATATACATATATAACAAACATAAAATATTAAAAATTCATTAAACGAAAAAAAGTAGATAAAAAAACAATTTCAATTAAATAAATAAGAAAAGAATTTCAGTTAAATCAAAAACAAAGAAGAAAAAAATAACAGTAAACTTAAAATTAATTGGCTTCTTCTGCATTGCCTAGCGCAAAACAGTCTCAGGGTCATTCTGCCCTGTCCTGGGTAAACTCACAATGGAGTCTGAAATAATTAAAAGTAAATTAAAATACATGTATGTGTGTCTGTACATACATAGATCGTGATATTCACAAGGGTTTTATAAGTCATATTGGTGTAATGTTGCACAATTGTTATAAGCTTCAATCTTTATAAGCTAGTAAATAATTACACATCTTGTAAATTCTCAAAATATATGTATGAATATATTTTCCTTTAATATTACCTTGTCAAATGTCAATTTCTTTCACAAGTATTACGCAATTAAAATTAACGAATATGTACACATACGTTTAAAAATGACCACAAACATAAATTTATATTTTGTATACTAACTTGAGTTGATTCTCATTAAAGACATCTTTTTAATGTTCGAATTCTTCTGGATAAAAAGAATGAATACTAAATGACTTTAATGACAATATAAAACTATATGCTTTGTATGTCAACTTAAACTTAAAAAAAAATAAAAACTTGGTCCGTTTTAGACTGGTTTATATCTGTCAATTTTGCGACAGTCTTTTTACAACTAGTAACATGACTGTCTCAAAACGTTACTAGTTGTAACTTTAGCCTCAGGGTAGGTATTATGGGTTCAACCACCTCAACTCAACTTAAAATATGCCGTTTTTGAAATGACTGTTTCCGAATTGGCTGATTTTTGGTACGAATAAAGTATATACTAACACTAAGACAAATAAAAAATTAAAGGGCGCTGACATTTCTAGATCCGGAAATACGAGGTCCTAAAAATCGGAAAACAGTACAAAAATGCACAAAGTTATACTTACTTAATATAAGTTTCTTGAAAAGTATTATAGCTACGCATCTTGTAAAAGTCGCCCACGAAAAATCGTATACTATTCCACCCCTATCAGAATAGTTTTAATCTTATTCTTTTGTGATTTGATTTTTATTTCTTGATCCAAAAATACCTCCACACTGAAATTTTTCACAACTATAGAGAACGAAACTATCTTTGGCATAATTTTTTTCAAATTTTTAAAAAGGTCGCTTTCGGAGATGTAGGCTTCCGACTTATAGGTAAAGAAAATTGACCTTTGACTTAAAAAAAACCATATTATATATTAACACCAGATTTACCGCACCAGTCAAAATGACTGGTTTTGCTTTATTTACCACAAATATTGAATTTGTGTGAATATTTTTTCCCAAAACTAGTATATGATTTTTATAACGACAACAATATACAATTAATTTGATAACTTGTTTCGATTTTGTGTCCACAGAAAAAAATAAATTTTATTTTTTTATACTTATACCGGTACCAGTCATTTTGACTGGTATCAAACCATATCATCAATCGATTTTTGTTTAGATTTAGGATATACTACAACCTTTTTTCGTGTTGCCAACGAGAAATATTATGGAAAAGGAGGTAAGCAGTGCCTTCTTACTATTGATAGACCATCATATATTAGACTATATAAGAACTTGCACCGAATTAGAAGCTTCCAGAGTTTTGGGGAAAAATTGGACACTTTCACAAGAAAAATTGAAGGCCTTCATTGGAATTCTGTATGCACATGTTGCATACGAAGCAAAAAGTTTAAAACTATCGTATGTGTGGAACAAAAAATTGGGTCCTGAATTTTTTTCCAAAAGTATGTATAGGCATAGGTTTACAGAAATTTTATGGTTCATTCAATTCGATAAAGGAAATGAAAGAAGTCAACGCTTACAAAATGATAAATTTGAGTTAGTGTCGACTGTTTGGGATAAATTTATTGCCAACAGTCAAAACCGTTTCAAACCGGGACCATATATTACAGTCGATGAGCAATTGTTTCCTACGAAAGCCAGATGTAGGTTCACACAGCATATGCCAAACAAACCACACAAGTTTGGGATCAAATTCTGGCTGGCGTCCGATGTTGAAACAAAGTATGTAGTAAATGGTTTTCCTTTTCTAGGAAAGGACGAGACACGAGATTTGCCAACACCTCCCTGCGAATATGTAGTAATCAGACTAATCCAGCCGTATACCATGAAAGGTAGGACTGTTACAACGGACAACTTTTTTACCAGTCTTTCTTTACCCTCCAAATTATTAGAAACAAATACTACGTTGGTGGGTACAGTACATTGTAACAAACGGGAACTGCCAAAAATTTGTAAAGATAAGAAAGATGGCATGGCTCGTTTTTCAACATTACTATATGCAACAAATGAATGTACACTAACAGTTTATAAGAGTAAGCCCAACAAAAAAGTCGTTTTATTGATGTCGATGAGCAATTGTTTCCTACGAAAGCCAGATGTAGGTTCACACAGCATATGCCAAACAAACCACACAAGTTTGGGATCAAATTCTGGCTGGCGTTCGATGTTGAAACAAAGTATGTAGTAAATGGTTTTCCTTTTCTAGGAAAGGACGAGACACGAGATTTGCAACACCTCTCAGCGAATATGTAGTAATCAGACTAATGCAGCCGTATACCATGAAAGATAGGACTGTTACAATGGACAACTTTTTTACTAGTCGTTCTTTACCCTCCAAATTATTAGAAAAAAATACTACGTTGGTGGGTACAGTACATTGTAACAAACGGGAACTGCCAAAAATTTGTAAAGATAAGAAAGATGGCATGGCTCATTTTTCAACATTACTATATGCAACAAATGAATGTACACTAACAGTTTATAAGAGTAAGCCCAACAAAAAAGTCGTTTTATTGAGTCTAAGCACAAAGGCGTCAAAATTGATACAGACAACAGCTGAAGAGCTTACTTTTGACTTTCAGTCTTCAACCCAAGATATAGCAAGTGAAGCTGATCAATTTTCCAATTCAACACCCAATCTTCCAAAAAAAAAACCCCGTCCAATACGTAAATGGTGCCAAGTCGGGTTCTGTAATAACAATAGGACTACGATAAATTGCGATGTCTGCAAAAAATATGTGTGCGGAAAATGCACAGAAAAAAAGTTTCTTTTGTAAAAAATATGAAAATCCATAATTATTTTGAATAATAACTAAAATACAGCTCCTGACTTCTTATTTATTCTATATTTTATTAGTTCTGTTTATTAATTTATTATTTTTAAAAGCAGATACAAATTCTACACATTGAAAACACTTATTTTTCAATTCCAGTCAAAATGACTGGTGTTGGTATAAATAGGTATACAAATTTGTTAGTAAATCTAGTGTTAAATCAAAGGTAATATAATACTTCATATAATACTTTTCAAGAAAATTACAATTAAGTAAGTATAACTTTGTGCATTTTTGTACTGTTTTCCGATTTTCAAGAACTCATATTTCCGGATCCAGAAGCGTCAGTGCCCCCAAACTTTATATTTAATTTAGTTCTATGATATACTATATTTCAACAAAAAATCATAAAATTCGACGGGGGTGGGTTAAATCCATTGGTTGATTTGACTTGGAATATCCCATATACAGATAATAAAAAAGCAATACAATACAATATACTTACCAAACAATTCCTTGCGCCCCAGAACCAATTGGCCTTAAATTTTGATATCGACTTAAAATGGTGAAGTTAGTATCACCAACTTCTACAGTATACAGATTAAGTCTAGAACTCATTTTAAATTGTATGTATCGCAGATATCACCTTACATTACGCACCTTAAAGAAAAATAGATAATTTGTTTTCATTAGGAAGTTTCATTCTCAGAAGTAACAAGGGATGCCAATCCCGAAATCCCGAAAATATATGTATGCAAAATTTTTAATTTTATATTAAAAAAAAATTAAATTAAATTAAAATTAAATGGCAAAGAACATTTATAGTCTTTTTGAAAACTATAGATCCGATTCATCCTTAGATGATGACATAATAAGTTATGTATATTTATCTACAATGAATAATGAATGGATAATTACATTACTACAGTATAAATTCCAATATTCGTAGTTATTCGTATTATTGTTGTTTGTTTTTTATTATCAGTCCGTTGTATTTTATAAGTTCGATCGAACATATTGCTTTCTTACATACATAAATGTGTATGCAAGTTAAGTAACTATAATGATTTTGTTGTTCGCGAACTATAAATGTAAAAAGAAGTAACATTGATTGTGTATGTTTCAATATAATTTGTTACATTATTTTCTGTTTCTAAGGGAGATTAATATTTCTGTATGCCCAAATATCATTCGATATTTATTTTGTAATAAATACATATGTACTCATACGAACTAAAAATATCATAAATGATCATGATATAAAAGAGGAAGTCTTTTAAGAGAAAGACATTATTATTAATATTGAACAAGAATATCAATTGCATAAGTACAATCAATAATATGTGTCATTTACGAACTCAACACGAACGGGTGGCGTCATAATATATTTTAAGAATACATGGAACATAAGCAAAAAACATGAAGCAATATCTGATTCAAAATACTGGATAAGCGCATATAAGGCAAGAAACAAAAATAACAAATATGTAATTCTGGGTGTATACAGATCACCGAGCTACAGTGAAGTGGAATTTTGTGATGAATTTGATAGTGCGATTGAAAGCATATGTGAAACGGAACTAGATATAATTATAGCGGGCGACTTCAATATTGATTGGTGTAGAGATAGTTCATTCAAAAATTGAATTCAGGCAACATTAAATGATAATGGACTTAAACAGATTGTAACTGAATATACTAGAGTCACAGAGAATACTAAAACCTTAATAGACTTTGTTATAACTAATAGTAAGAATATATTAATGAACAAATAACAAAAAGCGAAATTGAAATATTTAAATACAATAGGCAAGCATATGGTAATGAGCTCCGTAGACTTTTGACAAATGTGGATAATAATAATGTTAACGAGATGGTTTATAATATTGACAAAAATTTAGAGAATACAATAAAAAAATTTACATTTAAAAGGATAATTAAGGATGGGAGCGACATCAATAAATGGTTTAATAGAGAAATGAGAATACTTAAAAGTGAAAAAATTGCCAAATACATTAGAGCTAAAACATTAATGACTAGTGAAGCATGGAACAACTATAAAATTGTAAGAAATATTTACAAAACGAAAATTAAAAATAG
The DNA here is from genome assembly GCA_963576795.1 of Metopia argyrocephala. NCBI lineage: Eukaryota > Metazoa > Arthropoda > Insecta > Diptera > Sarcophagidae > Metopia > Metopia argyrocephala. Next base: position 24,856,870 of record OY756211.1, on the reverse strand, counting down.
AAAGAACGAATATATTAACAAAAAAATAAATGATGCAAAAGATCAGAAACAAATGTGGAAACGAATAAAGAACCTAGTGATAGGAAAAAATGAAAATGTGATACGATCTGTGTGATAATATAGAATATAAGGAAAACCATGACATAGCCGAACAATTTAACAGATATTTTGTAAATAGTATTAAGGAAATTAGAGACTCGATTGAGAAAGTGCAATATATTAACCAAATAAATGTGATAACCCGTAGATTTAAGTTTCGACCAATCAGCCTACTGGAACTTAAGAATATTTGTAAAGACCTTAAAAATAAACCTAATTTTAACAAGGTATCTATAAAAATAATATTGGATAATTGGAGCGTATTGGGTGAAAACTTGATGAATATAATAAATAAATCATTGAAAAATGCAGTATTTCCTGATAACTGGAAAGAATCATTGATAACACCAGCAGAAAAAATATCGAAAACTAAAAAATGTGAAGAATTCAGACCGATAAACAACTTAAAAACTTGTGAAAAAATTATTGAGAAGGTTGTAAAACAGCAACTAGAAAAATATTTTGAGGAGAACAATATATCTTCTAAATATCAATCTGGTTTTAGAAAAAAATATTCATGTGAGACCACTGTAAATTACGTCGTTAATAAATGGAAATTTGCGGAAAAAGATAAAAAAATTATGGCACTCTTTTTGGATTTTAAAAAAGCGTTTGAAACGATTGATAGAGATATTTTAATAAAGAAATGTATGGAATACGAGGACATGAATTGCAGTGGTTTAAATCGTACCTATCAAATAGGAAACAAAAAGTGAGGGTAAATGGAATAGACTCTAGTTGCATTAATAATGAATATGGAGTTCCACAGGGCTCAATATTAGGGGCACTTCTATTTATTATATATATAAACGATCTACCGAAAATTTTGACGAATAATAATAATAATAATAATAATTTTTTTTTTTTTTTTTTTTTTTTTGGTGAGAGGGGAAATGCATTTACGCACTTAGGTGGCTTTTGCCACCCGTCGTGCCGGACTCCACGCAGTTATTGCGTGCCTACCGGCTAAAACCCCTCTCTATATCACCAGGCTCCATCCTGGAACCGTCAATTTATGACATTACTTCAGGATGGAGCCTTATATGCCGGTCCAGTTGGACCCTACGGCTCTGTCGACCTTGCCAGGTCTCTCTCCTTCCGTCGAAGAATCCCCCTCGCAAAAAAGGCGATCCTACTCCATGCAGCAAGGTTTCCTAACATGACTCCCGTGATGGTATTGGGAGTCAAGATGCCAAGATCCCTCTCCAGTGCACGCCTCTCCAACATCCACTTCTCACACTCAAAGAAAGTGTGGAAAGCGGAGTCGGATTGTGCTCCACAGTAGACGCATGTGGGACTTACGGCCTTTCCTATTTTAAACAGGAAAGACCGAAAGTGCCCATGGCCCGTCAGCAACTGCGTGAGGTAGTAATCTACCTCACCGTGCTGACGATTTAGCCAAGCGTCCACTTGAGGGACAAGGGCGTAAGTCCACCTTCCGCGTGTCTCAGTATCCCACCGTAACTGCCAGTCACGGAGGGACTGAGACCTTGCCACAGATTGTGCGCCTTCTCTTCCAATTTCGTCCTTGTGTTGGTGGACGAATTGTCGCTCCCTGGCGAGGAGGTCGATGGGTATGACCCCGGCAACCACCAAGACAGCCGGCTCCGATACCGTGCGGTAGGAGCACGCTATGCGGAGCGCTGCTCTCCGTTGCACTGCCGCCATGCGCTTTCGGTACTTTTCGACCGTGAGCGCATCAGCCCAGACTTCAGCTCCATACAACATCACAGACTCGGCGGTGCTCAGCAGCAAACGTCTTTTACAGGGAAGAGGGCCCCCAATGTTGGCCATTACCCTGCTCAACAACGTCACTACTGAGGCCGCTTTGTCCGCTCTGCTGGATATTTCGCTCCAGAAGGTTAGTCTGTTATCCAAACTAACCCCCAGGTAGCGAACGGCGTTCTTCGTCTGGACTGTAACTTCTCCTACCTGCATGCTTCTAATGAGCGGGATGCGCTTCTTAGTAAGAAGCACTATCTCGGTCTTAGTCAGTGCCAACTCCAACCCGTGGTCACTCAGCCAGAGAGTAACTCGACGCATAACCTGGTTGAGTCGCAGTTGGGCCGCATCAACATCTTTGGCAATAATAACTGCCGCGATGTCATCCGCGTAACCAACCAGGAATGTCCCTTCGGGCATCTCCATACGTAGAATCCCGTCATATGTATAGTTCCATATGTCGGGTCCCAGTATGGATCCCTGGGCCGCCCCTGCCGATAAGACTTTCGTCTCTCGGCCATCCTCCGTGTCATAGAGTATGGATCGATCTTTCAGGTAATCTCCCATGATACGCAGGAGGTACCCTGGGAGCCTGAAATTACTCTCCATCGCGTATAACGCGTCCTGCCAGCGGACAGAGTTAAAGGCGTTTTTCACATCCAGTGTGACCAGCAAACATACGGGACGTGAAAAGTGGTTTCCACGTTCCGTGCTCCTACCTGCATTAACTACCTCCTGGATAGCCGCCACAGTCGACCTGCCCCTTCGAAAGCCGTACTGTCTTTCGGAGAGGTCGCCTGCCGCTACTACTGCAGCCTGCAGACGTGGGCGAAGAAGCTTCTCCAGGAGTTTCCCCGCGTTATCAAGCAGGCATAGTGGTCTGTATGACCCAGGAGCGCCGACTGGTCCCTTGCCCTTGTCAATAAGCACAAGTTTAGCCATCTTCCAGCGGGAGGGAAACACCCCGGCCTTTAGACAGGCGTTGTACATATTGAGCAAGAGCTCTGGATGACTCCGTGACACGGCTTTCAGCACCTCTGCTGGTAGACCATCAGGACCTGGTGCCTTCCCGCTGCGCAAACAACGAGAGGCACACTCCAGTTCCTCCAAGGTGAAAGGCGGTATTTCCGTTTCTTCCATGATCGATGTTCTATCGACCACTGGATGATCCGGAAAAAGGGCTTCCACTATGGGCCGAATAGTATCCGCATTCAGAGAAGCGTTTGGCTTAAACGCCCTCAATTTGCGGAGCACTATTTTATAGCCCAACCCCCATGGATCCCTATTTAGGTCCTCCGTTAAGTCCTTCCAGCATCGGCGCTTACTTCTTTGGATGGCGCGGCGAAGATCTTTTTTCGCCGCCTTATACTCTTCGGCTTTACGGGCTGCGTCATCTGCGTTTCCATTAGCGCGTTGAGCCAGCCGTCTACGACGGAGACAAACACGCCTCAGATCCGCAATTTCGGTCGTCCACCAGTAAGCAGGACTTCTCCCTTCGTTCGGACCCCTCCTCGGTACAGCGCTTTGACAGGCCTGATGTATAAGACTCATGGTTGAGTCCACAAGTACATCAGCCCTCTCCACAGGCGGAAGATCATTACGGATCCCCTCTGTGGTCATACGTCCCCGTTCTAGGGCTAGAGACAAAGCTTCAACGTCCATCCTAGCGGCATTCCACCTAGCTGGTCCATGATGTTGAATGGACCGAGCTGGCGCAATATCACGCACACGGAATGTGATATACTGGTGATCGCTGGCCGTAAAGTCCTCGATCACCTGCCATTCCTGCACGAGTGCCGCTAGGTTTTCAGTTGCCAGAGTGAGATCGATAATGGTCCCCCTTTGGCCAGATCTTCGAAAGGTGGGCACGGAGCCGTTATTTAATACAACCAACCCCGTCCTGGACATAAAGTCCAAAATTCGCCCACCTCTCGAATCGGTTCTAATCTCGCCCCACTCTACTGCTTTTGCATTGAAGTCTCCAGCCACTACCAGATGACCACCCATGCTCCGTAAGACATCCTCCAAGTCGTCTAACTTGGTTTGGAAGTCCGAAATACTCTCGTTTGGGGTAAGATAGCAGCTAAAGTAAGTCACCAAGCCGCTTCTCACCCAAACGAAACCATCTCCAGAGCCATGGGCCGAAACACAGAAGCGTCTCGGGTCCGGGATCCATATCGCCGCTGTACCGAGGTTGTCCCTAAACCACGTAGGCGCACATCCGTCTCGGTACTGCTCACTGATCAAAATAAGATCAGCTTGTTTCTCGAGACGGATCTGCCCCATCAGGTCGTGAGCAGTTCTGCTGCGGTGCATGTTGGCCTGTAGGATGACCCTCATATTGTCCGCTTAGCATCATCTAATGCCTTGCGGAATACTCCGCAAGCGCCCGAACCTGCAATATGTTTGCGGCCACTTTCCCCTATGCCGGAGCATAGGTAGCATGTCGGCTGGGACTTGCAGTCCTTTGCCTTGTGCCCTTCTACCCCGCACAGGAAACACATATTGCCTCGGTCAGGTCCGCTGCAGTTTCCACTAAGGTGACCGTACCCCAGGCACCTAAAGCACCTGGAGACGTCCACTCTGCCGCGCATCCTGCAGTTGACCCAACCGATTTTCACTGTCCTCCTTTGGAGGAGAACCTTGGCAGCTTTCGCCTCCATCTTGGCAATAGCCATGTGTTGCCCCCTCATGTTGGGCTTGGTCAGAAACACCTCCAGAGCACCCTTGTAGTCTACAAGAATATCTTGGAGAGCCACTTCCACTTCCTCCACAGAGGTGCACTCGTCGAGATCTCTGATCTCTACCTTACTCATAGGGACCAGTTCTCTGACTACACCCGTCTCGCCCGCTGCCTTCTCTAACGCCTGTTTAAAGGCGTTTCTTCCTTCAGTGGAGGACTTCTTCAGCTCCACAAGAAGCTCTCCCGCCTTGGTCTTCCGTATTGACCTAACAGCCACTCCACAGGCTTCCGGTTTGACCTGCGATCGGACGGCACTAAGCACTTCCGCGTATGTCTTACCAGCTGCCGGTTTTAGAACAATCGCTTCTGGCTTCTCGCCACCACGCTTCCTCTTCTGCATATTGCCCCTCTTACCACTCGGTCCATCCTCATTAGATGGAGCAGTATCCTGAGGAGCACCTTTTCCCTGAGCGCGGTTGCGCTTTTTCCCGGCGGGGGTTTGGGCCACCTTTGAAGAGGCAGCATTTTGAGATGCTGCTCTTGTCGCGGGTGCACCGTTTTCAGTCTCCGGTTTAGAGACGACCTCGCTGGCTTTCGCCTTTTTTGCGCTCTTCTGCGCCTCTACCAATGGTGGACTACCTGCCCTCCTCTTCCCACCTTCCTTGGTGAGACATCTAGGAGCCGCTACATAATCCGGACGTTGCGGTTTCGAATAGCTCATGGTGAGCCACTCCAATTTATCAACATTCTCCTCCAGTTTTGGAAGAGAGTCCTTAATGGACCTGCTGACGTTTGGCTGCTTTTTAACAGCTGCCCCCATCTCCTTAATAATGGACCTCATTCCTGACAGTCCCTCCTTCAGCTGGGCTAAGGCTTCCGCAAACCACCTTTCGGTGTTTCCGAAAGACCCAACTCCACCACTACGGCCTTCCAAGGTAGGCTCCATCATCAAAGGGGTGCCACTTAAAGTGGGCACCGACCCTGACCTCTCCATCCGGAGGTAATAAGTTTCAGTGCTATCCACTTTCCACTTATTACAATGCGCAAAACTAATATAAAAGAAACAAAAATTCGTAATAGGTACCTATTACAAATATTTAAATTTCCTCTATCAAAAATACACCTATTACTAATCACACTAATTATTATGCGGTCGCAAGAAAACACGTCTGTACTCGTTAAGAGATCACCAGAGAATCCAATAATAATAATAATAATAATAATAATAATAATAATAATAATAATAATAATAATAATAATAATAATAATAATAATAATAATAATAATAATAATAATAATAATAATAATAATAAGCCCGCAAGGGCATACCTAAGGATTGGTATGACGGGAGTAACGACCCCGCGGACCCTAGTTAGGGAAATCCAGGCGCGACGGTTCCAGATTGGGCGGCTTCCTGGTCAGTGCTGACTCATATTGAGCGACTGAATTCTTCCACGTGCCCTGCGGGATCGTGGCCCCGACCTGGGGTAAAAAGGCACCCTGATTTAAGACAGAGAACCAAAATGGAAATTAACGATAATGAAATGCGATTGCCCGAGGAGGGCCCCCCTACTGGAGCTGGTCCTGGAACGGGGGTTAATGCGAACGACCAGTGGCCGGCTAGATCTCAACGAACCGGTCGGGGAAACCCCGAAATGGAACAACCACTATATAACTCTGGACAAAGGGCAATATCGACCAGAAGCCCACCTGCAGACCGTGCTTCCCAATCTGATGATTTAGGGACCACAGACGTAGGGCTGCCAAGGCGTAGAATAAAATGGACGATTGAAATGAACACGTCTGTAATGAAGGCTTTCTATAAAGCAACACGCAACCCAATTACTGGGTCAAATTATAGGCAGCACATGCTTGAGACTTTTCTCCAAGATTACCCACACCTTCACTATTTAACGCGGCAGAATATAGCAGATAGAAAAGCAGCAATATTGCGGAATAATTTATTGCCTCCATCAATCATCGAAGAGATCCGACAATCAGTAATAAACGAGGAATCCCAACTAAATAATCTACACGTGACAACCAACTCAAGTGAAAACTACATTGCCGAATCACTAGCACCCGAGGAAGATACCGAAATTGGCGGAAATGATGAAAGAGCTATAGAACCATCAATAGAAGAACGAACTATAATCCTTAACCCGGGCTCAGCACCAGCACAAAATGACAACATTACAATTAACAAAACTGTAGATCTGTTCCAGGAAGCCAAGATCAAATTCTATGAAATGGATGCGGAAAACCGACCTTATCTCCGTAAAATAACTCCGAACAGCGAAATTTTTAAAACTATCCGGATACTCAATGAACATATAATACCGATCGAGGTCCCTGCAATTAACAATAGTTTTAACAAACTAATTGATATAATATACTGTAGCGCTTACACCATAATGGAAACTGATAGGATTACAAGATCTAATACGAATTTAAATTCTAACACAAACAGAAGACAGAACATACATATTTCAGACAATCAGAATTCGGGAGGAATACGAATTAACCAAACAGATAACAGAGTTGAAGGAAATTACATTCCAAACCAAAACAATAGGCCCCATTGGCAAACCAGACTACTCAAAAAGATAGAGGAAATCAGAAAAGACCTCGGATACATGTTCAGCCTAAAAAATAATAGAATAAATAAACGGAATGAATACAAAATCAACTTTATAAAAAGGAAGCATTTAATACACACCCAATTTGATGCTCCTAATACAACAATAGACCAAGTCCTAGATACTATTAAGCAGAAACTTGCAAAATATACAGATAGATACAGAAAATACACAAAAAGCTATAATAGAAAGAAGCACAACAAAATATTTAGGAACAATGAGAGACAGTTTTACAATACACTGAGAAGCTCTAACGAAATCACAAACAATAGCAACTCATTAAACATCACACAAATAGAATGCTTCTGGAAAGGAATATGGGGCACTGAATCACTATACAATTCCAATGCTACGTGGATTAACACAGTCCAGGATAAAGCATCTAATATAATGGAAATGACTATAGGTTATATAGATCACGAAATTTTTAAAAAGGCAATAATTAAATTACAAAACTGGAAGCACCCAGGATCAGATAAAATTCATAATTTCTATTACAAATACTTAACTGCCCTTCACCAACCACTAATTAATATCTTCAATGCATTCATAGAAACCCCTACACTGATCCCAGTAACATTTTGCAAGGGCATAACATTCCTGAAACCGAAAGTCAATAATCCTACCTTAGCATCACAATACAGACCCATAACATGCCTAAACACCGGGTACAAACTTTTCACGTCATGTCTGACTACACTGATAGGTGAGCACTGTAAGGCGAATAATATCATTGCGGAACAACAAAAAGGATGCTGCCCAGGAACAAAGGGTTGTAAGGACCAATTGATTCTAGACAACATTATCACTTCCCAAGCAGTCAAAGAAAGAAAAAATATGTTCGCAGCTTTTATAGACTATCAGAAGGCATTTGACAGTATTCCACACTCTTGGTTAATACGCACACTACATTTATACAAGATAAATCCAAGGATAATTCAATGTCTGGAAAAACTTTTTGAAACTTGGGAGACGAAATTATATGCAAATATCAACAACAACGAGGTCATATCTAACCCTATAGGAATAAAACGAGGCATATATCAGGGCGACTCCCTCAGCCCATTACTATTTTGTTTAGGACTTAATCCCCTCTCGACATTGCTGAATCAAAGTGGATATGGATACAGGCTAAAGACTACAGACAACATAAGGATATCTCACTCCTTATACATGGATGATCTGAAAGTCTATGCGAACAGTAAAGAAAATCTTAAGAAACTGCTCCACATTGTAGACATATTCTCCAACGATATCGGAATGCATTTTGGAGTTGACAAATGCAGAACGCAAAATGTAAGCAAAGGAAAATTGTTAACCACAGAGGACTTCATAACTGCAGAAGGTGAACTAATAAAAGCCCTCAGAAACGGCGAATACTATAAATATCTCGGAATTCAGCAGGCAAAACGAATAGACCACACTAGGCAGAAGAAAATGGTAATCTCTGAATTTACGACAAGGCTTAACAGGATATGTAACACCGGCCTAAATGGTAGGAATCTTGTAAAGGCCATTAACACATATGCGATACCCCTACTAATATACACGTTCGGTATCATAACGTGGTCAAATACGGACTTGAATTCGCTTGAGACAAAAATCCGAACAACGCTCACAAAACATAAATACCACCATCCACAGGCAGCAATAGAAAGAATAAGCATACCCAGAAGCCAAGGGGGACAGGGTATACTTAGTATTCACACCCTGCATAATAAACAAATAACAAGCCTCCGAAATTATTTCATAAAAACCTCTACAACATCTGAGATATACAGGGCTTTGGTTGCAGCGGACAAGAACCTAACACCACTCAACATGGCGGACACCACAACTCCATTGGGAACAACTAATTTAATAGAACGTTGGAAATCCAAATCCATACACGGAAAATACCCAAATACATTGAGCCAGGAGCATATTAACGCCGAACACACTCATAACTGGCTAAAATACGGGAATCTCTTCCCGGAAACAGAGGGATTTCTGATGGCCATTCAAGACGGTGTAATATGTACCCGTAACTACGCCAAATATATCATTAAGGACCCAAGTGTGCAGGACGATAAATGTAGAAGATGCACAACTGCTTCGGAAACAATAGCGCATATACTTAATGGATGTACACCACTCGCCGCTAATCGCTATAAGGAAAGACACGATGCAATGGGAAAAATCCTATATATTAATATAGTAAGGAAGCTTAAGATAGATACTCCAACAGCCCCCTATTACAAATTCCAACCGGAACCAGTTATCGAAACCGAACAATACATTCTATATTGGGACAGATCGATACTAATAAATACACCACCAAATACAACAGTGCCCAATAGACCGGATGTTACGTTGATCGATAAAATCAATAGGAGAGCATATATAATAGATTTCGCAATACCCCTGGACAATAATATAATGGATACAGTAAATACCAAAATCGCCAAATACCAACAACTGGCTCAATACTTGGGAATAACCCACAATCTACTAACAGTTGGAATATTACCAATTGTTATAAGTAGTACGGGAACTGTACCAACTCATACGATAAGAGCAATGGAAACATTGGATCTGAACTTAAGGATAATAACGGATATGCAACGCGCAATCCTCATTAAAACCGCATCAATAGTAAGGGAATTTTTAGGATAATGATCTAACACCATAAGGATGTATAACCTGGCTTACATCCCAACAGAGCAAAACTTTGGTCACCGACCCGGTTTTGTGAATTCCAGCAAAAGCTGTGAATGTAAAATTCATAATAATAATAATAATAATAATAATTTTTTTTTTTTTTTTTTTTTGGTGAGAGGGGAAATGCATTTACGCACTTAGGTGGTTTTTGCCACCCGTCGTGCCGGACTCCACGCAGTTATTGCGTGCCTACCGGCTAAAACCCCTCTCTATATCACCAGGCTCCATCCTGGGACCGTCAATTTATGACATTACTTCAGGATGGAGCCTTATATGCCGGTCCAGTTGGACCCTACGGTTCTGTCGACCTTGCCAGGTCTCTCTCCTTCCGACGAAGAATCCCCCTCGCAAAAAAGGCGATCCTACTCCATGCAGCAAGGTTTCCTAACATGACTCCCGTGATGGTATTGGGAGTCAAGATGCCAAGATCCCTCTCCAGTGCACGCCTCTCCAACATCCACTTCTCACACTCAAAGAAAGTGTGGAAAGCGGAGTCGGATTGTGCTCCACAGTAGACGCATGTGGGACTTACGGCCTTTCCTATTTTAAACAGGAAAGACCGAAAGTGCCCATGGCCCGTCAGCAACTGCGTGAGGTAGTAATCTACCTCACCGTGCTGACGATTTAGCCAAGCGTCCACTTGAGGGACAAGGGCGTAAGTCCACCTTCCGCGTGTCTCAGTATCCCACCGTAACTGCCAGTCACGGAGGGACTGAGACCTTGCCACAGATTGTGCGCCTTCTCTTCCAATTTCGTCCTTGTGTTGGTGGACGAATTGTCGCTCCCTGGCGAGGAGGTCGATGGGTATGACCCCGGCAACCACCAAGACAGCCGGCTCCGATACCGTGCGGTAGGAGCACGCTATGCGGAGCGCTGCTCTCCGTTGCACTGCCGCCATGCGCTTTCGGTACTTTTCGACCGTGAGCGCATCAGCCCAGACTTCAGCTCCATACAACATCACAGACTCGGCGGTGCTCAGCAGCAAACGTCTTTTACAGGGAAGAGGGCCCCCAATGTTGGCCATTACCCTGCTCAACAACGTCACTACTGAGGCCGCTTTGTCCGCTCTGCTGGATATTTCGCTCCAGAAGGTTAGTCTGTTATCCAAACTAACCCCCAGGTAGCGAACGGCGTTCTTCGTCTGGACTGTAACTTCTCCTACCTGCATGCTTCTAATGAGCGGGATGCGCTTCTTAGTAAGAAGCACTATCTCGGTCTTAGTCAGTGCCAACTCCAACCCGTGGTCACTCAGCCAGAGAGTAACTCGACGCATAACCTGGTTGAGTCGCAGTTGGGCCGCATCAACATCTTTGGCAATAATAACTGCCGCGATGTCATCCGCGTAACCAACCAGGAATGTCCCTTCGGGCATCTCCATACGTAGAATCCCGTCATATGTATAGTTCCATATGTCGGGTCCCAGTATGGATCCCTGGGCCGCCCCTGCCGATAAGACTTTCGTCTCTCGGCCATCCTCCGTGTCATAGAGTATGGATCGATCTTTCAGGTAATCTCCCATGATACGCAGGAGGTACCCTGGGAGCCTGAAATTACTCTCCATCGCGTATAACGCGTCCTGCCAGCGGACAGAGTTAAAGGCGTTTTTCACATCCAGTGTGACCAGCAAACATACGGGACGTGAAAAGTGGTTTCCACGTTCCGTGCTCCTACCTGCATTAACTACCTCCTGGATAGCCGCCACAGTCGACCTGCCCCTTCGAAAGCCGTACTGTCTTTCGGAGAGGTCGCCTGCCGCTACTACTGCAGCCTGCAGACGTGGGCGAAGAAGCTTCTCCAGGAGTTTCCCCGCGTTATCAAGCAGGCATAGTGGTCTGTATGACCCAGGAGCGCCGACTGGTCCCTTGCCCTTGTCAATAAGCACAAGTTTAGCCATCTTCCAGCGGGAGGGAAACACCCCGGCCTTTAGACAGGCGTTGTACATATTGAGCAAGAGCTCTGGATGACTCCGTGACACGGCTTTCAGCACCTCTGCTGGTAGACCATCAGGACCTGGTGCCTTCCCGCTGCGCAAACAACGAGAGGCACACTCCAGTTCCTCCAAGGTGAAAGGCGGTATTTCCGTTTCTTCCATGATCGATGTTCTATCGACCACTGGATGATCCGGAAAAAGGGCTTCCACTATGGGCCGAATAGTATCCGCATTCAGAGAAGCGTTTGGCTTAAACGCCCTCAATTTGCGGAGCACTATTTTATAGCCCAACCCCCATGGATCCCTATTTAGGTCCTCCGTTAAGTCCTTCCAGCATCGGCGCTTACTTCTTTGGATGGCGCGGCGAAGATCTTTTTTCGCCGCCTTATACTCTTCGGCTTTACGGGCTGCGTCATCTGCGTTTCCATTAGCGCGTTGAGCCAGCCGTCTACGACGGAGACAAACACGCCTCAGATCCGCAATTTCGGTCGTCCACCAGTAAGCAGGACTTCTCCCTTCGTTCGGACCCCTCCTCGGTACAGCGCTTTGACAGGCCTGATGTATAAGACTCATGGTTGAGTCCACAAGTACATCAGCCCTCTCCACAGGCGGAAGATCATTACGGATCCCCTCTGTGGTCATACGTCCCCGTTCTAGGGCTAGAGACAAAGCTTCAACGTCCATCCTAGCGGCATTCCACCTAGCTGGTCCATGATGTTGAATGGACCGAGCTGGCGCAATATCACGCACACGGAATGTGATATACTGGTGATCGCTGGCCGTAAAGTCCTCGATCACCTGCCATTCCTGCACGAGTGCCGCTAGGTTTTCAGTTGCCAGAGTGAGATCGATAATGGTCCCCCTTTGGCCAGATCTTCGAAAGGTGGGCACGGAGCCGTTATTTAATACAACCAACCCCGTCCTGGACATAAAGTCCAAAATTCGCCCACCTCTCGAATCGGTTCTAATCTCGCCCCACTCTACTGCTTTTGCATTGAAGTCTCCAGCCACTACCAGATGACCACCCATGCTCCGTAAGACATCCTCCAAGTCGTCTAACTTGGTTTGGAAGTCCGAAATACTCTCGTTTGGGGTAAGATAGCAGCTAAAGTAAGTCACCAAGCCGCTTCTCACCCAAACGAAACCATCTCCAGAGCCATGGGCCGAAACACAGAAGCGTCTCGGGTCCGGGATCCATATCGCCGCTGTACCGAGGTTGTCCCTAAACCACGTAGGCGCACATCCGTCTCGGTACTGCTCACTGATCAAAATAAGATCAGCTTGTTTCTCGAGACGGATCTGCCCCATCAGGTCGTGAGCAGTTCTGCTGCGGTGCATGTTGGCCTGTAGGATGACCCTCATATTGTCCGCTTAGCATCATCTAATGCCTTGCGGAATACTCCGCAAGCGCCCGAACCTGCAATATGTTTGCGGCCACTTTCCCCTATGCCGGAGCATAGGTAGCATGTCGGCTGGGACTTGCAGTCCTTTGCCTTGTGCCCTTCTACCCCGCACAGGAAACACATATTGCCTCGGTCAGGTCCGCTGCAGTTTCCACTAAGGTGACCGTACCCCAGGCACCTAAAGCACCTGGAGACGTCCACTCTGCCGCGCATCCTGCAGTTGACCCAACCGATTTTCACTGTCCTCCTTTGGAGGAGAACCTTGGCAGCTTTCGCCTCCATCTTGGCAATAGCCATGTGTTGCCCCCTCATGTTGGGCTTGGTCAGAAACACCTCCAGAGCACCCTTGTAGTCTACAAGAATATCTTGGAGAGCCACTTCCACTTCCTCCACAGAGGTGCACTCGTCGAGATCTCTGATCTCTACCTTACTCATAGGGACCAGTTCTCTGACTACACCCGTCTCGCCCGCTGCCTTCTCTAACGCCTGTTTAAAGGCGTTTCTTCCTTCAGTGGAGGACTTCTTCAGCTCCACAAGAAGCTCTCCCGCCTTGGTCTTCCGTATTGACCTAACAGCCACTCCACAGGCTTCCGGTTTGACCTGCGATCGGACGGCACTAAGCACTTCCGCGTATGTCTTACCAGCTGCCGGTTTTAGAACAATCGCTTCTGGCTTCTCGCCACCACGCTTCCTCTTCTGCATATTGCCCCTCTTACCACTCGGTCCATCCTCATTAGATGGAGCAGTATCCTGAGGAGCACCTTTTCCCTGAGCGCGGTTGCGCTTTTTCCCGGCGGGGGTTTGGGCCACCTTTGAAGAGGCAGCATTTTGAGATGCTGCTCTTGTCGCGGGTGCACCGTTTTCAGTCTCCGGTTTAGAGACGACCTCGCTGGCTTTCGCCTTTTTTGCGCTCTTCTGCGCCTCTACCAATGGTGGACTACCTGCCCTCCTCTTCCCACCTTCCTTGGTGAGACATCTAGGAGCCGCTACATAATCCGGACGTTGCGGTTTCGAATAGCTCATGGTGAGCCACTCCAATTTATCAACATTCTCCTCCAGTTTTGGAAGAGAGTCCTTAATGGACCTGCTGACGTTTGGCTGCTTTTTAACAGCTGCCCCCATCTCCTTAATAATGGACCTCATTCCTGACAGTCCCTCCTTCAGCTGGGCTAAGGCTTCCGCAAACCACCTTTCGGTGTTTCCGAAAGACCCAACTCCACCACTACGGCCTTCCAAGGTAGGCTCCATCATCAAAGGGGTGCCACTTAAAGTGGGCACCGACCCTGACCTCTCCATCCGGAGGTAATAAGTTTCAGTGCTATCCACTTTCCACTTATTACAATGCGCAAAACTAATATAAAAGAAACAAAAATTCGTAATAGGTACCTATTACAAATATTTAAATTTCCTCTATCAAAAATACACCTATTACTAATCACACTAATTATTATGCGGTCGCAAGAAAACACGTCTGTACTCGTTAAGAGATCACCAGAGAATCCAATAATAATAATAATAATAATAATAATAATAATAATAATAATAATAATAATAATAATAATAATAATAATAATAATAATAATTTTTTTTTTTTTTTTTTTTTTGGTGAGAGGGGAAATGCATTTACGCACTTAGGTGGTTTTTGCCACCCGTCGTGCCGGACTCCACGCAGTTATTGCGTGCCTACCGGCTAAAACCCCTCTCTATATCACCAGGCTCCATCCTGGGACCGTCAATTTATGACATTACTTCAGGATGGAGCCTTATATGCCGGTCCAGTTGGACCCTACGGTTCTGTCGACCTTGCCAGGTCTCTCTCCTTCCGACGAAGAATCCCCCTCGCAAAAAAGGCGATCCTACTCCATGCAGCAAGGTTTCCTAACATGACTCCCGTGATGGTATTGGGAGTCAAGATGCCAAGATCCCTCTCCAGTGCACGCCTCTCCAACATCCACTTCTCACACTCAAAGAAAGTGTGGAAAGCGGAGTCGGATTGTGCTCCACAGTAGACGCATGTGGGACTTACGGCCTTTCCTATTTTAAACAGGAAAGACCGAAAGTGCCCATGGCCCGTCAGCAACTGCGTGAGGTAGTAATCTACCTCACCGTGCTGACGATTTAGCCAAGCGTCCACTTGAGGGACAAGGGCGTAAGTCCACCTTCCGCGTGTCTCAGTATCCCACCGTAACTGCCAGTCACGGAGGGACTGAGATCTTGCCACAGATTGTGCGCCTTCTCTTCCAATTTCGTCCTTGTGTTGGTGGACGAATTGTCGCTCCCTGGCGAGGAGGTCGATGGGTATGACCCCGGCGACCACCAAGACAGCCGGCTCCGATACCGTGCGGTAGGAGCACGCTATGCGGAGCGCTGCTCTCCGTTGCACTGCCGCCATGCGCTTTCGGTACTTTTCGACCGTGAGCGCATCAGCCCAGACTTCAGCTCCATACAACATCACAGACTCGGCGGTGCTCAGCAGCAAACGTCTTTTACAGGGAAGAGGGCCCCCAATGTTGGCCATTACCCTGCTCAACAACGTCACTACTGAGGCCGCTTTGTCCGCTCTGCTGGATATTTCGCTCCAGAAGGTTAGTCTGTTATCCAAACTAACCCCCAGGTAGCGAACGGCGTTCTTCGTCTGGACTGTAACTTCTCCTACCTGCATGCATCTAATGAGCGGGATGCGCTTCTTAGTAAGAAGCACTATCTCGGTCTTAGTCAGTGCCAACTCCAACCCGTGGTCACTCAGCCAGAGAGTTACTCGACGCATAACCTGGTTGAGTCGCAGTTGGGCCGCATCAACATCTTTGGCAATAATAACTGCCGCGATGTCATCCGCGTAACCAACCAGGAATGCCCCTTCGGGCATCTCCATACGTAGAATCCCGTCATATGTATAGTTCCATATGTCGGGTCCCAGTATGGATCCCTGGGCCGCCCCTGCCGATAAGACTTTCGTCTCTCGGCCATCCTCCGTGTCATAGAGTATGGATCGATCTTTCAGGTAATCTCCCATGATACGCAGGAGGTACTGTTAATTCTTAAGAATGATTTTTCTTTTTAAAAATAAAAAAAATACATTCTCAAAAGAATTAAAAATATTGTGTTTACTTTGGTCAAATAATCAAATTAATACGTTAATGCATTGTTTGCATTTAATATTTTTTTTGTTTCTTTTGTTTCTTTATTTTTTTTATGCAAACCGTGAGAATTCACATGTCAGCGTAGTTGAGTGCACTGTGAAATTATTTTTACATGTGCTACTCGAGTTACTGGCCAGACAGTTTGAAATTCAATCAATGCTCTAGTACAGTGTATGTATGTATTATGTATTTTATTTTTTATTTGTTATTTTTATTTTATTAAATATTTGCTTAGATTGTAAGTTTTTGCTATAAAAAGAAAAATGTTTAATAAAGTAATTTGCCATTCTATTGATATCAATTGATTGTTGCCCATCAATTTATTTTCATCAACCGCTTCTTGGTGTATCACCCTGAAGCAAAAATTACAACTATTTTTTATCCGTTACCTTGGTGCATCACCCTGGTAACAACTCTTAACTAACCGAGGCAAACGAGCCTCTGATTGAACATTCTCCTATTTTTACTCTTCTGAGTTAACCGAGGCAAACGAGCCCCTGGTTTAACATATTTGGCGACCGTGACAGGACTCTCGGCTCTACTGCAATTTCAAAGGAAACTTTCCAGAAGAAAATCATGGGGACCGAAGTACAACTACTCCGTCATCTGAAGGAAACGGGTGAGGGCATTGCCACCCTGATTCGAAACTTCACAAAGGATTCCAGTATCCGCAAAACACGTACCTACTATCAGGACCGTCTGGGCCGCCTAAACACAGCCTGGAACGATTTCGAAAAGGCTGATAACCAGCTTAGAAGTCTAAAGGATGTTGATACGTCCGATGAATACTTCATATCGGACTATTATGGCAAAATTCAAACCATGGCTACGAAATACATAGCAGTCATGGAACGCGAGCTTGACAACCTAAGTCAAGTCTCCGACAACACAAAGCCCCAGACCAAGCAACTAACAAAAGATTTACCAGAAACAAGTATGACCCAGCCACAGGCAAGTCCGCCTGGTGGTCACGACGGGCTCATCAGTCGCTGTCGTGGAAAAATGGCTGCTTTAACACGCCAATTAGAAGACCTTCAAACACAACCAGGACAAGATCAATCCTACTATGATGTAAAATCGGCCACAATTACACGGTTATGGCAACAACTTGAAACTCTCTATGACGAGGTTCTGGACAAATACCCTGATCCAGACCTCGCAGGATTCGACTTATCGAAATATGTTCACCTAGAACAGGAGACGCAGTTGGCGATTATTCGGCTTGAGAGTTCTCAACCCAAGAGCGAAATTCAATCAACCCACAATAAGGAAAGTACGGCAAAACCTACTACGCTACCATTACCTACGATTGCCATCACCAAATTTAATGGCGATTATATGCAGTGGACATCGTTTGCAGACCTTTTTAGGAAAATTATCCATGAGCAGCAGATGTCTGATGCTCATAAAATGTGGTACCTAAGAACCAATGTTACAGGCGAAGCGGCGACCCTCATAAATCACCTCACGGTCACTGAGGACAGTTATAATATGGCGTGGAAATTGTTGGAAGACCGCTATAATAATAAGAGGATTATGGTGGCTACAGCAATTCAGAGGATGCTTGATCAACCAACTGGTGCATGTACCATAGGCAGTATCAGGCGATTACATGATACAACCAAGGAATGCTTGGCAGCCCTGTCTAACATGGGTCTCCAGACTAATTCATGGGATCCGATTCTCCTACACCTTTTAATTAAAAAGGTGGACAGGACCGTACACACTCAGTATGAAAATTCAATTACTAATCCAAAGGAGCTACAAACCATCGACCACTTTCTAGCCTTTCTGGAGAACTATTTTCACACTCTTGAGGCAATAGGACATAAGGACAAAAGCTCTACTTACAGTGGCAAAGCTTGCGCACTTACTGCTCGACCTCATCAGGAAATCCGTCGATGCTCGATCTGCAAGCAAGATTCTCACCCATTGTATCGATGCAAGGAATTTATACTACTAAGCCCAACAAATCGACTCGATCATGCACAAAGGCATAAGCTATGTGTAAACTGCTTCAGCAGTAATCATCTTACCAAATGGTGTAATATTCCCGGCCGTTGCCAAAAGTGCGGAAAAAAACACCACACCCTCGTTCACCTGGAACAAAGTTCACACAATACTTTGGTCTCCACCAACCAAGGCAAAACTTCAACCAAACCAGCTCAAATTACCAAGGGGGAGCAGAAATGTCCAATAAAACAGTCAACACTCCAATCCACCGACCACGCCTCATCTCTACTTACCACACCAACAGTAGAAGCTGAGAGCTTGACAGTGAGTTCTGTAAATAAACGCCCCTATATTCTACTTGGCACAGCACTAGTCAAGGTTCAAGCAAACGATATGGAAATTGAATGTAAGGCTATCCTAGACTCAGGATCCCAAGTCAACTTAATAACAGAAAGGCTAGTTGCTCGGCTTGGACTTCCAGCACGGGCTACATCCATTTCGATCAACGGCATCGGAACGAATCGAACGAAAATCCAACACCGGGTCAACATAACCCTACAATCACGTCTCAACAACTTTGCTGCGCGCTTGGAGGCATTTGTTCTGCCACAAATTATTGCTCCTCAACCTGCTCAGCTTCTCAACATTGATAAATGGTCCATTCCCAAGAACGTAACATTGGCCGATCCAACCTTCAATCAACCAAATAAAATCGACATTCTATTGGGAGCCGAATACTATCACCAACTACTAGCTATTGGACAAATTAAAATTGCTGATGACCTTCCGAGGTTACAAAACACTTTACTAGGCTGGATAGTGTCAGGAAAGGTCTCAGGTCAGCACTTATCCACAGCAGTATGCGGAATTTTGAGTGAAGACGAGCGGTTGGACATGGTTGTTGACCGATTCTGGAAGCTGGAAGAAATCGAAAGCACACATCAACAGCTCTCACCGGTAGACGCACAATGCGAAGCTCACTTCAATCAAAACACCACGCGGGATAAGGACGGAAGGTTCGTAGTACGACTTCCCTTCTGTACGGAAACGTCTGTTTTGGGAGAATCACACAGCATTGCTTTCAATCGATTTCTCTCATTGGAGCGTCGATTATCAAAGGACGCGTTCTTAAAGGAGCATTATACAAAATTTATGGAAGAATATGAAGCTCTAGGACACATGACCAAAACCGACATTAATAAAGTAGACAGGGCTAAGTACTTTATTCCTCATCACTGTGTTATAAGACCCGAAAGCAGTACTACCAAACTGAGAGTAGTATTTGACGCATCGTCTAAAACTTCGTCAGGAAAATCATTGAATGACATTTTGCACACCGGGCCACCCCTCCAGAATGAGTTATTTACGATTCTACTGCGATTCCGGCTGCCGCGATTTGTGTTCACAACAGATATAGAAAAAATGTATCGCCAAATCTTAATCCACCCTAAAGACCAGCGATATCAAGTCATTCTCTGGCGAAAAAATGCCACCGAGCCTATCAGTTATTTCAAATTGAATACAGTCACATATGGAACCAGGCCAGCCCCATACCTGGCAATTAGATGCCTACGAGAAATAATCCATGATAATAGCCTGCAGATTCCCTTGGCAACTAGCTTCTTGGAGAAAAACTTTTATGTTGATGACGGATTAGGTGGAGCTGATAGCTTAAACACAGCTCTAGAAATCCAACGTCAACTGCAGCAAGTCATGGCAAGATACGGATTTAATTTACGAAAGTGGTGCGCCAATCATACTCAACTACTGCGTAATATCCCTGATAGTGATCAAGAAGTAAGCCTGGATCTGTCTACAGAAGAAACAAATTACACAAAAACATTAGGTTTGGCGTGGCTTCCCAAATGTGACCAATTAAAAATTAAGGTCAACGTACCGCCAATTAGGTCTGTAACCAAAAGAACTGTTACTTCAGACTTGGCCCGAATCTTCGACCCACTTGGTCTATTGTCCCCAGTGGTCGTTAAGGCAAAAATGTTTGTCCAGGAGTTATGGACTTTAAATCTTTCTTGGGACGAAGCTGTACCATCAGAGTTCGACTCCCGTTGGCGAAATTTCCGAAATAACCTCACCGAACTCGAGAAGTTCCATGTTCATCGACATATCTATAAGGGGCAGATGCCTCACAACACGCAACTGCATGTCTTCACTGACGCCTCAGAGAAGGCGTATGGGGCGGTAATATACGTCAGAACCGTTTTATCAGACAGAACACTTATTGTTCACGTGCTATGTGCAAAATCTCGCATAGCCCCTCTTAAACAACAAACACTACCAAGGCTAGAATTATGTGCTGCTCAACTGGGAGCAAATTTGGCGGCAAAAGTAAAAATGGAGTTGGACATGACTACAACGCCAACATTTTACTGGACTGATTCAAAAATAGTGTTAATATGGATACACTCAAGATCATCCTCATTTCACACATTTGTCGCGAACCGAATCGCATCAATTCAAGAAAGCACGACACCTAATCAATGGCGTCATGTAAGTTCCAAAGATAATCCAGCTGACATAATATCCAGGGGATTGGAACCCCACCAATTACTGCAGACACCTCAATGGATATACGGTCCATTCTTCCTTCACGGAGACGAAAAACATTGGCCACCAACCTTTTGCCTGGATACCAACCCAACGATCCTTGAAAAGAAGCAGCAATCCATAAATGTACTAGCTTCGGTAGAAGCTGAAAACCCGTTAGACCAGATAAATCATCGTAATTCGTTCAAAACGCTTCATCGAATTGTGGGATACATCTTCAGATTTATAAAAAATGCGAAAACCATGAAGACAGAGCGACAAACTCAGCCAGCACTTACACCTTTAGAGCTTCATGACGCCCTTCTTATCATCGTTCGAACTACACAGCAGATACATTTTATGGACGACATCAAGCAGTTGCGGACCCAAAAAAAACTCAAGGGTTCTAGTCAGATTAAGAGCCTGTCGCCTTTCCTGGATACTAACCACATTTTAAGAGTTGGAGGACGACTAGAGGCATCGACTTTAAGCTATGATGCAAAACACCCAATGCTCTTGCCTTATAAAGACAAAATAGTTAGACTAATCTTCAAATCAATTCATGAAGAAAACAAACATTGTGGTCCTAGCGCCCTTCTTGCGAATGTCAGACAGCGCTTTTGGCCTATCAAAGGCAAACATTTGGCGCGAGAAACTGTTCATGGGTGTATACTATGTGCGAGAGCAAGGCCGAAGCTCCTTCAGCAAATCATGGGAAACCTACCTGAAACAAGAGTAACCCCAGCAAGGCCCTTTATTAATGCAGGAGTGGACTATTGCGGCCCAATATGGGTACACTTCAAAACGAGGGGAAAACGCCCCCAAAAATCCTATATTGCCATCTTCTGCTGCTTTTCGACAAAGGCAGTCCATCTAGAGCTAGTGACCGACCTTACGACCGATGCCTTCATTGGAGCTCTTAAAAGATTCATAAGTCGGAGAGGTCATTGTCAGAATCTGTACTGCGACAACGCCACTAATTTTGTAGGTGCTCGAAATCAGTTAGCAGAGTTGTCATCAGCAATATTCTCTCCGACATCCCAGACAACAATTCAACGAGAATGTGCACATAAAAACATTAATTTCCATTTTATTCCTCCGAGAGCCCCTCACTTCGGCGGTTTATGGGAGGCCGCAGTTAAGTCTGCTAAAAGGCTGTTGGTCAAAGAACTTGCTAATGCCTCTCTGACTTATGAAGAAATGGAAACTGTAGTAACAGAGGTTGAAGCAATTCTTAACTCACGACCATTGGTACCGTTGTCGAGTAGTCCTGATGATGAAGCCGCATTAACTCCGGGTCACTTTTTGATTGGAGAACCTCTCACTGCTCAAGTAGACCCAACTACTGAGTCAAGACCAATGACCCTAGGAAAACGATGGGAGCTGGTTTCCCGAATAAAACATCAGTTCTGGAAACGGTGGTCCCATGAATACCTCAATGAACTCCAGCAACGGAACCGGTGGCAAACTAAGTCTCAAAATTTGCAGCCTGGCACCATAGTTCTCATCAAAGATAATTTACCAGTCCTGACTTGGCGATTAGGTAAAGTAATCAAAACATACCCAGGTCTTGACGGTATAGTCAGAACAGCAGAGGTTAAAACCTCTAATGGTGTCATTAAACGAGCAATTCACTCGCTAGCTCCTCTTCCATCGGAATCACCAAGCACTCCTGCTGGCCAAGACGAAACGTCAAAACCATCCCCAACTAAGAGAAGCAATGCATCCCGCAATATATGTACAGGCTCACCAATTCCAAAACGTTGTAATTTGGCTACAACAACTATACTCATGCTTCTAGCATTAATTTTTCCATTAATATTGTGCCAGTCAGTTATTTACACGCCGATCACTGGCAAACCCGGATTACATTTTGAACAAATTGGTAAAATTAAACCAATTATGTCCGAATGGAAACTTCTGGTCTACTTTGAGCTGGCTCCATTTCACAATGAATTACAGCTGTTGGCTAATGGGACAGACGCACTAACAAGAGCCTGCGAATCGTCTCACTTGGACTCTCACTGCCATGGACTCATTCACTACTTCCGCGATATCAAGAACGAAATGGAGGTCGGATTAGAAAATCTCAGCAAACGGAAGAAACGGGGTGCGATAGATGTCGTTGGAAACATCGCGAACTCTTTATTTGGTGTTCTTGACTCCAAATATGCTGATCAGATGACCGACACTATTAACACCATAAAAAGCAATGAAGCCTATTTGCTAGTTATGCTTCGAAATCAAACGTCGTTCCTCGACTCTACTCTTAACCTTATGAAGCAGACTGAAAATCGCAACAAAATGAATTTTGCAGAGCTCAATGCAAAAATCAATGCCCTGCAAAACTTCACAACCAGCAACCATATCCATCAATCTCAACTCATCTTATCCATTAGCACTCACTTGATCATCATTGCAAATAATTTACAAAAGACTCACAGATCCATGATAAACTTGTTAGCTGATACTCATCACGGTCGGATCAGCCCTGTTCTCCTGACTCCAACCCAATTCTCCAACGAAGTTGACAACATCAGAGCAAATCTTCCATCAGATCTAACGTTACCAGTAGTTAATATTATGCATATTTATGGGATAGTGACGGCACATGCATTAATATCAGACCAGCACATTATATGTACGATGTTCATTCCGTTAACACATCAGACGGAGTACGAATTATTTCACGTAACGCCAGTCCCACAGCTGATAAATAGTTCTCTAGTGGCGGTTACACCCAAATCAACACTAATAGCGCTCAATGCCCACCGAGACGAATATTTTCCAATTGATGATACCAAACTTCTTGAATGTAGTACACTGGAGCATAACACATATTTATGCCCAAAAATCCAAGCAACATATCACAAGGGGGCACCTATCTGTAGCTGTGAGATACATCTATTCAATAATGAATCTGACACTGCATGCAACTTAGAAATCCTAGCAGATAACAATGTGTGGTATAAGATGTTCACACCGAATCAGTGGATCATAGCCACTCAAGAACAGCTCAAACTAAGCACCGTATGTAATGGAAAGGGTAGTTATCAGATTCTGCAAGGTACTGGGGTACTTACTCTTCCAGCTGAATGCACAGTAAAAACCGATGGAATCACAATATATAGTCACCGAACGATTTCATCGTCTCTACATCAGTCCTACACGAATAGCGGAATATCATTCTCCAATCCAGTGCACAACGTGGAAAATTTTACACAACCATTTCATTATCAGTCAAGCATCGAAGACATTTATCGACTTCAAGAAGAAGTGAAGTCACAACTCCGTGACCTACCAGCATTAGCAGACCATCATAAAACCCACGGTCTAGTAGTAAGCTATACAGGATTGGCTCTTGTTCTGATACTGCTCCTTGTGCTGCTCAGCAAATACATATCAAGGAAGAAGACCAACAGACAACCTACGACACCACAACCTGCACCAAGATCATCATGGAACATTTCGGTGGATCCATAAGCTGAGCACAACATTTGCCTATACAATTGAGAAGATGCCGGATATTATTCATTTTAACTGACTCAATCAATATTTGAACTCCCCTAGGGGCCGCAATATGTTAATTCTTAAGAATGATTTTTCTTTTTAAAAATAAAAAAAATACATTCTCAAAAGAATTAAAAATATTGTGTTTACTTTGGTCAAATAATCAAATTAATACGTTAATGCATTGTTTGCATTTAATATTTTTTTTGTTTCTTTTGTTTCTTTATTTTTTTTATGCAAACCGTGAGAATTCACATGTCAGCGTAGTTGAGTGCACTGTGAAATTATTTTTACATGTGCTACTCGAGTTACTGGCCAGACAGTTTGAAATTCAATCAATGCTCTAGTACAGTGTATGTATGTATTATGTATTTTATTTTTTATTTGTTATTTTTATTTTATTAAATATTTGCTTAGATTGTAAGTTTTTGCTATAAAAAGAAAAATGTTTAATAAAGTAATTTTCCATTCTATTGATATCAATTGATTGTTGCCCATCAATTTATTTTCATCAACCGCTTCTTGGTGTATCACCCTGAAGCAAAAATTACAACTATTTTTTATCCGTTACCTTGGTGCATCACCCTGGTAACAACTCTTAACTAACCGAGGCAAACGAGCCTCTGATTGAACATTCTCCTATTTTTACTCTTCTGAGTTAACCGAGGCAAACGAGCCCCTGGTTTAACAGGTACCCTGGGAGCCTGAAATTTCTCTCCATCGCGTATAACGCGTCCTGCCAGCGGACACAGTTAAAGGCGTTTTTCACATCCAGTGTGACCAGCAAACATACGGGACGTGAAAAGTGGTTTCCACGTTCCGTGCTCCTACCTGCATTAACTACCTCCTGGATAGCCGCCACAGTCGACTTGCCCCTTCGAAAGCCGTACTGTCTTTCGGAGAGGTCGCCTGCCGCTACTACTGCAGCCTGCAGACGTGGACGAAGAAGCTTCTCCAGGAGTTTCCCCGCGTTATCAAGCAGGCATAGTGGTCTGTATGACCCAGGAGCGCCGACTGGTCCCTTGCCCTTGTCAATAAGCACAAGTTTAGCCATCTTCCAGCGGGAGGGAAACACCCCGGCCTTTAGACAGGCGTTGTACATATTGAGCAAGAGCTCTGGATGACTCCGTGACACGGCTTTCAGCACCTCTGCTGGTAGACCATCAGGACCTGGTGCCTTCCCGCTGCGCAAACAACGAGAGGCACACTCCAGTTCCTCCAAGGTGAAAGGCGGTATTTCCGTTTCTTCCATGATCGATGTTCTATCGACCACTGGATGATCCGGAAAAAGGGCTTCCACTATGGGCCGAATAGTATCCGCATTCAGAGAAGCGTTTGGCTTAAACGCCCTCAATTTGCGGAGCACTATTTTATAGCCCAACCCCCATGGATCCCTATTTAGGTCCTCCGTTAAGTCCTTCCAGCATCGGCGCTTACTTCTTTGGATGGCGCGGCGAAGATCTTTTTTCGCCGCCTTATACTCTTCGGCTTTACGGGCTGCGTCATCTGCGTTTCCATTAGCGCGTTGAGCCAGCCGTCTACGACGGAGACAAACACGCCTCAGATCCGCAATTTCGGTCGTCCACCAGTAAGCAGGACTTCTCCCTTCGTTCGGACCCCTCCTCGGTACAGCGCTTTGACAGGCCTGATGTATAAGACTCATGGTTGAGTCCACAAGTACATCAGCCCTCTCCACAGGCGGAAGATCATTACGGATCTCCTCTGTGGTCATACGTCCCCGTTCTAGGGCAATAATAATAATAATAATAATAATAATAATAATAATAATAATAATAATAATAATAATAATAATAATTAATATAGATTGTAAAGTGAATGTATCATAAAAAGTGAATTCTTGTACAAATAAATTTGTAATTTGAACTTAAAACTAAAAGTTATTTTTTTAATTAAACAAAAATAAACTATAATACTCATATCGTCGCAAGATTTAAAGAAAGCTGTAACTGACAAAAATTTAAAAATACGTATTTTTGCATAATTTTTATCAGAAAAAAAATACACGTCCCAGATTTCTATGATGAAAAGAAATTCACTTATGCCGTCTGCGTTTTGAAAATACCAATGTCTTCTTTCTATTTTCATACAGGTTTTTTGCTCTGGTGAACATTAAATGTTTTGTCAGTTACAGCGTTCTTAAATTCTTACGACGATATGTATCAGAGATCAGCATTGAGTCGCTTTTTGCGATTCATAAACACTTATGAAATCTTAACTACTTTGTCTCACTCATACTCACTACAACGTTAATTCATGAATAAAGGTTGCAATAAATATGAGTCAACATCAACATCAAACTGACACTCATTTAGATTCATAATTTTATAAAAATAAATCAAATCAGAAAAATTATATAATTGTTCGACCTGTTTCCAAATTATCCAAATAATAAGCAAATACTTTTTTCAAGCTCAAGGTCAAGTTTATTTTCAATTTAATCATCAATATTTCGATATCCTTCGGATATCATCTTCAGGATTTAAAAATTATATAAAAACAACAAAATTAAAATTGATATATATGTGTATCACTGCACTGACGCTGTTACATTACATATTATTAGTATAATTATTAGTATAATATGTAATGTAACAGCGTCAGTGCAGTGATACACAAAATAAAAATCATACAATTCTTAAATTCGAATATGAAATTTCATTTATGTATTTGAGAGTATACACGGTGTAAAATATTTCTTAACATCACAAATACTAAATCTTTTAGACACACAAATTATTAAAGTTGTATTTATTTCGTGTATCGGTTCGAAATTTTGATATTAACCCTTAACCCCTAAATTTTAAAAATTTTGTTTTTTTTCTTCGATTTATCATCTCTTATAATAGATACTCATATCTATACGCTACCATTAGCCCCTATTTAGTTGATAAAAATCGATACGTATCAAAAATTTCGGATCCAACTCTCGTTTAATTCTCCTTTATTAGAATAATTTTTTCGATCGATTCGTAAATTATAATTGTGTTTGAACCCTCACTGTACTCTCTTACACATCAGAATGCATTCCATCACTCGGGATTATAGCTCTAATGCCAAGGAGTTTTTTCAATTTGATTCAGACTATCTGCTCGCCTTTTGCGAGAAATTTCAGGAAACCCCTATCGAGGATCAGACTGAATCAATTCTTGAAGTTAAAATAAGAGACATAGAGCTACGGTGGAATAGATTTCAGAGCTCTTATGAAGCAGCAATAATGTCCAGAGATGAATCCATCTCACCTGCAATTATTCAGGATATTAAAGATCGGTACAACGTTTGCTGTGAAGCTTATTATAATTGCTATGCCCAAATGCTGGACATTATGAAAATGCAGAGACTGGATCAGCACCCTCACCCCAGATTCCAGTCAACAACCCGCGACTCCGTACAGCCCCAACAATATGCTCAAAATACAAATCCCCATGACTCAAGTGAGTATATCAAACTCCCCCCATGTGACACCGAGGTTTTCAATGGCAGCTATGAACAGTGGCCCTCGTTTCGCGACATGTTCACAGCTGTATATATAAACCACTCTAAACTTTCACCCGTGACAAAACTCTATCACTTTCGAAACAAAACGAGGGGTGAAGCGGGAGCAATTGTCAAGAGATACCCCCTTTCTCATGACAATTTCGACATCGCCTGGGATGCTCTCAAAACTCGTTACGAGAATAAACGCGTGCTGGTTGATAACCAAATCAAGGCGCTTTTTGACATCCCTGCGGCAAGATGTGAAGATAGCGAATCCTTAAGGAAAATACAATCGTCTGTTAATGATTCTCTAGCTACTCTTAAGACCCTTGGAATAGAAGTAGAAAGCTGGAATCCAATCTTGATCAGGTTGGTTTCAACAAAACTCCCAGAGCAAACCCTTGCCCTTTGGGAACAGTCCCTAGCATCACCCCGTGAACTCCCAGAATGGTCTCAAATGTCACAATTTCTGGTCAATAGATACGAGGCGGTAGAAAGGCTGACGAGTATAAAGAACTCAAACGAATTCAAAATACCGCACAGAACCCAAAACAGCGTGCAGTCGTATGCATCACAGGAAAACTTATCTCCGTCCTGTAAGTTATGTAATGAAGAACATTCACTAAGAGAATGCGCAAGGTTTAGAGCGTTTACGGTTCAACAGAGACTCGATTTTGTTTTTCAAAACAAAATATGCAATAATTGTTTGGCACTATCACACGTGAAAGTAAATTGTAAGAGCAGACACACCTGTCTACACTGCAAGAAAAAACATCACACTCTTTTGCACATAGGGAATAACTCTACAGACTCAAAAAAGACACAAGAAAGTGCGAAAAATCCTGTAGCTACCGAGAAAGTAACTAAAACATATCAACAGCAGAGCACCCAATCTAGCAAACATTACATGGATGAACCCCCAAGCACCTCAAAAAAGGTATATGCAAATTGTTCCACAGGTAGTGAACAAATTTTACTAAGGACAGCTTTAGTTCAAGTAGAACACAGAGGTGAGACATTTACCATCAGAGCTCTTATTGACCCAGGGTCTCAACGTTCGTTTCTCTCCGAAAAGATACGCAGCCGCCTTCAACTACCCTATGTGAAAACCCATTACGAAATTATTGGTATTGGAGGTCAAAAGCAGTCTGCTAGCAAGGAATGTGAATTGGTCTTATACGCAAAACGATACGACCTTAGAGTCCCCATAAAAGCCATAATTCTCCCGAGGGTAACAAAATACTTACCTACTCACACTTTTCAAATCCCAAAATCCTCTGAATTCACAGGTTTAGACCTTGCAGATCCGACCTTTAATAGGTCATCTCAGATAGACCTCATCCTCGGTAATGATTACGAACATTTTCTCAACATTGATGGTATAAAAAAGAACATTTGCGGTAATGCGTCTGCCTATAATACTATTTTCGGATGGGTTCTTAGTGGCCCTGTAAAAGCTCAGATTGTTCAGACATTTACAACTTCTGTCACATCAAAAAATACTTTAGAATTACATAAAATTTTAAAGCAATTTTGGGAGCAGGAAGAAATACACATAACCCCCCCAAAATCACCTGAAGAAGACTTTTGTGAAAAACTATATACACAAACTACTACACGGAATGTAGATGGCAGATATATGGTAAGACTACCATTTAAAATTGAATATCCCCATAAAGTCTTCTTAGGTTCATCGCGATTTATAGCTCTTGCTCAGTACTCAAGCATGGAAAGAACGCTTTCAAAGAACTCCATTCTACATGCAGAGTATAAAGAGATTTTAAATGAATACATATCGCTTGATCACATGGAGGAAACTTCAGCGTGTGAAATTGTTTCTCAGAACAAATACAGCTCATTTTACCTACCCCACCATGCAGTAATTCGCCCAGACCACAAAACAACAAAAGTCAGAATTGTCTTTAATGCCTCTAGGAAATCCAAATCAAAATTTTCACTTAATGACGTGCTATACACAGGTCCCACCTTGCAAAACGATTTAATGTCTATCGTCCTCAACTGGAGAAAGTACAAATATGTTTTCAGTGGTGATATACAAAAAATGTATCGGCAGATATTAGCTCACCCTGCAGACAGGCCTTACCAGAGAATTTTGTTCCAACCCCAAATTGACGGCCCTATCAAGGATTACCAACTGAAAACAGTTACTTTCGGAGTGAACTGTGCCCCTTATCTCGCGATCAGAACCCTAATTCAACTTGCATCAGACTCAGAATCTGTATACCCTAGAGCGTCTGAAATCTTGCGCAAGGAAACATATGTCGATGACATACTCTCTGGAGGTCACTCTGTAGAGGAAACAATCGAGGCTCAAAATCAGACAATTAAAATCCTAAACTCTGCTGGTTTTCCGTTGAGAAAAATAACAGCTAATGATGCCCAATTGCTTGCTCATATTGAAAAAGAACATTTATATGATTCCGAATTTTTACGCTTCCAGGACACAAGCTCCACAAAACCATTGGGTATAAAATGGAATGCCCTAACAGATTCATTTACATATAGTTTCACTCCCACAGCTCAATCAACAAACATCACAAAACGTAAAATTCTGTCTTCTATCGCGAAACTTTTCGATCCTGCTGGATGGTTAGCGCCCGTAGTCATAAGAGCAAAAATTCTAATGCAGCAGCTATGGTTGGAGGGAATAGAATGGGATGATGACATTTCAGAAGAATCCCTTATAAAATGGAATGAATTTAACCAAGACATATCCGAATTAGAACATATTGTTATACCGCGTTGGATAAAGTATTCCCCAGAAAGTTCAATTGAAATTCATGGTTTCACCGATGCTTCGAAACTTGCCTATTGCGCAGCGATATATATACGATGTCAGGATAACTCAGACACTTTCGCGAATTTACTAGTGGCCAAGAGTAAAGTTGCTCCGATTCAGACTGTTTCCCTTCCTCGTCTGGAACTAAATGGAGCAGTGTTATTGGCAACTCTGGTGGATCATATAATTTCGTCCTTGGACCTCAGGACAAATAAAATATACCTTTGGACTGACTCTACCATAGCATTAAATTGGCTCTCAAAACAACCATCGTCGTGGGAAACTTACGTCGCGAACAGGGTATCCAAAATTAACAGTCTGATACCCGACGCAAGGTGGCGACATGTACCAACCCATGAAAATCCAGCAGATCTTGGAACTCGTGGCTGCAAACCTCATGATCTGTCAGAAAATTCTCTTTGGTGGCATGGACCTGCATGGCTAACAAAACCAGCATCAGAATGGCCTAAGAGGAATATCGTTAACCCTTTAACAAAACCTATTGAAACAATTTCTCTTCAAGCTCAGGTTAAAACAGATGATCTACTGGACAACTTCTCTTCTTATGGAAGAGCATTACGCGTTATTGGTTATATTTTCAGATTTTTCCATAAATCTTTAAAAACGACAACTCAAAATCCTCAAAAAACCACTAATATTTTAACTCAACAGGAAATAAAGTTTGTGAAGATTCGTCTTATAAAACTAACTCAAAAAGCATTTTACCAACTTGAACACGATGCATTATTAAACTCTAAACCCATACCTAATAACAGCTCATTAAAACCCTTCAACCCATTCATTGACAATAATTCGATTATACGAGTAAATGGTAGATTAGCTCACTCTTATCTCCCATATAATGAACGCTATCCTATCATACTGCCAGGAAACTCAAGATTTTGTCATTTATTTCTTACCCATCTTCATAAATTTTTGTTTCATGCAGACTACAGCTTAATGTGCAGGATGGTCCAAACTGAATACTACATACCAAGACTCAAACCTCGAATAAAGAAAGTTATTCGCCACTGCAAAACCTGTTTAGTATACAGACAGCAACCAGGTAATCAGATCATGGCGCCTTTACCACCAGAACGATGTACCTTGTCTTCACCCTTTCAGATATGTGGTATTGATTTTGCAGGACCTTTTGAAATCAAATCATCACCTCTTCGAAAATCACCCTGTACTAAGGGATACGCTAGTGTATTCGTTTGTTTTAGCACAAAGGCAGTACATCTTGAACCCTGCTCAGAACTCACGTCTGCAGCATTCCAAGCGGCATTTTCTAGGTTTGTTGGGAGGCGAGGTCTACCCAAAAAGGTAGTAACTGATAATGGTAGAAATTTTCTCGGTGCCAGTAGATCCCTTGAAGAAGAATTCTCTAACTTTGTCAAGATATGTGAACAAGACATAGCCCAAAAATATATATCTCACGGATTTGAATGGAGGTTTATTCCACCACATGCACCTCATATGGGTGGTTTATGGGAAGCTGCGGTAAAGAGCTTTAAGTTCCATTTTAAAAGAATTGTTGGTGCTCAGAAATTCACTTTTGAAGAATTTACTACCATCTTGACTCGAATTGAAGGGGTACTCAACTCTCGTCCAATATCAGCTCTTTCAGAAAACCCAATGGACTTAACGGCACTTACTCCTGGCCATTTTCTTAGAGGTGCTCCTATGCTGGCATTTCCTGAGCAAAGCTCTGAAAATATGTCCATAATTAACCGCTGGGAAAAGCTAAAAGCAATGCACCATCAATTTTCAGTGCGGTGGAAACATGATTACCTTAAATCTCTTCATAAACGGTATAAGTGGAAGGACTCCATTCCAAATATAAACACTGGAGACTTAGTAGTCGTAATGGACGATCTGATGCCACCACACGAATGGCGATTAGGTCGGATCGAAAAGACTTTTCCAGACTCTGATGGAAATATCAGAACGGCGGATGTAAGAATATCGACTGGAATAATAACCCGACCAATCGTTAAATTATGTTATTTACCGCTTTTAAAGGACTAATGCTCATATTTTAGATCCTTTTTTTTTTCTCTAAATTGTCCCAGACTGCTTAATCTTTGCTCTTTTTATTTTATCTTTCAGGATAAATTCATTTACACTTAAACACTATTTTTTCTTTAATTATCCATTTTTTCAACCTAATTTATAATCATTTATATTAATAATTATAATTTCCTCTAGGAGTACTAAAAACTGTAATCGTTGTGCAGAAAGGGAGTCTGATCTGTATACATGCGCTCTCTGCAAAAGGATTCATCCACTTAGGTTTTGTCGTCGGTTCCTAAGGATGTCCATAGAGAAGAGAGAAGAGGTGGTGGACCGGTATAACTATTGTATTAATTGTTTGGCCAAAAGTCACGACATAAGGTCGTGCGTGTCAATGGATACCTGCCGGAAATGTGACCGGTTCCACCACACTCTTTTGCATCCTGGTAGCACACGCCCTCACCGATTTAAAGGTATTAAAACTAGCGAACTGCGACAGCGTCAACATCAACGGCTAAACCGACAGCATCATCACCAACGAAAACTCAAGCGCCAAAATCAAAGTCCCCGTAGACCAGCTACAGCAATTCCATCAGTATCAAAGTGCTCCATCACAACCACTTCCAGTTCAACTAAACCCCCTCGTACCAATTTACCATCAACAAAAAATAAAACATCAATCACCACTCCAGCTGATATGAAAGTAATAGTGGATGCCATCCGGTCACTAGCCACTATTCTAAGTGCTGGCCATGAGAAATCAACCTCAGGCTGAGGCGGCGGCATGTCCAAGCTAGTTGGACAAAAACCTTTTACTAAAAATTTATAGATGAATTATTCTTGTAATTAAAAAAATTGAATTTAAAATGAATTGAAAGTATTTAGTATCGCGATATCATGTAATAAATTTTCATAGTTGACTTCATTGTAATTTCCATAACTTCCACAATTTAGTACTTTTTCCAATGAACCGAGGGTTCCTTTTTAGTTTGCCAGTCTTTTTTATTTTTAATACTGTTCAACCATCGTGAGAAGAAGTTACAAATTACAAAGAAGACATCTTAATATTTGGAACATTTATTATATATATCGCTCTTTTGAATCTATATATGTATTGCCTATTATTGGTTACTCATTACCACTTGGATTGTAAATTACAATAATAAGTATTAACAATAATGTATGTATATATTATAAACTTTAATAAATAAAACCCACATTTACATTGTCTTTATGTAAAGAAAATCTCAAATTTATATTGTATTTATCCCATAATACCACAATTGAATTTTACCCCATTTAGCTAACAATTTTCCTCCGTTATATTTAAATCTAAATATAATTTATTTGTTGCATATAATCTAATTATTTAAATTGATGTCTAATGCACACATCAATACAGATCGTTACAATTGATTGAGTGAGTCGAATCATACGAAAAAATTTACCGTTTTAGTTGATAGACGTTTACAAAAAAAAGGAGATTTATATGGTGTACTATATAAAAATAAACATACAAATAATAAGAAAACAATAAGCGAAAAAGTATAATGCCCGTATTCATAAAAAAAAACAGTTTTATTAATTGCTTATTTGACAATTACTCCATAGAAATATGTCAAATAAGCACTCTATAAACCAATTTTATTTTTTCTGAATACAGTAGTAAGTTTATAGGAAGTATGTATTTTAAAGAAAATAAAAAATCTATTTTCAATTTTTTTTTTACATATAGTATACTTACTGAATTGTATCTTTATAATAAATATTTTTATAATTAATTATTGGAACAAAAATTGCCTTTATGTTTCTGAAATAATTGGAGACATCCGACACTGATTTTGTCCTTAATCTCAGTCTTGTCATCCATTAATTTATAACCTGCTTATAAAAATTAAAAAAAAATAGTTAAACATTTTTTATTTTCTTTAAAATAATTCCTGTAACATTAACTTTTTCGCTTAAGGTGCCCACACACTAGTGATTTGTAACTATGATTTGTTGTGTCCGACGTCTTTTTACATGTTAATGGGGCTGTATGACAAAAAATCACAAAAATTTGAAATTTTTCAATTTATTGTGATTTGTAACAAAGTGTATGGGGTTGTTCGCGAACATTTGAAAACATTTTTAAATTAGTTCACAATAAAACGCCAAAATATTCATTTGGGTAGAATTAAAATAAAAATACGAAAAGTGAAAATATTTTTTGTGGTTGCGGAGATGGCTAGCAGCAACCAATTTTTGGTAGAATTCATTGAAATTTTACAAAATGAAAATGCCATTTAGAAAAGTAAAAGTGATGTCTTGTTGTTGACGTTTAAACTTATTGTGATTTTTTATAGTGTGTGGAGTAGGGTGGGTCAATTTGTTCGGGACCGAAAAACATGACAAAGCGTATAGCAAGGTCGTAATCTACGAGAAATTCTAAGAACTTTTCCCAAAGAAACCATGGTTCTAAAATCAAAATCGAGCTTCCGGTTTTTTACGAGAAAATTTGGTGTTCAGGTCATCCGAAAATAATGCTATTTTTTTGGAAGTATTCATTGCAATTGGTGAATAGTTGACCTGTAACGCTGGAAGAGGGCTTATTTTAAAGGAAATTATCTCAGCTTTCTATATCTGTCCTCATTTATAGAAAATTGTTTACCCAAATAATGGTTTTGGAGGTTTATGTCAAAATAATAATAGTAAAACTGTTAAAAACCTAAAACTATTATTATTGTGACATAAACCTGCAAAACCATTATTTGCGTAAACAATTTTCTATAAATGAGGACAGATATAGAAAGCTGAGATAATTTCCTTTAAAATAAGCCCTCTTCCAGCGTTACAGGTCAACTATTCACCAATTGCAATGAATACTTCCAAAAAATAGCATTATTTTCGGATGACCTGAACACCAAATTTTCTCGTAAAAAACCGGAAGCTCGATTTTGATTTTAGAACCATGGTCTCTTTGGGAAAAGTTCTTAGAATTTCTCGTAGATTACGATTTTGCTATACGCTTAGTAGGCAAAAAAATTGACCCACCCTAGTGTGGAGAAATGACAACCGAACAAATCACAGTCACAAATCACAAATGTATGGGTAGCTTTATGTACATTCTTATATTTTGCATGTTTATTATTATATACATCATATACATAAATCTTCTTTTAATTCACGAAAAATAACACAGTGCAACATCAAAAAAAAAAAATAATAACCATATACGCACATCACAACCAAACATTTGGGGCTTCGGTGTCATTTTTGCTAAAAAGTAATTATTTTCCCAGGCTCATATCTTGCAAACGGTTCGGAGTTTTAATTTACTTTCTAAGGCAAAGTTGTAGCACTTATTATGAAGAACAAAAATTGCAAACATATAAAATTAAAAAAACTTCACCTTAAAGAACAAAATCGCAAAAAAACTTTAAAAACGCATTGCACTACGCGACGTAAACATCAAACTGACACTCATTTAGATTCATAACCACATCGCTCAGAGGTGAAAGTTACAGAGAAAGAGCAACAGCATAATTCACACACAACATTGGGAATTTCAATATGCAGTTCTACAAGATTGTAAACGGAAAAGAAATTTTTAACTAGGGAATTCAAAAGAGCATATAAGTTGACTTTCCAAAAGTAGACTTGGCCGGTGACAATTACACACCTAATACAGTGTGTCGCCAATGTTATAACAATGTCATGGCATGGTAGTATGAAGTATGTAGGAAGTGCTATAAGCCGGTAAACTAGATTAATCGCCCAGGTGATCATGATGCAACAAGTTGTTATACATGCGTAAATTACACATGTCATCTAAATTGACATGCTGAGACGAACAAAATTTATAAAGTAATTGTAACAGAAACACTACCGCCAACTCCAAATCATAGGACAGAATTTACAGGAATGTTAAGAGCAAGTGGTGTTACTTATGAAGTCCCGTTTTATACCGATTATGAGCCCTAACAGGGCTGGGATGCACCACAACTATTAGCACAAATGAGAATGGATTTCATTGTGGCCATATTGGGACTATCGCAGCGACTTGCCATATTTTTGACAGCGTTTTTAAAGCAAAGAAAACTCACACATGCTTATAGCGTACCGCAAACGACATGCTGAATTTCAGAGCCTCTACACTCTAAATTATGACAATTCGTTCACTTACTGCAATGATATAAAAGCTTTAGTGATTAAAATGGGAATGAACCACATCGCTAGTGAGTGGAGATTATTTATTGATGGTTCTGTTTCAAGCTTGAAAGCAGTACTATTGCATGTGTCAAAAAGAAAACCTTCCATTCCGCTAGCAATGGGTATTAACATGAAAGAAAGCTATGAAACATTTAAAGATATAATGAAGAAAATTAAATAAAATGTGCGTCACTATAAAGTGTAACACCCATTTTTCTTAATAACTTTTTTCACCTTTAATCAAAATTATTTTTCTTAATCACAATATCTTTGAAAAATG
The DNA here is from genome assembly GCA_963576795.1 of Metopia argyrocephala. Lineage (NCBI taxonomy): Eukaryota > Metazoa > Arthropoda > Insecta > Diptera > Sarcophagidae > Metopia > Metopia argyrocephala. Next base: position 24,819,765 of record OY756211.1, on the reverse strand, counting down.
CGTCAGATTTTAAAATGTATCAGTTTGTCAAATTTGACTTGTTAGTTAGTTCACAATGGATAATCAAAGACAAGTGCATACAAAAATTATTCAAATAATTAAAAAAAAACATATTGGAGTTATACAAAAGTTGCTAGGGAAGTCCACGTGACCAGGCAATGTGTTTCCAGAGTGGTCAAAAAGTTCAACAAAGACCCAAAAATTGAAAGAAAGCCTGGAACAGGTAAAGCAAAACTGGTAACGAACGACGCGAAAGCTAAAAAGGTTGAGAAGCTTTTGCTGGCTCTTCCAAACATTTCGGGTCGCGAAGTGGCCAGGCGAGTGCAATGTTCGGAAAGTTTTGTGCGCCGAGTTAAAGCTAAAGCTGGCCTTAAAACATTTAAAGTCCAAAAAGTTCCGGATAGAAATGCTAAGAAGAATATTGAAGCAAAAAAAAGAGCAAAACTCCTCAAAAAAGAATTTTTTCAAAAGTTCGAATATTGTGTAATGGAAGTTAACACAACCCCTTTACCCCAAGTTAAGCTGGTATAAGTGCTGACGCTGTACAACGTGATCAAATAATTTGCGCAATATAAAAAGGGTTTCAAATAACATCATGGGAACGCAAATTGTTGTGTGTTCGCACCATCGTCGCTCGATTCCGCTGACGCTGCACACGCGTCATATATCAATACCAACTCCAACCAAGGCAGCGCTGCTCATCATACCGCCATCGTTTAGGGTAATAAAATTAGTTTTAGTTAGTCTAAGTTGGACAGCGAAAATAAACGGTAGTATATTTTTTAATCAAAAAAGTGTTTTAATTTTAAGACGCGCCGCTGTTGGTGCGGCGCTTAACTTTTTTAGCCGAAGTCCTTCTGACTTCGATAACTTGGATGATGAAACTTACGTTTTTGCAGACTTTGCGCAGCTTCCTGGCCAAGAGTCTTATGTAGCGGATAGTAGAGGCAATATTTCTGAAGAGTTCCGAACTAAAAAACTATCAAAATTTCCCAAAAAGTTCCTAGTTTGGCAGGCTATTTGTAGCTGCGGCAACAGAAGTGCATCGTTTGTTACATTGGGATCAATAAACTCAGATATTTACATCAAAGAGTGTCTTCAAAAGAGGTTGCTCCCATTTCTAAGACAGCACAACATATCAACATTCTTCTGGCCAGATTTGGCAACATGTCACTACAGTAAAAGCGCAATAGACTGGTATAATAGAAATAATGTTATTTTTGTTCCAAAAGAGGCTAACCCACCAAACTGCCCAGAGCTGCGGCCTATTGAAAGATATTGGGCTCTGGTCAAAAGAGAACTAAAGAAGAGTTCCCAAAACCATTACTAGTTTTCGATATAAATGGACAGCTGGTACCAAAAAAATCACCGAAAACACTATAACATTGCTTATGGATGGCATAATGAATAAAATAAAAAATTTTATAAAATTAAATTAATTTTTAAATAAAATAATACAGAATATAAATCTGTAATAAAAATGCAAAATAAAACTGTTTTATTTTTAACTCTAGCTTACTCCAATCAGTTTTTATTTGACTTTTGATGTGTTACAGTTTATAGTGACGCACATCTTACTACGAAAATAAATGGATGATTAGCTGTGATTTGAAGATCATCAACATTTTGTAAGGAATTATCGATAAGGGCAGTTCTCCGAAATTTTTTTGTTTTCTTAGTAATTAGGATTCGCGCTCACCCCTGAATAAATCTCAGTGCAATTCGTGGAGACCAAGAGGAAGTGTGCAGGAATAAATTAAACAACATAAACTGAAGAATGCACCTTTAATTGACAATGCTCATGACATCTTGCTGCCACCGCTCCACATAAAACTGGGAAATGCTAAAATAATTCATCGAAGTGGCCGTTGAAAATTGTCCAAACGCATTTGACCATATGAAAAGCGTAACGATGACAAAATTAAAAAGGTATTCTAGTAAATTTAAAACGAATTTTTGTTCACCTCATTGTAGTTACTATTTACACTACATATCGCACACCTAGTTCAAAAGTTGCACAACTCAAAAAAAAATTTTTTTGCTTTATTATTTTTACGAATAAACAAGTTTAAGCATATAAATAAAAAAAAATTTGAGTTGTGCCACTTTTGAACTAGGTGTGCGATATGTAAATGTTTTCTTTCCTGTCTTTATTTTTTGTCTTCATTTAACAGGCGTGCTTAATGGCCCTGATATTAGAAAGCTATTCAATAGAAACTTTGAATCATCGCTTGATGAACATCTTTCAATGGCATGAATTTACCTTCAGCGTGTGTGCACCAGAGTCTTGAGAAGTAATCGAGATGCTGAACCGGAAGCAAGAGAATGGGTGAAAGAAATGTTGTATTATTTCGAGAAAATTGGCAGATGGAGGACATTAAAGCTGCATTCTCTACACTTTCATTTTCACGATTTTATTAAACAACTCCCTACCAAATCCGATGAGCAATTAGAACAGTTTCACCAAACGACAATGCACATGGAAAAACGGTACAAAGGCAAAAAACTCAACGCATTGCTTGCATAGGTAATATCAATTGTATTGATACATTGTTCTGCATTCCTTTTTTGATTTCTTTTCTAATTCATTTCAGGTATGTCGGTGGAGTCAATTTAAATAATATTTTAAACACTAAAATTTTTCGAACATACCTACCCCTATCTCCACCCCTAAGGAGGCTCCAATACAAGTTATATAAAATTTGCTCCTACCACAACTAGTTGTCAGTTAGGTCATGTCTCTGGTGACTGCTAGTGAAAACTTGATCATGCGGGAGGTGGACGCTCCTTATAACCGTTCCCCCCAATCCACGGTGGAACAGCATGCACTAAGGTATGTGTGGTCAAGGGGTACTTGACTCCTCGTATGCGGACTCTGGATACCAGGCGCCCTCCAGTTTCAATTAGCCTTCCTGCGGCAGGCCGGCAATACCGTAGGTGACCTCTTGTTCCGGGCATAGAACATAAAATTTATGGTGTTGCGGCGCTTAATTTTTTAGCCGAAGTCCTTCTGACTTCGATAACTTGGATGATGAAACTTACGTTTTTGCAGACTTTGCGCAGCTTCCTGGCCAAGAGTCTTATGTAGCGGATAGTAGAGGCAATATTTCTGAAGAGTTCCGAACTAAAAAACTATCAAAATTTCCCAAAAAGTTCCTAGTTTGGCAGGCTATTTGTAGCTGCGGCAACAGAAGTGCATCGTTTGTTACATTGGGATCAATAAACTCAGATATTTACATCAAAGAGTGTCTTCAAAAGAGGTTGCTCCCATTTCTAAGACAGCACAACATATCAACATTCTTCTGGCCAGATTTGGCAACATGTCACTACAGTAAAAGCGCAATAGACTGGTATAATAGAAATAATGTTATTTTTGTTCCAAAAGAGGCTAACCCACCAAACTGCCCAGAGCTGCGGCCTATTGAAAGATATTGGGCTCTGGTCAAAAGAGAACTAAAGAAGAGTTCCCAAAACCATTACTAGTTTTCGATATAAATGGACAGCTGGTACCAAAAAAATCACCGAAAACACTATAACATTGCTTATGGATGGCATAATGAATAAAATAAAAAATTTTATAAAATTAAATTAATTTTTAAATAAAATAATACAGAATATAAATCTGTAATAAAAATGCAAAATAAAACTGTTTTATTTTTAACTCTAGCTTACTCCAATCAGTTTTTATTTGACTTTTGATGTGTTACAGTTTATAGTGACGCACATCTTACTACGAAAATAAATGGATGATTAGCTGTGATTTGAAGATCATCAACATTTTGTAAGGAATTATCGATAAGGGCAGTTCTCCGAAATTTTTTTGTTTTCTTAGTAATTAGGATTCGCGCTCACCCCTGAATAAATCTCAGTGCAATTCGTGGAGACCAAGAGGAAGTGTGCAGGAATAAATTAAACAACATAAACTGAAGAATGCACCTTTAATTGACAATGCTCATGACATCTTGCTGCCACCGCTCCACATAAAACTGGGAAATGCTAAAATAATTCATCGAAGTGGCCGTTGAAAATTGTCCAAACGCATTTGACCATATGAAAAGCGTAACGATGACAAAATTAAGAAAGGTATTCTAGTAAATTTAAAACGAATTTTTGTTCACCTCATTGTAGTTACTATTTACACTACATATCGCACACCTAGTTCAAAAGTTGCACAACTCAAAAAAAAATTTTTTTGCTTTATTATTTTTACGAATAAACAAGTTTAAGCATATAAATAAAAAAAAATTTGAGTTGTGCCACTTTTGAACTAGGTGTGCGATATGTAAATGTTTTCTTTCCTGTCTTTATTTTTTGTCTTCATTTAACAGGCGTGCTTAATGGCCCTGATATTAGAAAGCTATTCAATAGAAACTTTGAATCATCGCTTGATGAACATCTTTCAATGGCATGAATTTACCTTCAGCGTGTGTGCACCAGAGTCTTGAGAAGTAATCGAGATGCTGAACCGGAAGCAAGAGAATGGGTGAAAGAAATGTTGTATTATTTCGAGAAAATTGGCAGATGGAGGACATTAAAGCTGCATTCTCTACACTTTCATTTTCACGATTTTATTAAACAACTCCCTACCAAATCCGATGAGCAATTAGAACAGTTTCACCAAACGACAATGCACATGGAAAAACGGTACAAAGGCAAAAAACTCAACGCATTGCTTGCATAGGTAATATCAATTGTATTGATACATTGTTTTGCATTCCTTTTTTGATTTCTTTTCTAATTCATTTCAGGTATGTCGGTGGAGTCAATTTAAATAATATTTTAAACACTAAAATTTTTCGAACATACCTACTCCTATCTCCACCCCTAAGGAGGCTCCAATACAAGTTATATAAAATTTGCTCCTACCACAACTAGTTGTCAGTTAGGTCATGTCTCTGGTGACTGCTAGTGAAAACTTGATCATGCGGGAGGTGGACGCTCCTTATAACCGTTCCCCCCAATCCACGGTGGAACAGCATGCACTAAGGGATGTGTGGTCAAGGGGTACTTGACTCCTCGTATGCGGACTCTGGATACCAGGCGCCCTCCAGTTTCAATTAGCCTTCCTGCGGCAGGCCGGCAATACCGTAGGTGACCTCTTGTTCCGGGCATAGAACATAAAATTTATGGACAAAATTGAGAACCAAAAGAGCGATGCCTCTAATGCATCAACCGAAAAGAGAACAGTAGTGTCCTCTGAAAATGTTAAAGAGATAGTCGATACATGTATCACTACCTCAACAACGGTACTACAAATTAAGGACAATGGTCCAAGATTGGTTGACATAGGTGTCTGTAGTACACTCTGCGGTGATAAGGAGTCATCACCTCTATTAAGCAGCGACGATTCTGTGTGTAGCAATATGTGCTTGTCGAAGATTCCTGCCAGTCAGAAATCTGGCTGCACTGAAATCAGCGCTGCGGTGAACAATTTGTCTCTGTCATTAGACACCGGCAAATTTGTGAAACTCACGTCTTTTGAGAGACGTCGTTTTGAAAGGGCGCGAAAGGACGGTAAAACAAGGGAAGAGGCACTGGAAATAGCCAGAGAAGCCCTCCTTGCAAGAAAAAAAGAAGAGCCGTCAGTGACCACAAGCAGGCCGACCATAGCGGTCTGTAAGCGTCAACGATCGGATGACAGTCCACAGGAGGCTGTGACCAAGAAGGCCAAGCCCGTGTATAGTACAGGGCAGAAGGTGGCATATAACACGATAGCAGGAAGCGTACGCATTGGCTTGCTACCTCGAGACATCGATAACTCTCCCCTGAAATCTGAACAAATGGTTCAAATACAGAATGCGATTATCGATTTGTCAATAGAGCAGAAGAACAGTGGAACGAGGCCACAATTTCTGAACTGCCAGTTTAAAACTGGCTGGTTGTTGTTCACCTGCTTTAATGAAGCGACCGCTGAGTGGCTGAGACTTAATTGCGGTCACATAGAGGGGAAGTGTAAAATTGGGTTGAAGGTAGCGAAGGAAGAAGAATTCCCAAAGCCACATATAATCCGTGGTTACTTCCCGCAGAGTATTGACGTGGGTACGGAAAAGATTCTGAAGACTATTGAGACTCAGAACGCAGATTTGCCCACGTCAACTTGGCGAGTTCTACAAAGGACGACGGAGAATAGCCTCGTCCATCTCGTCATGGCAATAGGGGATTCTACCCTTAATCGGCTTCGATCCATTGAGGGTAAAATCTTCTACAGGTTTGGAGTTGTCCACCTGGTGGTCTCACGAGGTGAGAAGTCAACGAAGACGAGACCAAAAGTGTCAAATGTAACCCCATCAACACCTGCTGAAGATCCTCGGTTGAATGCTGAAAGACCGTGCTGTTCAAAAGACGCGATCATTCAGCCAAGGAAGAGCCCACCGAGGATTGAGGCGAAAAAGAGTAGTTCTGTGGGAACGAGAAAACCCCCAGGCTCTTCACGTAAGGCTGAGGCAACCAAGATTTCTGGTAATTGGCAGACAGAAAGTTGCGTCAGCGGCGCGTTCCAAGAAGCGCAAATGATGGAGGATGCCTAAGGGTGCGCCGGCCATTTTTAGCCGCAGATTTGCCAATGAGGATATTAGCCTGGGGCTCATACAAGAGCCCTGGGCTTTTAATGGGGGTCAAAGGACTCCAAAACAAGACGTGTAAGTTGGTGTATGCGGCTGGGGAGAGGCCCCGGGCCGCTATTCTGGTAAATTCTAAAATCACCTTCTTTTCCATTACAGAGTTCATCACTAGGGACCTGGTGGCTGTTAGCGTCAAACTAACTACTGATGTTGGTGTAAGGGAGGTAATATGTGCCTCTGCTTATTTTCCAGGGGACTTGGAATGTGTACCACCCTTGGAGGTCCAGAACTTCATCAGGTTTTGCCGAGAGAAGAGCCACCATTTCATCATTGGCTGTGATGCGAATGCGCATCATGAGGTGTGGGGCAGCACGGACAACAATGATAGGGGTGAGTACCTTCTCGACTTTCTTATTAGTAATAACGTAGCTATTGTCAATAGGGGCAGCAGGCCTACGTTTGTTAATGCCATAAGGTCGGAGGTATTGGATATTACGTTGTGTGATACATTCACGTCCAATCTTGTGAGGGACTGGCATGTATCAGACGAGGTATCCTTGTCCGACCATATGCACATTAGATTTGACTTGGCTAGCCTTGTTAGGATCAATAATAGGCCAACAATCTCTAGGAAGGTAAATTGGACCTCATTCAGGGAAAATGTGGCAAGGGAGGTTAACTGGCTGTCAGATTCCGTGGGGTCAGTGGACGAACTGGATCTGGCGGCAGGCCAATTACAGTCAAAAATAAAGTCTTCTCTGGACAGCAGTGTGCGTCATAGTAACCATACTGCTGCACGTAGGGTGCCGTGGTGGAATGACACTTTGGCAAAGATGAGGAAAACCGTGAGAAGAGATTTCAACAGGGCCAAGCGCACAGGCGAGTGGCAAATTTATAGAGATGGTCTCACGAAGTACAATAAGGAGATTAGAAGGTCCAAAAGGGAGACGTGGAGAGGATTTTGCCAGTCCGTTGAGGGACTGCCGGCTTTGGCCCGTCTTCAAAAGTCTCTCACTGTGGATCATTCTAATGGCATAGGGTCCCTGAGTACGGGTACCGGCGGGTACACTCAGTCCAGGAGGCAGACCTTGGATCTCTTGATGGGAACGCACTTTCCTGGTTCCCGGGAGGCGGCTCCTGTGCGCGAGTGCTGGGATACTCCCGCACCTGTTCGCGTCACTAAGAGGATCAAGGGTCTTGCGGGTAGAATATTCACTCCGGACAGGGTCTTGTGGGCTATTGGCTCATTTAAACCCTACAAGGCTCCGGGCAGGGACGGGATTTTTCCGGCTCTGCTGCAGAGGAGCTCTGACATAATATTGTCAAAACTTATTGTGATTTTTAAGGCCAGCTTCGGTTTTGGTTATATACCACGAGCCTGGCGGGAGTTTACGGTTATCTTTATACCGAAGGCAGGTAGGCCTAGTGACCTTCCAAAATCATACAGACCTATTAGCCTCTCATCCTTTCTTTTGAAGGCTATGGAGAGGCTGATAGATGTTTATATAAGGGAGACGTGCCTTGTGGAACGTCCCCTGCACCCGAATCAGTTTGCGTATGTGAGGGGTGGATCGACTGAGGGTGCAATATTGTCTCTCCTTGAGGGTATTGAGAAGGCTTATTCGGACAGGGAGGTTGCTCTTTGTGCCTTCTTGGATATCCAGGGTGCTTTTGACAATACGGGCTTTGGCTCCATCGCTGGTTCGCTGTATCGGAGAGGGATGGAGGGGCCAATTATAGCCTGGATCGAGTCCATGCTTAGGGGTAGGGTCATCAGCTCGTCCCTTGATGGAGAGGAATTGACCGTGATGGCGTCGAAAGGATGCCCTCAGGGTGGAGTCTTGTCTCCATTGCTATGGACGGCTGTAGTTGATGACCTACTCGCTATATTGTCTCAAAAGGGAATCGGTGTGATTGGTTATGCTGATGACCTCGTTTTAATGATTCGTGGGAAATTTGAGACTACATTACGTGAACTTATGGCTGACGCTCTAAGAGATGTGTCGGCTTGGTGTTCTCGAGAAGGACTCTCAGTGAATCCTTCAAAAACAGTTGTTGTACCCTTTACGAAGAGATATAAGTTGACATGTGACTGTATTTCTTTTATGGGTACTACTATTATATTTTCTAAGGAGGTTAAATATCTAGGTGTCATTCTGGATAAAAGACTTAACTGGAATTCGCACATTTGTGCTGTCCAGGCTAAGGCGACAAGGGCACTTTGGGCATGTCGCTCTTCTTTTGGTAGGACCTGGGGTCTATCGCCAAGAATGACACTGTGGATTTATACCGCCATTATTCGGCCCATGATTACGTATGCGGCATTAGCTTGGTGGAAGAAGACTGAGGAGTCTACCACCATGAGAAAACTGGGCAGGGTACAACGACTTGCCTGCCTTGGTGTAACCGGGCCGATGAGAACATGTCCAACAGCGGCTTTAGAGGCCCTGATTGGATTAACACCACTTCATATTTATGTGATGAGGGTGGCTGCGTGTTCGGCAGCAAGGACATTTGTGAGAACACCTCGGAATGAGTCGAGGAACCTGGCCATTCTCCACAGGGTGGTCAGAGATCCAATTTCGGTCTTGGATGCCATGCCTTTGGAACTGTGCTTTGGCAAGAGATTCAAAGTTGAGGTACAAGACCGGGAATGTTGGTCTACTGGGTATTTGGTTCGGAATGAGTTCGACCTAAACTGGTATACTGATGGTTCCAAAATGGACAGTGGAGTAGGTGCTGGCGTCTATGGACCCAATCGAAACCTGTCAATTCCATTAGGGAAGTCGTTGAGTGTTTTCCAGGCTGAGGTCTTGGCCATAACCGCATGTGCTGAAATCAACCTGGATATTGGGCTCAAGGGCAAGACGATTAATATATTTTCAGACAGTCAGGCCGCCTTGAAGGCGCTTGACTCTCATCGTATGACATCTAGGCTTGTCAAATATTGCTATGATACTTTGCAGAAATTATCGCTTAGAAACAGAGTGCGGCTGTTCTGGGTACCTGGACACTGCGGTATAAGCGGGAACGAGAAGGCGGATGCATTGGCTAGGAAGGGGTCTGCGACACCATATATTGGTCCGGAGCCCTGCTGTGCAGCACCGCTTTCTACTATTCTCAATCTGATTGATGAATGGGAAACGGGCAAATGTTTGGAACACTGGAACTCCCAGTCGGGTCTCAGGCATGCCAAGGCTGTGATTCGTCCATGTTTTGGGAGTAAGTCCGATGTTCTGAAGTTTAGAAGACCAGACCTAAAAATCCTTACGGATTTCCTCACGGGTCATTGCAGTGTGAGAGCGCATTTGATGAGAATTGCGATCACGGATACAGATGTCTGTAGATTATGCTCACAGGCATCGGAGACGGCGGAGCACATATTGTGTGAATGTGTGGCTCTTGATAGATTTAGGTGGATGTGTTTAGGGAGGCACACGGCTTCATTGGCGGACATATCCACCATTAAAGTTTCGGACCTGCTGGTGTTCATAAGGAAGGCAGTCGGTCTGCTAAACAGACAATAGACTCAATGGGACACAATAGATCTTATAGGTCGCAGTGTCTTGCATTAGTGCTGGGTCTGAATCGGATAATAATAATAAAAAAAAAAAATAACCGTATAAAATAAAAGAGCAAATAAATAGGTTCACTTTGAAAAATTTGTTAGTTTAAAATGTTAAACGCCAAAATTATAAAAATTATTGTAGAAAACTTTAAATTCAGCCTTTTAATAGAACTTATTAAAGCAAATACCTCTAAAAATTTAAAAAATGGGACGTTCTAAACATTGTAGTGAAGAGGAAAAAAAGATTATAAAGGATCTACACAGCCGCAGTTATAGCCAACGGAAAATTGCTGAAATTCTTGGGAGATCGCAGAATATGATAAGAAATGCATTGCAGACTCCAAAACAAAAACGTAAAAGGGGTCAACAGCGAAAAACCTCGAAGAGACGATGATTGCATTAAGATGTTGTCAACTCGTAATCCTTTTATGTCCGCAGTTCAGCTGAAAAATGAGTTAAAGCTTCCCGTATCAGAGTGGACCATTAGACGTCGTTTAAGAGAAAAAAATTTATTAGGAAGATCGGCCCAGAAGGTTCCAATGCTTAATAACAGACAAAGAAAAAAGCGCATTGAGTTTGCAAAAGTACATGCTGAATGGGCCGGCCCGGAAGGTATAAAAAAATGGAGAAACATACTATGGTCTGATGAATCCAAGATAAACTTAGTCGGACCTGATGGAAGAACATGGGTAAGGCGTCCAAAAAATAAAGCATATGATCCAAAGTACACCACGAAGACAATAAAGCATGGCGGCGGCAACATAATGATATAGGGTTGTTTTTCCTGGTACGGTGTTGGGCCAATATTCTGGATCAAGGAAAATATGGACAAACATCTTTATCATCATTCTTAAAGAAGTAATGCTTCCGAATGCCGAGTGGGAAATGCCTTTAAAGTATGAATTCCAGCAAGACAATGACCCCAAGCATACTTCTAAGATCGTAAAAGAATGGTTCCAAAAGAAAAATATAAAGTTAATGGAGTGGCCTTCACAATCGCCGGATTTAAATCCCATTGAGAATCTTTGGAGAATCGTTAAGGACAAAATTGCACCACTCAAGGCTAAAAATAAAGAAGATTTGTGGACAAAAGTGAAGGAAGCGTGGTACTCAATTCCACTAGAGACTTGTCAGTCACTTGTCGAATCAATGCCCAGGAGATGTTCTGCGGTGATTCAAAATAAGGGATTTTCAACAAAATATTAGAAGTTTTCTTGCAATTGCACTTTTTTTGTGTAAAAATGTCATTCTCTTTTCAATGAACCTATTTATTTGATCGACAGGCATCAATTAATATATTAAATATATGAGTTTTTCTCATTTTTTTTAATTATAATTAAATACATTTTATGTGATTATTTATGTTTAATGTAATAAATATCGCTTTATTGTATATTACCGCTGTTTAACTCTTTCAGCCACGGCCTTACCGATATAATTTTATTAAGAGAACAGCTGCATTTTTGGTTTGATTAATGTTTTATTATTGTTATTTTATTTTATTATTTATTTAGGTCAACTAAACTTATTGATACATTATTATTAAATAATTTGTCAATGGATAACATGATAACAAGTTTAAACAAGCAACAATAGGTGGTTAGATATCTAACCACCAAACCTCAAAGAGTTAAGTTATTTGAAGGCGAATTTGTCAATAAATGTGATGTGAACCTATTTATCTGCTCGTAACTGTATGTACATACATACATACATACATACATAACTGGCCTTTACAACCCTGTGTCAGGATTACGGCCTAGCTTCTCGCAGCACTCATGTTGTGTGTGTCAATTTTTATCCATGAGTACCGGGACCTACAGTTTAATGTCTACTCCGAACGATGGACTTGAGAAGCTTGTTCATGGCAATTAGTTACTCTCAGAGCTTTTGCCAGAAGACTGCTGAGAGGTAGTCGCCGAAAGAAATATTTTTTTTTCATATTTTTTTTTTTTTTTTTTTTTTGAAGATGTCAGAGCCTGGTGTCGAACCCAGGGCTCATGTCTTAGTAAGCCAACACATTAACCACTATATACGTCCAACGCTAATGAAGTATGTGGCAAGGAAAAAGGAAAAAACAACCCTTCACTTTACATCTATAACTTCCCTTTATGTACTAAAAACGAATCCTGATCTCTTTCACTCTTGCAGATAACTAACTGACATTTTCTATTATACACAGAATGCTCACGGCGGTAAGTACCAAAAGCTGTCATAATTTTATAAATTTCTTATAAATTTATTTAATTTTTTTTTTTCAGGTAATACAAAAAAAAAAAACAAATTATACATTGGGGTCTTCAAGTAAGTGTCCCGGACTACGGGCCACTGTTTAGGGTAAGTATGTATCGTTCTAATGTACCGTCGTCCTAATCATTTTAATTAGAATGCTGTTTTCCTATATTTCAGGTTATCAAAACAACAAAAATATACACGACAGCAACCAACACCAAAAACTAACCGAACGCAAAGTAAAAAAAAAGAAATCAATATTTTGTTGCAACACCATTATTTTTTTTTTAACAGCTTGGCATCTGTGAGGTATAGAGGTCACCAAATTTGAACATACACTATTTGGGATGACTTCCCAAGCTTTCTTATATTCGAAGAGATCATCGAAAGTTCTTATTTTTACAAAGCTTACTTTACTTTTTACAACCATAAGTTCTCAATCGGGTTAAGATCAGGACTACATGCAGGCCAGTCAAGAACAATAACAAGATTGTTTGTAAACCATTGTTTGCCGTAATGAGCCGTATGCTTCATTACCTTGTTGGAATATCCATGTTACTGGCATATTTTCGTCAGCATACGGCATCATTGTGTCACTTAGGATTCTTGCGTATTGAAACTTATCTATATTCCCCTCAATTTTGTGAAGCGGCCCAACACCCCAAAGCATTATAGAACCTCCTCCATGCTTCAAAGTGGCCCTAGTGCACTTTGTTTCAACTTTGGCCGGCGAACGTATTGTTTTCCATCGGGAGAGACTCTATTAATTTTTGTTTCGTCTGAAAATAGTACTCCACATCGGCCCAATGGCGGTACTTTTTTGTGAACTTCTATCGGGAAATTCTTTCATAGAGTCCAGCTTCTCGCAATCGACGTTTTACTGTGTCTACAGATGGTTGTGCCCCATTTTCGCCAAAGAGCGCAGTCCGAATTTCATTTGCTGATTTAAGGGGATATTTTTTTGACTCGCGCACAATCAGTGTATCTTCACGAACTATCGTAATTCGGATTCTCTGCTTACGTCCCACCTTTTCTGTACTTAAACACTTTTTAAAATATTGCACAGCTTGGAAAACCATTGTATTAGAAACTTTTAAGACTGTTTCAATTTCCCAATAAGAGCTTCCATCCTGATGCATTCGAACAATTATCTTTCGAGTACTCACATCACAGGATTTGCCTTTAAGAGCTTTTAAAATACTGCAAAAACTCCGTGTAATCACAGTTAATTGAATCTAACTTTTTAAACTTACCAGAATTTGAAAATAGTGAAAAATCCCTAATTAAAAAAAATAATAACGGTAATCATAGTGTTGCCTTCAACAATTCTAAATGAGAGTTGGATTAACTAAACAGTGTTACATTTTTGCAGTTTACTTAATAAATATTTATTTTTACATGACGATATTTAAGTACTAAGTACTACTGACCTTAATTAGCTGCACGCAGCTGTATGTATGAACTTATACATTAGAGCAGAGTAAGTAAAAACGCAGCGCAGCGCCGCTCTTTTGGCTCTTTTTTGCTCTTTGCGCAAAGAGCAGAGCAAACTTTTTGTTGCTCTTGCTCTGCGCCATTTTTTTTGCTCTGCGTATTACAGTTATGCCACAATTCATGTAAGTGAGCAATGCGTACATATCATTTTTAAAACACACAGTATCTACCATCAGTCATTTAATGTTTACTGAATTTTTTTACACAAATCAGTACTTTTTACTGAATACTGATTTCACTTTTCAGTAATCAGTACTTTTTACTGAATACTGATTTCTCTTTTCAGTAATCAGTAAAATTTACTGAATACTGATTTCTTTTTCCAGTAAACAGTACTTTTTACTGAATACTGATTTCTCTTTTCAGTAATCAGTAAAATTTACTGAATACTGATTTTTCTTTTCAGTAATCAGTAAAATTTACTGAATACTGATTTTTCTTTTCAATAATCAGTAAAAAAAGAAAATACTGAAAAAGTACTGGTACTGAAAAATGCCCATCTATGGCTATGAGAGACTCGAAGAGGATATGGGAAACTTAAACAAATGGCTGAGAATGAATAAACTTAAATTAAATGAGAATAAAACGAAAATAATGGAAATTGAAACGAAGACAAACATTATCTTTAAAATTAATAATGAAGAAATAGAAAAAGTAAATCAAATTAAATACTTGGGCTTTATAATAGACAACAAGTTAAATTTAAAAAGTCATATCGACTATATTTGCAAAAAAAATAGGAAAAAAAATTAATTTCTTCAAAAGATTAAGAAAACAAATAAATACATTAACAGCAATCAGGATCTACAACACAATGATTAAGCCTCACTTTGAATTCGGGTCAACAATTCTTTTTTCATGTTGCACGAATCAACAAATTCATAGATTGCAGAAATTACAAAATAAATCAATGCGCATTATATTAAAATACAACAGATACACACCAATAAACTTTATGCTTGACTCTCTAAAATGGCTAGATATAAAACAAAGACTGAAGTTAAACACTGTAAACTTTATTCAGAAAATCAAAATTGAAATGGTACCACAATATATAAGGGATCGGATAATATATGTCGAAGAAACGCAACCATACCACTTAAGGAATAATGATGACTTTCGAATTCAACGAACTACAACAACCGCAATGCAACGCTCGCTATTTTACAAGGGTCTGCAGCTGTTCAATAGATTGCCCAATGGCGTTAAAAATGAACGCAATCCAAATGTATTTCGAAGAAATGCTGTATTTTTTGTTAAAAACAATGTAATTTAGAACTAAAATGTGATATTTAATTTTTTTTTATTTTTAATTTAGAACTAAAATGTGATATTTAAATTTTTATTTTTTATTTTTTTTTTATTTTTAAGCGTTTAATTAAGCTTTAGGTCTAATATATAATTATTTTTTCGATATTTCGCTACTTCTCTGCGTAGCTTCTTCAGGAAATATTTTTATTTAAAAAATTTTTTTAAAAATACATACATACATACATACATACATATTAAAAAATTGTGTCACATGAAAAAATATTCTATCAAGAAAATTTGTCATATAAAAAATTTTTTTTAAAAATAAAAACCAAAAAACATATTTAATTAAATATTACAACCAACAAACATTTTTTTTTTAAAAAATAATTACAAAATAATTAAATTAAATAACTAAAACATAAAAAAACATATTAAATATGTTTTTTGGTTTTTATTTTTAAAAAACTTTTTTTATATGACAAATTTTTTTGATAGAATATTTTTTCATGTGACACAATTTTTTAATATGTATGTATGTATGTATGTATTTTTAAAAAAATTTTTTAAATAAAAATATTTCATGAAGAAGCTACGCAGAGAAGTAGCGAAATATCGAAAAAATAATTATATATTAGACCTAAAGCTTAATTAAACGCTTATATATATTTATCAATAATAAGGTCAACTAAACTTATTAATACAATTTTTTTTATTTTAATTTAAATTGTATAAATGTAAACTTAAAGTATTATTGATACTAATAAAGAATGAATGAATGAATGAAATTGTTCAAAGTTTACGAAAGTTATTCGAAAATAAATTTTTAACCTGTTTTGGAATATGTCCTGGGAGCAAAAGCGTATGTATGTTACTGGTCTTACAAAAATATTAGAGAAAAAACAGAATTGCATTGAAAATTCAAGACGTAATCACACAATAACATATTTTTGAGAAATAGCTCAAGCAGATGGCAGGTGTGCCGCAAAATGTTCCTCTCTACTTTGGGACTTAATGAAAAAATGGTTAGAACTTGGATTGACAGTGGTGGCAAACACGGTTCACAAGATAGTCCTGATAAATCTTGAAGTTTGCACAAGTCTACTAAACGATCATCGGCAATAGGACAGCGCAATCAACAACGACGAGCCTTTTTACAAAAATGGCTAGAGGAGTTACCAAAAATGGAATCACATTACTGTCGAAAAGATACCAAAAAATTATATTTCCAAGCTAATTTTTCTACATATCAGGAGATATACAAGCTTTATGTCGACGATTGTGAATCCAGAAAGGAAAATAACTGTATGAAATTATCGTATCCGAATTAATAAAGGAGTGTAACTATTCGATTTTTAAACCATTACATTATGATTACTTTTTGAATTTTGAAAGTATTTCTAAGATATCAGAGTTGTAAATGAATCATTCTTTTTTGATTTCAATTCATTATGAATTAGCTAAATTTTGAATTAATTCTTTTCAACAAAAAAAGAATTGAATTAAATTTGAATCAATTCATTTGAACTTAACGAACATGAATTGCAATTCATTTCCAATTCAAATGAATTGGGCAAAATGAGTTGCAATTCATTTGAATTAGGCAAAATGAATTGTAATTCATTTTTTAATTCAAAAGAATTGGTAAAAAGAATCGCAATTCATTTCTAATTCATTTGAATTGAAATGATTTGGAATTAATTCAAATGAATTAGAAAAGTAACTTGTAATTCAAATTTATCAAATCAAAAATGAATTGCATTCAATTGAAGTAAACTTGGTGTTTGGAGTTTGGTTCTTCAAGTACTACTTATGAAATAAATGTAACAAAGAGAATTATTATAAATAAGTAATAAATACTTGGATTAAAAGTAATAGACATAGATAAAGTACAGAGTTAATTCAAATGAATTGGTAAAATGAATTGCAATTCATATTTTAACTCATTTGAATTCATTCAAAATCAATTCAAATGAATTGGGAATGAATTGCAATTCATTTTTTCTAACTCATTTATATTAATTCAAAATCAATTCAATTCAAATGAATTGGAAATGAATTGCAATTCTTTTTACCAATTCATTTGAATTGAAAATGAATTGCAATTCATGTTCGCTTAATTCAAATGAATTGATTCAAATTTAATTCAATTCGTTTTTTGGAGAAAAGAATTAATTCAAAATTTTACCAACTCATTGCATGAATGATTCACGAATTAATTCAAAAATGAATGATTCGTTTACAACTCTGTAAGATATACACGTCCATTCGACCAGGTAAAAATGTTACTTAAGAAAATAAATTCTAAGTATAGTTATAACCAATAAATCCCAATTTTTAGGCAGAAACAGTAGTATTGTTGCGAATAAGGGTGAATTGCAAAGAATAATTGAAATTAAACGGGCAAATATCGTATTGTGTTCTGAAACGTGTACAACTGATAATATTGATGATGCGGAAATTAGCATTCCTACATTCGACATTATCCGCTGTGATTCACATTCTCGTCATACCGGTGGTGTATTAATATATATAAAAAAACGATTAAATACAACTTAATCTGCAATAAAACCTTCGATCAAAATATGTGGTGTATTATAATTAAATTGAAAAACTTTCAAACGAAATGGCAGATTGGAGTATTGTACCATTCACCAAGTGCTAGCAATATTGAATTTTTAACGTATCTAAAAAGTACAGTTGAAGTGAATTTCGAAGGCAGCAATAATAATGTCATTATTGGTGATTTCAATATAAATGTTAATAACGATACAGTTTACACCGCGGAATTAGAAAATATTTTTTCATCTATGGCTATGAAACAACTAATAAATTTTGACACTCGCGTTACAGAATTCACCAGTACTAAAATTGACCTACTTTATTCAACATCTGATCTAGTGAAAGTTATGTGCTTAGATGATTTTAATATTACTGATCATGAAACTATAGCATTTTCATTGCCAGTAGAAAAAGAAGTAAAGATGAGACTTACAATAAACATTACATGCTGGGAATATTATAATAAGGAAAATTTAATGGAAATATTAAGGCTTATTAACTTTAATGAGCTAAATAATGGTAATATAGATGAAAGAGTGGAAAATTTTAATACTATACTATTAGGAACAACTTAACCTATAAAAAAATTGTGCGCAAAAAACATTAATAAATGGTATGATCAAGAATTAACAGAGCTGAATAGAAAAAAATATGAACTTCTACACATAGCAAGGAGAACAGGTGGATGGACTGAATATAAGATATCAAAAGCAGCATATAAAAAATTAATAAAAATCAAAAAGAAACAGTATTTAGAAAACAAAATCAACCTGGCAAATGGGGATCAAAAACTTATGTGGAAATACTTAAAAGAAACAGTTAACATGACACAAATAAATCAGTAAATTAAGAAAATGTATATAAATAATCGGTGGATAGAAAATGAACTTGAGCTTTCAGAACTATTAAATAGCTATTTCATAGATAGTATCTCCAAGATTAATAATGAAATTGAAAATATAGAATTTGAAGTATCTGAAATTCCAACTTTTGGCAACGAATTTACATTTAAAGAGGTAGATACTGCAGACATTATTAATATAGTAAAAACTTAAAAAAAAACTGGTGGCAAAAAACTACTTTCTGAAGGCGTAATTAAAGATTCAATGGAATATGCGGCATATTTTTTCTCTGGCATTGTAATTGATTGCTTGCGATTGGCTTACGTTCCAGAAAAATGGAAGATATCTACAGTGGTACCGATAGAAAAAATTAAGAATGCAACGCGACCTGAAGAATTAAGACCGATAAACACATTACCATATGATGAAAAAATTTTGGAGTGTGTAGTAAAAGAGCAATTGTTGAATTATTTAAACCAAAATAATATTATTATAAATCAACAGTCTGGCTTTAGGGCTAAACACTCATGTGAGACAGCACTGAATATGGTTATAGCAGATTGGAAAGATTTGATGGCAGATAAAAAAGTTATTGTAGCAGTTTTCTTAGATCTGAAACGAGCGTTTGAAACTATCGACAGGCGTATATTACTGGTAAAATTGAAACGGATAGGTATATTAGGCCAAGCATTAAAATGATTTGAGAACTATCTATCCAATAGAAAACAGCGAACAATAATAGGTAATGTGAACTCATCGAACCGTGAGGTGGATATTGGACTACCACAAGGATCTGTACTCGCACCATTACTTTTTTTAATATATATTAATGATATACCAGAATGTTTAAAATATTGTAAAATAGTATTATTTGCTGATGATGCCTTATTATATATGAACCATTTGCAACTTAATGATGTATTGGATTATGTTCAGGATGACTTGAATAGGTTATACTGTTGGCTATGTCAGAACAAATTAAAATTAAATTGTGAGAAGACTAAATATATGATATTTAATAAGAAGAATGGAGAATGTGAGGATATAAAACTAAAGATTAAGGAACATGAAATCGAACATGTAAACAAAATGAAATATTTAGGCATAATAATTGATGAAAAATTAAAATGGGACGATCATGTAAATTATATTATAAATAAGACCGCAAGAAAAATAGGGTTTATGTATAGGTCATGTAAATATATTAATAGACGACATAAATTGACAATTTATCGGTCAATAATTGAATCTTATTTTGTTTATAGCCCTACAATTCTATTTCTGCTAAATAATGTGCAGATAAGAAATTTACAAATACAGCAGAATAAAATGATGAGATTTATATTAAATAAAAGATACGATACACCTATTGCCGAAATGATTAGGATCTTAGACTGGCTTAATATAAAACAATTAATTGCATACCACACATTAAAATTTGTTAATAAATTCAGATTAGGGCAATTACCGAATTATCTTAATGAAAGAATACAATATAATTTTGATGTACATAATTATAATACTAGGAGGAGAAATAATATAAGACTGCCTTTAATTAGGACTGAGCTTCAAAGAAGAAGTATTTCTTTTTTGAAGGATTTAAAATGTATAATGAATTGCCAAATGAAATTAAAGAATGCCAAAATGAATATATGTTTAAGAAATTGTTGAAAACTTATTGTAAAACATTATATATATTAAATTAGTCAAATTGTTATATTTATAAAATAAATGTAAAACTTATATTTAAGAAGCATTTTATCTAGGTCTAAAAGACCGTAATAATAATAATAAATAAATAAAATAAAATAAACATTGGCGATCCAACAGTAAATGTGCTACGAGCTCTAGCGTATGATTCGTCAGGACTAATTTATTTTAAAACTAATATTACAGACCTGCTATTAATAATGTTTCCCCTGAACAACTTTATAAAGAAAAATTATCAATATCAAAAAAAGTAGGACCTGCCGAAAGATTGCCACCGCTTCTATGATAATTTGCCTTATAAAAACTAGCATATATTTTTCCTTAGATTTATTTTTTGTTAATTTAATTTAATCTGTTTTGTTCATTTGAGAATGAATTGTTTTATTAATATTATTCAGTATTTAATTTAGTTCAAAAAGTCCAGTTTTTATTGAGTTTTTTCCTTTTTCTGTAAATAGCCAAAATTTAACGACCTTTCTATATTAAGCCATGGAGTTATAACTCACAATAAAACAAATGGCTGAAGTTTGTTTATTACATTGATTAATATTTTTTTATGTGATGTTCATTATTATTTTTTTCCCCAACTTTGAACTAATAAAAAAAAAGCCCTAACTCTACATTAATATTAAAGAATTTGAATACCAAAAAAGCCCTAAGTTAATTTTCTCCTTAAAATAAACAGAAAATTAAATAATCTTTTTTTAATTGAATTCCTTATTTATTTTAAATAAAAACTGCATTTATACTTTGTTTATAACTATTTTTTTTAGATTTTATTAAGTTTTTTCCTTCTACTGTAAAGTACTGAAAATTCGAGATACGATCTTTCTATATTAAGCCATCGATATATACAAACGTGTTAGAAATAATAAGAACAGGCGAAGCGAAAGTAGAGAACGTTCTAACAAATTTTATAAGTAAGATTTAAAACTATTTCTTTCTTATATTTTTATTGTACATATTTTGAGCTTTTAAAACATACTAAAAGTTATGTTGAAACTCGTATAAATTTTTTTGTGCCGGCAATAATGTTGAAATATGTGCAAAATCAGCTGTTCGAAAAAATAAGAACAAATTGGAAAATTGGTAATAATTTTAGTTTAAATGTTTATTAAATTTACAGAATATAAATTTGTTTATAAGTAATTAATATGAAGTACCCCCTCCTCGATTACTGATTACTTCGGCACATCTGGACCTCATAAAAGCTATCAAAGTCTGGCATCTGTAGAGTGAAATATTTTCCCATGTATTCTTCGCTGCAAGCCAAAGTTCCTCCAATTGTTTGGGTCTTGCATCTCTAAAATCTTTTTACATCAATCCAAAGATGTTCAATTGGATTTAGGTTCGGCGATTGTGCCGGCCAATCCATAACATGGATATTATTGTCCTGGAACCAACGCTTTGCTTTCTTTGAGGTATGCTTCGGGTCGTTGTCTTGCTGAAAGACCCATCGCAAAGTCATTTCCTTTTCAGCGTAAGGCAGCATTACGGCTTCTAAAATATTATTGAAGTAATAGGTGGCATCCATCTTTTTTTTATTATTATTATTAGTATTTAAAATACTTTAAATATACTATTGAAATATACATATATCACAAATTATTATTAAATAGTACAAAGTTAATACATTTTCTCCTAAAAATATTTTCATTTAACTCATTTTTAATGCTTCTCGGTAATAAATTAAACAATTGTAGACCCTTGTAAAACAGCGTTTTTTGCATTTGTGTTGACATAACTCTTTGGATTCGGAAGTCATCTGCATTTCTCAGACTGTAAGGTTGGCTGTCTCCTACGTATCTTATCTGTTCACAAAAATATTTCGGCGCGTCACCATGTTTTAATTTTCTGATAAACCTTAGAGTGTTGAATTGAAGTCTTTGTTTCACGTTCATCCATTTTAGATTCATTAGCATCGTATTTATATGGGTATACCGGTTGCATTTTATTATTACTCTCATAGCCTTGTTTTGTAGCTTTTGCATCCTTGTCAATTGAATTGTGTTACTGCATGTATACAAAATAGTTGATCCATATTCGAAATGAGGTTTTATGAGTGTGTTATATACAGTTTTTGCTGTGGATTTTGATCTGTTATTTCTTATTCTTTTAAGAAAACCAATTTTCTTGCCAATTTTTTTGCATATGTACTCTATATGTTCGTTGAATTTTAATTTTCTATCAATAATAAATCCAAGATATTTTATATGTTCTACCTTTTCTATTACTGAGTCATTTATTTTAAAAACTTCATCTGAGTTTATGTTTATTTCCATTATTTTTGTTTTGTTTTCATTGAGTTTGAGCTTATTCATTTTAAGCCATTTCTCTATTTTCTGTGTATCAACTTTTATGTTGTCTCGACATTCTTCTTCGTGATCTGTAATTGTGTATACGAGCGTGTCGTCAGCGTACAATACAATTTTACATCTTTCTAATATACTTGGCATGTCGTTTATATATATTACAAACAATAAGGCGCCCAATATAGAACCCTGTGGTACTCCGAAGTCATTTGTGATTTCATCAGATACTATATTATTTAATTTTGTTGTCTGTTTTCTGTTTTCGAGATAAGATTTAAACCAATCGAGCTCAGTACCTCTAATTTCATACATATATAATTTTTTTAACATTATATCTCTATCTATAGTATCGAAAGCTCTTCTAAAATCCAAAAATATTGCCATCAACTTTTTGTCTCTTCCTATGGCCTTCCATGTACTAATTACATAGTTTACAGTAGTCTCACATGAATCTTCAAAAAGATTTGAACTAAAGGTCCAACGCCATTTCATCCAAAGCACCCCCATAGCATTAGCCTGAGACCGCCACGCTTTATAGTTTTTACAGTGTACTTTTCGTTGAATTGTTGATTAGGAGGGGGTCTTACGGACTGTTTTTTTTTTTTTTTTTTTTTTTAAGACCAATACTCAGGGGTAAACCCCTACTCATGCAGTGTGCATTGTATTGGAATGTGAAGATGGTTGATAGAAGTTTTTTTTTTTTTTTTTTTTTTTTTGCGCCTTTATTTGTTGATGAAACAAGTTGCTGGTAATTTGTCCACTCAAGAGCCAGTGTTATACCTTCACCCTCAAATGATCAAACAGAAATGGCCTCATCTGTCGGTGGATGTTTACATGGTGAGCGTCTTCAGTAGATTAGTTGTTATTTTCCCAGAAGGTGGCGCTGTACTCCTGATCATTGGTTTCTGGTGGAATAGATTAGAAATGTCAGGGGGCGGTATCTTGCAGATGGTCTTGCTGGAGGGGGGGGGACCTCTTATTTTATTTAAATTTAATTTTTTAATTTAAATTGTAATTTTAGAAAACCGCAAATATTTATTTTTATAATTTTGTCCTTCGCTGGAATTGAACCTTGGTCGTGTGAGTTTCTGTGCAAGCGCTCTACCAGTATGCCACGACCCCCCCATGATCGAATTGGAATATTTTTGTTTCGTCTGTCCATAAGATATTACGCCAAAAAGTGTCAGGTTCGTTGATAAACTTTTTGGCAAACAGAAGTATGTGCTTCAGGTGTACTTTTTTAACGATACTTTTCTCGGACTTCGTGCTTTCAAATTGACTGCAATCAAATGTTTTCTTATCGTCGATGTGGCAATTGGGAGGTCTAATTCGTCTCTAATCTGTGATGACGTTGTAGAGGGGTGCTTTTTAACGATCCGCGTGATAGCTTTATCCTGCCTTTTATTAGTTTTCCTGCGCCTACCACGACTTTCGACCTTCAGGGACCAGTTCCTATCGTTTTCTATCATTCCGTTGGAAATTACAAGCTGTTCCCTAATGAAAGCAAACGTTTTTCCTTCGCTGAGCATTTTTTTATTAGCTTACGTTGTTCGAAAGACCAATGCTTGCTTCTTCCCATTTTAAAAGAATTTTTCACATATATAAGTCAATATTCTGCATAAAAAATTATCAACGGCATCTCAACAGTTAAATTTGAAACAAAACTTTGGAGCTTTTTCACATGTGAGAAATATAAGTGTTACCAATATGATTTGTTCTTATATTTTCGAACAGCTGATTTTGCACATAGTTCAACATTATTGCCGGCACAAAAAAATTTATACGAGTTTCAACATAACTTGCAGTATTTTTTATAAGCTCAAAATATGTAAAATAAAAATATAAGAAAGAAATAATTTTATATCTAACTTATAAAAGTTGTTAGAACGTTATCTACTTTCACTTCGCCTGTTCTTATTATTTCGAACACGTCTGTAAAGGAAAGTGGCGTTAGTTACTACGCTTATAACTCCAGAACGCCTGGACCGATTTCGATGATTCGTACCAATTCAGAATATCTGGCCAAATAAGAAAAATAGCAACAAAAAAAATTTCTAAAATAGAAATTATAAAGAAAAGTCATTTTCCCATACATTTTGTATGGAGTGATGTCACAATGTTTCTAACAAAGCTTTTCCGAGATTGTCTGATTGATTATTATAAAATTTTGTCTGTATATTCAGTAGGGCTGGCTGTAGACCGTATTATACTTTTTATACCTCCACGCTCACTTAACCGCCCACTTTTTCCGTGAACTTAAAACCCTTTAAACATGGTAAGTATGCTTCAGCACTAGCTTTTATTATACAGCTTAATCCGAGCGGGATAATGGCAGGGTATTCCCACAGAGGGGAAAACACATTTTTCGCTCTTTTAAAGAAGTGTAACACATAAAGCTTTCAAACTTAGTAGGAATACGATCTCCCTAAAATATTACCTGTACCTGATCCTGTATCTGTATTTCATATATACACAAAAACAATACTTTTCCAGACAAAACAACGTTTGCCGGGTCAGCTAGTATTTTACAAAAAACGTTAAGTAGATCCAAGGTCAAGAGGTTAATAAGTAATTAAATTACTTAATTAAAGCTCGAAGAAATTATTCATTTCTTATATTCAAGCTGCATAAAAAACAACTTTATGTTTCGGTACGAATGTAGACACTATGTATGTAACTTCTGAAACAGACTATATTCTCAATTGTAATAAGGCAATTTTTCACCAAACATAGCCCAATTATAGCAATTGCTGCGATTCCTTCACAAATACGGGAAAAATTTAATTCTTTATACACTCTAATATAAGACGTATTTTAACATAAAATATTACAATAAAAAAAGTAGAAGTTCAATTTTGGGAAAGAGTTCGAATTATCACCAAACTGGTTCTTATACTACCTATTACAATATACAAAATATGTACTTACTTCACACAATCATACACAACACGATACGATATATTTAAGTAACAAGTATGAAAAATGTACACAAATTCAATAGTCATTTTACAAAAATGGACATTTACAACAAAATTCATTTAACACATACTATTTTCTTTTTTAAAAACCATTTACTTCCGTTCAATTTGCAAATATTACCTTCTCAGGGCATAACTATTTTTTTATTTATTATCCGGGTTGATCACAAATCAATAATATTACACAGTTGCCATACTAATGGTTATACAACATTGAACTACAATTTAATTATTCATAAATTTTTATAAAATGAAATGGTTTACACAATTATTTATGAGTTGCCAATTATTGCTAAACATATGTCAAATTTCAAGAAAGTAAATGCCGTGTCAGGTAAAACTTTGTTGCTTTGCGTGACCTTTGAAACTTTGACAAAAGAGCGTAAAGCAAAAGGTGTATAACACAAAAAAAAACTTTAACAGCAGCGTTGTTTGTTTATCTCTTTTTTTAAAACTCTCAATAACTCCCAATACAAATTTACTTTTATAGTTTAAAAACAAAATTTTAACACAAAACTAAACAGACAACACTTAAAATTGCAAATTTTCAAAACTATTTAAAGAAAAATTAACAGCAGATTGCCAAAGCGCGCAAAAAGATAGAAGTTGGCCATCTTTTCACTTTGCGTTGCGTTAAAAGTTCTTTATGTGACAAGTGTCATCTAAATATGTACATTTTATCTTATATGTCAAAGCACATCTGTAATGCAACGCGAAGCAAAAGTTTTATCTGACACGGCCTTAAAAAGGAAAAACTTTACGTTTTAGATTATGTTAACCCTCCGTCACACACATGTTCCGATAGCCACATACGTAGCGCATGCATCTGGCCAGATGCACAATGTATTTCAATACATTTATATAAAAATAAACATTATATTATATATTTTCAATTTTTTCTTTTTGCCTGAGCTGGATAGCGCGACCATGACTGGCATTGTTAAGATCTTTCTGCCATCCCATGAGTTGAGAGTAGACGATGATGAGCTGCAGCCACCACCACCACCGAGGTTTACAGTAGAGGATTTTCAAAACGCTGCGCAGAATTTAAGGAGCAAAAAGGCTCGGGACCCGATGGAATACCCAGCGAGGTACTTTAACTCATTGCGAGAACGCCCCATGGTGCTTCTAAATATGTACAATACATGCCTGTGTCGGTGGGTATTCCCTACCAGATTGGAGAAGCAGCGGCTGGTGCTAATCACTAAAGGAAAAGGCGACACTTCGCAAGCATCAGCGTACCGTCCTCTATGCATGTTGGATAGCGCGGGTAAGCTATTTGAAAGGCTATTGAAAAACCGACTGAACAAGGCAGTCGAGGAGGCTGGTAGCCTGTCAGAGTGACAGTACGGCTTCAGAGAGTTTAGGTCAACCATAGGGGCTATAATGGAGGTGTAAATGCCACACGACATGGAAACCACTTCTCCAGGCGATGGTCTTGTTACCGACGTTGGATGTGAGAAACGCATTCAACAGTCTGCGATGGGTGGATGTACTGGAGGCCTTATGGACAAAGTGTGCGAGCGATCCGATACAACTCGATTTAATTGAAGATACGGCGTTGGAAATTGGAGGACCTTCTCAATATATCACTTTCCGTGTGCGTGATATTTCGCTACCTCGGTCCATCCAACATCATGGAACAGCTAGGTGGAATGCCGCTAGGATGGACGTTGAAGCTTTGTCTCTAGCCCTAGAACGGGGACGTATGACCTCAGCGGCGATCCGTAATGACCTTCCGGCTGTTGAGAGGGCTGATGTACTTGTGGACTCAACCATGAGTCTTATACATCAGGCCTGTCAACGCGCTGTACCGAGGAGGGGTCCGAACGAAGTGAGAAGTCCTGCTTACTGGTGGACGACCGAAATTGCGTATCTGAGGCGTGATTGTCTCCGTCGTAGACGGCCAACATGGAAAAGAAACACCCGTGACAGGCAGAACAAAACGATCAGCTTCTAGCCCGGTCGCCCCAGATACGAATAAGAGGGTTAGGGAAAATCGGCAAGAAGGATGGAAGAACGTGACATACCGCAAGGAGAAACAGAAAGCAGAAAAGGGAAATCAAACGCCAGCTATTGAACCAAGAAAAGCCAAAAACGATAAAGGAAAACGAAAAAAGAGACTCGAAAAGACAGTAAGGAGCCGCAAGATGCAGTAATAATCAAGCCGACTTAAGGAAAAGGCTATGCAGACGTTCTCAGAGCCTTCAAGAACACAGTAAAACCAGAAGATGCCGAAATAGCTATAAGATCTGTCAGAAAGACAAAAGATGGTTCCATTCTCTTAGAAAAAGCGGAAGGCGGAAGAAAAGAATAGTTCTGTGAAGCGATAAAATCCTCTCTGAAGGGTATGGTAAATGTGTCTACTCTAAAGCCCAGAACCACAATAGAGATCAAAAACCTAGATGCGCTTCCAGACGCACAAGAAGTATCCGAAGCAGTGAAGGAATTTATTAACGAACCGAAGGAAGAAGTGAATGTTCGTGTGACTAAAACGAATACCAGGGAGCAACGCAGAGCCTTTGTAATGCTGGCTACCGAGAAAGCTAGTGCGATTCTGAATTCCAGGAGAATCAAGATTGCTTGGACTTACTGCAGAGTAAGAAAGGTACCAAATGTTCAGAGATGCTTTAAATGCTTCGGCACTGGACACACACAACAAAGTTTTAGAGGTCCGGACAGGAAAGGTGAGGGCCTGTGCATTCGATGTGAAAAGATAGGTCACAAAATAAAGGATTGTACAAACACTCCACAATGCTGCATACGCATAGCAGGGGGCAAAAGCCCAGTGGACCACATCCCCGGTACAATCCGTTGCCCTGCCTACACAGGGTCGAACCAACAACGATGAAATTTTTGCAAGCAAACCTGCACAGGAGTTGGATCGCTGATGCAATGCTGCCGCAGATTATGATTGAGAAGGGAGCTAAAATTGCTATCATTAGCGATCAAAAGAAGATTTCTGGTACGAGGATAACACAGAAACAGCCGCGATATGGGCATCAAGAAGTGCAAACCTACATATAAAATGTAACGGAAAAGGCGATGGATTTGTATGTATCAGCAGTGAGTCCTTCTCCATCTTGAGTTGCTATTTTACACCAAATTGTAGTATATAAGAGTTCCAAGTTAAGTTGAATAACATTGAAGATGCTGCCCGAACAATCGGAGGAAACCTGATCATAACAGGAGATTTTAATGGTAGGGCAATTGAATGGGGCGTGCCAACTACAGATACTAGGGGCAGACATATTTTGGATATCGTAAACAAGAAGAAAAACTCTTTTATAATTTTTAGTTTGTTTACTTGCCAGACTAGCTGTGTGAGCTATATACCAATTATATACCAATTATGAGAATCTAACTTAACCTACCCTTAACATTAGTTTGTGTATATGTATATTAATTTATAACTAAAACATTAAAAACATTCATATAAATAAAGTATTTTCCCACAGTTGGAATATGAAGCGTGTCATATTCTTGCAGCAATATAGAGTGCTGTTGTAGTATTAATATTTTGGCCATGAGTATTTAATGTGTGAATGACGACGGTCAGCGGAATCACCAAAAGAGGTGTCTTATATTAACGGGAAAATAAAGTATTTTCCCACAGTTGGAATATGAAGCGTGTCATATTCTTGCAGCAATATAGAGTGCTGTTGTAGTATTAATATTTTGGCCATGAGTATTTAATGTGTGAATGACGACGGTCAGCGGAATCACCAAAAGAGGTGTCTTATATTATCTGCTCGTGTGTTCTTTTAAATGACACACGATACTCTTGTATTTGTATGCACAATAATATTTTACAAACATGCACTCAAAGGAATGCAATCATGCTACAATATGGTAGCAAGACTAGGCCTGGTAATAGCTAATTCGGGCTTAACGCCTACCTTCAGAAGAGCACGATGTATAGGAACCATACCCGATATTACTCTAATTTCGGAGACAGCATTTCATAAGTTGAGCAACTGGAGGGTAATGGAAGATTACACAGGTAGCGATCATCAATACCTAAGCTTCTGCATCTTGTCAGGCACAAACGGAACCGATAGCCAAGAAAGGAGAAGTACCTAAAAGTGGAATGTTACGAAACTCAGAAGAGACTTGCTTCTGGCACGGATTGATCAAGGGACGATGAACTCACAGGTTACTACTGACGTCGACAGGTTAGTTGACAAAACAATGCAGCACATCACCCAAGTTTGCAATGAATCGATGCCAAGAATTAGCAGACGACGGCAGAGAAAAGCCGCTTATTGGTGGACGGAAGAAATCGCTCAACTCCGGCGAAATTGCAATAGGTGCCGAAGGCAGTACACAAGAGCAAGAAGAAACGGGCCAGCATTAGATAAAGCAGAAGAGTTCAGACAGGCCAGAAGGGATCTGAAGATCGCCATACTACGGAACAAGAAAAGATAGTCGGAAGAGCTGAGAGAAACTCTGAATGATGACCCTTGGGGCCTTGGCTATAAACTGGTAATGCGGAAGCTAGGACTAAATAATCAAGGCCTTACCCTGGAAGAGAACAAGATGCAGAGTATCGTAGGTGAATTGTTCCCGAGTCACGTTTTGACGGAGTACGTAAGTTCAGACAATTCCGAACATGAATATCTGCCATTATTTTCTGAAGGGGAAATTACTAAAGCTGTTTTTAATATGAGGACAAGGAAAGCTCCGGGACCGGACGGTGTACCAATAGAAGTCAATCTTAGTAAAGGAACGACCACAACTAAGAATGTATAATGCGTGCCTGACAAGGGGTGTCTTCCCACAAATATGGAAAGTGCAAAAGCATATTCTCATAAGTAAAGGAAAAGGAGATCAAGAATTGGCTTCGTCATATCGACCCATATGCCTTCTAGATACAGCCGGTAAAGTACTTGAGAAGCTTATAAAACCACGTCTTTTGCATGCCATTGAAGAAGCAGGCGGATTATCTAAACGACAGTATGGTTTCCGAGCAGGTAAATCGACATTAGGAGCCCTGGAGGAAGTGATAAGAAGCGTGCAAGCTGCACAAAGAGGGAACCATGCCTCAAGGAGGATACTGCTGATTGTCACCTTAGATGTTATAAATGATTTTAACAGCGCACAATGCTATGACATAATGAATGCACTGGAGGGACGTTTTCATATTCCACCGTACCTCCTGAGACTGATTCGCAGCTACCTCCACAACAGAAAATTAGTGTACGAAATAAAAAATGGATCTCAATGTATACAAGTAATAGCAGGAGCGGCGCAGGGATCAATTCTTGGGCCAGATCTCTGGAATATCTTGTATGATGATATTTTATGTATGGAAACGCCATCTGATACATACCTCGTGGGTTATGCAGATGATATTGCGGGTATAATAACAGCTAGAAACACAATAGAAGCTCAGCGGAAATTAAACCAAGTCATGCTCAGGACGCAATCCTGGATGACAGATCATGGACTCAAGCTGGCTATCCAAAAAACAGAATTATTACTCCTGACAAAGAAGCATATACTTGTTGAAGTTCAAATGCACACACAATTTGATACATTCCAGACGAAAAAGGCAATAAATTACCTTGGTAAAACATTGGAATCGAAACTGCAGTTCTGGCCTCAAATACGCCATGCAACTACTAAAGCGGCTCAAGCACTGGCATCGCTATCGAAGCTGATGGCAAATACCTGGGGACGAACGGCGGGAAAAAGGAAACTTCTGATGGCAACAGTACAGGCGATCCTACTATACGGAAGCGAAATCTGGACAGACACAATTCAGGCTAATAACCAGAGGAGAGCCTTAGCATCGGTTCAAAGAACTACGGCTCTTCGCGTGGCATCAGCTTATCGCACCGTTGCTGAGGCAGCGATAATGGTTATAAGTGGAACAATACCAATTGATTTGCTGGTTTTGGAACGTAGACGAAAATGGCAGCAACGGAACCAAAGAGAAATTTCAACGACCGAACAGAGCATTAGACAACTCACCATACATGAATGGCAACAAAGACGGCAAGAAGAGATTTATGGCAGATGGACGGCTCGACTAATTCCAATTATAGCCTTATGGATAGGAAGAAAATTTGGAGAGGTAAATTATTACCTTACACAACTCTTCTCTGGCCATGGATACTTCCGCAAGTATCTTAACCGAATGGGTAAGACAAATAGTACGAACTGCATTTATGGTGACTCAGATCAGGACGATGCCGAGCATACACTTTTCAGATGTAATAGATGGCTAGAATTTAGAGCAGATATGGAGGAACGGATTGGTTTCCTAACTGCTGAGAATATTACGTCCAAGATTTTGCAAGTGAGGACAACTGGAACTTGATTGCTCGATACGTGGAACATGTTCTGCGGGAGAAGAAGAAGGATCTTGATGACGAACAACTTACAGTATCCCGGATCTTAGGATAAAAGCTAGGCCTGACGAGGTATAGCAAGGAGGAGAGGACATGTTGGCCAATTTAGGGAGCCACCCTGAAGTAATACGATTAGTAGTTCCGGATAGATATTCACTTATCTTTGTATTATAAAAATCTACCTTCATAATATATTCATTTACCCTTTGTATTACAAATTTCATCTTTGTTTATAAAAATTTATCCTCATAATATGTTGTCTTATAATACAAAAATTCATCTTTATAATATATTCATTTATCCTGTGTATTATAAAAATTTATCTTTACAATATATTCATATATCTTTTGTATTACAAAAATTCATCTTTATATTGTACTCATTTATCTTTCGTATTAGTTTATAAATAATATAATAATTTATCCTTATATTATATTAACTTCTCTTTTGAATTACATTAATTTACCTTGATTTACATTATATTATCTTTATATTCACCCTTATCGTGGTTGGAGTTTTTGTGGCGAAAGTTAGGCGTTTTTATAAAATGGTATCGTAGTTGGCAAAAACGCCAGTAAATACGACACTGTTCTAAAAACTATTACAAACAAACTCATGCTGGTTCGGATGGCCGGGCTAGAGTAGCTACTATTAAAACTGCAACCTCAACGTTCCAAAGACCTGTGACAAAATTTTACCCCTTACAAAAGGATGATTGAACTTCATAAATTCTGTTCAAGGCTGGCGGAATGTTGACGAGGTTGTAGCTTGGACATTTATTTTATTATATTGCTACAATTCTTTATTATAATATTACTATTATAATTTTAGTTACTATTATTCATATTATAATTTTAGTTACCACCCTAATGTTTCATAAATTTACTGATTCCTTTTATTTTGTATTTTTAACCAAAAATTAACAGTTAAATCATACGATGCATTTACTGCAATGTATGTATGTTTTCTGTTTCTTTTTACAAATATCACTCTCTTGAGAGATTTTAGTTATAATTGTTATTGTTGTTTTTTTCTTCTTTTATTATGTGTTAAATCCAGTTCAACAAAAATTTTTCATTTATGTATATAATTTATATTATATGTATTGTGCCATGACTTCGTCATACCTGGATTTAAATGTACGTTACTTATATATTTTTCATTTTTTATATATTGTATATGTTGAAAATGTTAATTAAATTCTTAACTAGTATTGACAACATTGTTATATTTATCTTTAATACAACACTGTATTATTATCTATTTTACTTGAATCTTATTCGTTATTTTATCTAATGTTTTTTAATAATAAAAAAGCTTCTTGAATTGAAACCACGCGCTTTACTTTGCTTTAATTTTATTAGTTAATTTTTCGGACATATTTCATCAGTATATGTATACTTATATGTAAGTATATGCATATAGGACAAGAGGTCTTTAATTTTTGTTTTTGCCTTTTAGCGAGAGATTCCGTAAATGATTAATACGGTTTTTGTGATTTTTTTTTTTTAAGTTCAGTTATAACTCATAGCTCTAGGTAATCAGATCAATTCACATGCAAAAAAAATCAATGAGTAAAATTACCAATTTTATTTTGAAAAAAAGCAATCTTTAACTGGGATTAGGAGTCACCTAGACCCAACATAAGAATCTTTAATTGGGAGTAGGAGTCACCTAGATCCACCATACGGTCATTCGAGGAGTCCTATAGGAGATAGGACTAAATAGATCTAGACGTGTTTGCCCACTTATTTGTTGTTCTACCGCAACAACAAAGGCAGCAGTAGGTACAACCAAAATTTTGTTCAAGAGGAACAATAATAACAAGGCGCCGACCGAGCGAAGGCATATAAACCAATCAAAACGTCTCCCAGGCAAAGAAGGTAATCAAATAATCCAGAGGAAGTTTTGGAAAGTATATCTCCACATCTGTTTTTTAAAGGAAAATTAATTCGGTATGTACTAGGGATGCCAATCAGGACTGTTTTTGCCAATCCCGGGATTCGGGATTTTGAAAATTTAAATCCCAGGATTTTTCGGGATATCGGGATTTTTTGAAAAATAAAAATTAAAACTATATTAATTTCTATACAAGATTATTACAATTCTTATCAAAGAAAGACCTTTTAAAAAGGTATAAAACAAAAGCTTTGAATTTCATTAATATAAAAAGTAACCAAAAAACAAACAAAAAATGTTAAAAAAAAACAAAGTAGCAAATAAATTATTAAAGTACTCAGCATTTCAAAATTACTACTAATATTTAAAGTTTTAAAATGTACATACACATCGAATTTGAGCAACAAGAAGGTATGACTCAAAGTTTTTTAAATTTTAGTAGAGGCCAAATATTCTTTGTGTTTACATTTTTAAAGAATTCGAAAATCCGAATACATCATAATAAGCAAATTACACTTGGAAATATGTTTACAATGTTTTTCCTTTAATGTTTTAAAATTATTCCAAAAACAACCAATTTTTCGAGTAAATGATATATCTGAAATATTTGAAAATTTTTTTGTTATTGTATTAACAAAACTGAAATTGCAACCAAATTAATATAAAGAAATTTGATAATTTTTTAACCTGAATAAAGGCTTAGGTCAAAATAATACATTTTAAGAAAATATACGATACATTTCTATTTCAACTATTGTTTTAACTTAAAATACTACCGTCTTGTTGATAAAAGGGTAGTCAATACTTTATCATAGAAATGGTCTTTAATGTGGTTTCAAAGATGAAAGAGTAATCGGAATATATTCACCCTTATCGTGGTTGGCGTTTTTGTGGCGAAAGTTAGGCGTTTTTATAAAATGGTATCGTAGTTGGCAAAAACGCCAGTAAATACGACACTGTTCTGAAATCTATTTCAAACAAGTTAATAAAACAGTATCGTGTTTGGCGTTTTTGCCTGTTAAAAGCGACGAAAACAGTCGTTAAATTTTTTGCTGCCGCCTTTATACAAAATTTAAGGACAGAATTAAAATGGCTGAAAAAAATTGTAAGTATGAAATTATTTTAATTTTAAAAATATAATTTGCATATTTTCTCGATTATTTCATTTTATGTAATACATTTTAGAATAAAAATAACTACTCAAGAACAATTTGCAAAAATGGCCAAGATAATGGAAAAAATTACTTGGCAAGAGGTTATCAAAAAAGTTTAAATTTTTTCCTCATTATCCATTTCAAAAGAAATCCATCTTGGACAAAGCTCGCTATACATGGCTTCAATACTTCCTCGCTTACCGAGGACTGGTAAAGGTTCACAAAAATATCATTTCCATCACCTTTTTGGTAACTGCTTGCTGCTACCTTGCTGTTAATTTTGACAGTTGTGATATACGAGTTTTTCTTTGGGGTTTTTTTAATTTTGTTGAAATTTTTTAATACGCAATTAAACGCATTCTTATTTAATCTGAAGTACTTAATAAATCTGTGGAAAAATCTTTTCTTAATTTTTGTTGATAAAAAAAGATTTGTTAGTGAGAATATATTCGTTTGCTCCCTTAAGTGTCTTCTTAAAACATTGATTTCTTTTGGATCACACATGACTTCATCTTCAGAAGACGAATAAAAACACAGACGTAACATAATTAATTTAAAAAGTTAAAAAAACAAACAAATATCACAACTAATTTTTATATTTATGTGTCCATAACAGATTTTTTTCAGTTTTCATAACAGGATGTTTCATAATCAATTAAAATTGGGCAATCTGTTACAAAATGACTCTTGTACAAAATACTTCAAGGCGCAAATTTTACACGATACCACCAAATTTTAAATTCGAC
The DNA here is from genome assembly GCA_963576795.1 of Metopia argyrocephala. NCBI lineage: Eukaryota > Metazoa > Arthropoda > Insecta > Diptera > Sarcophagidae > Metopia > Metopia argyrocephala. Next base: position 24,784,101 of record OY756211.1, on the reverse strand, counting down.
TACAAATGCGATAGTCGTCGAAATACGACTACGCCAAACACGATAAGGGTGATTGTATTAACCCATCAGAAATATCATTCATAATTACAACTTTGAAGTATCTTACTCAGGTATATACTTTTTACCACTCGCTTTTAACTCTTTCAGCCACAGTCTAACCGATATAATTTTATTAAGAGAACAGCTGCATTCTTGGTTTGATTAATGTTTTATTATTTTTATTTTATTATTTTTTTAGGTCAACTAAACTTATTGATACATTATTATTAAATAATTTGTCAACGGATTGAATGATAACAAGTTTAACCAAGCAACAATAGGTCGTTAGATAACCAACCACCAAACCTTAAAGAGTTAAATCAGTATTTTTAACTCTTTAACTTTAACTCAATGAGTCTCTATATACATAAGTTATTTGCCTACATATACCTACATATATATATATATATTCCTCCTAATGTATAATTAGCTATCTATATTTACGTCAATGATCACCTATTTTACATTTTTCCGGTGGGCATCCAATCTCCTTGTGTAAATTGCATTACAGCAAGGGGGGACGGGATGTTCACGCGCGAATCACTTAAATAAATGCAGCCGAGTGTGAGCTTTTTGTAGTTCTCTCTATTTTTCTATGTTTTTTATTTTCTTAACATAATATTTGAACTGATGCTCACACTCCAAACATTAAAGTTATTCATTACATTTTGTGCATTCAGTAGAAGCAGGTGGTCAGCGGCAAAAATAAACCACATAAGTACATAGACATATACGTTTTATTACATTATAATAAGAATCGAAGTGTAAAGGTTTTACTAAAAGTGTTAAAAAAACAACCTCGCAGAAAAAACAATAAATTAGTCTTTTCATTCATCACGGAAACTCCTCTCAACACCCAGGTACAGACGTCTATACTCCTTTCCCCAACTAAGACCAGAAAACCATCGAGTCCAAAAGTGCTCATGAGGAAAAATCCGAAACCCCGAACACAAGCCAAGGTAAATGATGTAGAGGATTTAGTCCGGAGAATTGACGGTCATTTGCTCGTGGCAGGCGATTTCAATGCCAAGGCAGAGGAGTGGGATGAGACCCGGACCGACTCAAGAGGAGTTCGGTTATTAGATTTTATATCCAGAACATTTTTGGTTATCATGAATACAGGATCCGTATCTACCTTTCGAAGACCCGGCCAATGGGGGACTATTATCGATCTTACTCTGGCGACGGTAAACCTAGCAGCACTTGTGCGGGTGCGGAAAATGATCGAGGATTATACGGTTAGTGACCACCAACATATCATGTACCGAGTGCATAATATAGTGTAGTGGAAACACAATTATTATTTTTTAATTAATTAGATTTTTTTATTTATTACAAATTTTAATCGCAACGCAAACGTCGCTAGTTAAAATTGGTCTGTTCTTTGACAAGAAACTTGACCATGCTTATATACTAGTTTTTGGTTGATTTGACAATCCCGAATCAACCTTTAATTTCGTACGGTTCTTATATTAATATATCAGTGCACGTGTTTGTGTATTTACAAACATTGATTCTTATAATAAAATATTGGTGCATGTGTTTGTATATTTATTTATGAATAATTATATATAATTTATTAATAGTTTGTGTGATTGTATTATGGGATAATTGGGTGCAATGTGACACGAGTAAATTGCCTACTTTTTCAAATTCTATTTCCCACGGCAAAGAGTGGTGTGAGCCACACACGATCACAGTCAGTGCAATTCAACAACAACAAACGTTTAATGTGCAGTATGTCCCCAACGATCATAAACAATGCACATTGTATGTATATGACTGTTTATGTGACTCTAAAATTACGAACTTGGGTGTTGTTATTAACGAAACTCTTTTTATTACAACAACTTAGTTTGTTTGTAAAGAGAGGTTCTCATCAACATTTTATAATGTGTAATACTATGTTCACACTTGTGTTTTTGAACGCGTTTAAGCAAAATGTTTTAATAACCAAACATAACCGTTCACATTATATTTGAGATGTTTAACAATGACGTTTTATCAGCTGATATATGTGCTTTTACAAAATTGTAAACAAGTTTGAGAAAATTAAAAATGTGTCTACGAAAAATTGGAAGAATACAATTATTAAATTCTCAATATTAATGATTTATTTTAGAGTGAGCAAAGGCTGTATAAACAAAAACCGCGCGTCATACGAAAATATATAAATAATGTGAAAAAACAATTAATTCTCTTGTTCTTATTGTTGGTGCTTTTTCAGTTTTTTCTAAATGTGCCGCCATTTTACACTACGGTAATGTGTTTAACAACCATAAAAAGTGACTGTTTCATCAATTACATACTGAACACATCCCAAAATAAAATTTTCAAATTTTAAAACATCTCATTTGAGATGTTTAACAAAACACTTCAATGTATGGTAAAACATCTCAAAATCGACGTGTTTAAGGCTTAAACACGATTGAGATGTTAAACACGTTAGGTGTGAACATAGCATTATACTGTAGCATAAATTATACATATTATTTTAAACTAAAGTTAGTTGCTCTATGACTGTTTAAGATAAAAGGTAATTATGCCATCTTATACCCGTTGATAAAATGCATACTCTAATTTGATTATTTTGTGTTTTTATTTCTCTTACGCACTACTACTACTAATTTTGGGAGTTTTTGACTCCAGAAAACCCTCTACAACCCAACATTTGCTGGTCCTTAGAGCCGGATCTCCAGATACTCACTAAGCATATAATTCCAGGATCTCCCCAAGGAAATATAAACGCTACTCCATAACCCCCATTGGATTAAAGTTAAAATTCACCCAAAAACCAACATACTCAAGCGGATATTTTACACCCTTAATTAAACCCATTAAAACTTTGTTGGTGGATCTACTTTAATCTATCCAATTATTTCCTCCTCTGAAGACGACGTTTCATCTTTACATTTTAAAACAACACATAAGTAAAAATTCAACACAACGGTATGTATTTAAAATTTGTTACTTATTTTCTATGTACATTTTAAGGTAAGGACAAAGTGACTAAAAAAGAAGTGTGTGAAAATATAACTAAACGAACCATAGTGCATTTTAAAATAATATATGTATGTAACAATAGGCCGTATTCCAATTGGCGACGTCGTCGTCGTGTAACGATACTTTTGTAATAGATTAAAGGCAAGAGAAACATTTTTTCTTTATTCTGTTACAAAAATGTAGTCAGACGACAACGACGTCGCCAACTGAAATAAGGCCGAATAAATCATATACATAAAAATCAAGGTTGGCAACCGTTATCGTTATTAATACAGATACCGTTTGAAATTGAATACCGGTACTCATACCGATACTATATACCGTTTCCGTCAATACCGGTATAATACCGATATAATATATGTAGGTATAATACCGATATAATACCGGTAAATAAATACTTCAAATATTAAAACAAGCTAATATTTACATAATGGCAACATTTATGTTTATGAAAATTTTCCTGTATTTGTTGTTTAAAGTTATAATGATCCTACAGCCATGGCTGCCAGATTTGACGATATTTTCTAAAATTTAACTCTTACGAGGTGGATTGGGTATGTTTACTGCTTTGGTGAAAGCAAAGTTGTTGCTCTAGATATCTCAAAGGCGTTTGAGGAGTCTGGCACGAGGCTTTCATTTCCAAACTAGCTGCCTTTGGTGTTGGTAACAATTTTTGTAGTTTCATAACGAGCTTTCTCAGAGACCGCGGCTATAGACAGTGGATATAGACGGTGTCAGTTGCAACGAGCTTGAGTTTTAATTCTCCTTTCAACTTCCAACCATATCTACTCCTTCGCATATGACAGCATAATTTGTCATTCATATTCATTTGATCGTAGGCCGAGCCTTTTGGAGATTGAGACGAGAAGACAGAATATGAATAACACGCTCTCAAATGACCTACAAAAATTCTCCGAGTGAAAATATTTGCGCGAGACCCCAGCACAGGGTCGAATTTAATGCGTGCAAACGCATAGACGTTGTGATGATGTAATCTTACATTCTTTGACTATGGGTAATGTAAGAGGAGGCGGACGCTTTTGATGTTCTTGGCATGAGAAATAATTGTGATGTTCGTTGGAATGATCACATATTTCGAGTGTCGAAAGAAGCTATCAAGTACCTCAGTTTCTTAAAGCGGTACAAGAAATACTTCACCCCATCTAAGCTTCTCAATATCTACAAAACCTATATCGACCTAGAATGGAATACATCTTTCATGTAAAAGCCAGTGCTTCAAAGTCTATTTTGAGGCTTCTCGACCGTATACAGGCAAAGGCAAACGTGTTTATCAGCGATGGTAGGGTATCGATTCATTGCAGCATCAGCGCAATGTGGTGTGCGTTTCATTGTTCTATCGGAACTACTATGATGAAATAAGACTTAATTTCCAGTAGTCGCATATTTTTGCGGACTATTTGAGCACAACCGTACAATGAATTATACAGAGTACTTTCTTTAACCGCATCACCGGCTTATGAAACATAAACGATATTAATAAGTGTAAATCAAATGTCCACAAGCACTATTCTCTCTTTCCCCCTTCCCATAACATATTTTCCTACTGCATGAGTAGGGGTCGTCCGCTGAGTACTGGCCTTTATAAATTAAAATAATATTGCCGATTTACCGATGTTTGCTTGCAAACTAACGATTTGTGATTTATGGAAGTAAGAAGGCTTTTCCCGACATAAGTAGTTCATTTGAACGATTTATTCCTATGTTTAAAATATTTTAAACTAACTGAGAATCCCATTTTGGGAAACTCCTGACAAGTTGGTTAAGCACCAACGAAATGGCCATCGAGACATGCTTATCCCCATAAGAAATGCATTTTGTTATATGTAAATATTTTGGAATTAAGCACGAATAATAGGAATAAATTGTGTTGTTATTCAAACAAATATGTATTTCATTTGAAAACCATTTTTTATTTAACTATTTAGTTTATCTAGCTTAAAATAATTTTAAAATGTTTATTAAATTTATTATTTAATGTGAAGATTTTTAATATCTTGTTTTTAAATGAAGTATTTTGATTTATTTTTGTTTGCAAAATTAAATTTTGCCATTTGGCCATTGTTTCTTAAATGTGGAAATACGTACATTTGTTAAATTGTTTTTACTTTTTTTTAAATCTACAGGAACATTTGTTCTAAATATAAAGTGGCAATAAACATTGTTATTTTGATTAAGCCCGTATGACACCTACTTTTTTTAGTATTAAAAATGATTTGGAGAACAGTGCAATTAGAATATAATAAGAAAGTATAAAGGGTGTAAAGAGTTCAACTATATTCATATAAATACAGAATTGCCAAAAAATTTACAAATGTTATCGATAAAAAAGTGGAGTGTGTCAAAAACAAGTTAAAATATTTTACATTAAAATTGACATTTAGAATTTAAAATATTATAGTGCTGCTAACTTTATGGTGTTATTCTACAATTAAGCTATTTTAGGGTATTTTTGCCATCAAGGTAGCGTTTTTTTTTTTACAAAATAAAAAGTATCAGCATTGAAATAAATATAAATACAAAAACAAAAATAAATATTTTATTTACATTTTTTATATTCCACTCTTTCTAGCATTTGTTGTTTCTTTCTTTCAATTCTATAACAATTCAATACAAAAAAAAAAAAGTAGGTGTCATAGGGGCTTTATTAAAACATTTTTTAAATAATATATAATAATATTTGTGAATTGGGTAAATATATTGTATTTTTCACACTATTTTTTTATTATTTTTGGAATACATTAAATAAAAAATTTTTCGTATAAATTGGAATATCATAACATCCCATTAAAATAATAGGAATTTACACTAAAGCCTGGTATTGAGTTCAATTTTGTGAAAAAAGTTTAGCTACATTTATTTTTCCATTCGAAAAATTTGACATGCAACATATATCCCTAAAATCATGCTTCACCTTTATACACAACAAATAACAAAGTTCAACAAAATAATTTTTTTTTGTTGCTTTAGACAAGAACTAATTAAACTTTCGTTTGGGGCTCAGAATCTACATGTATTTTAGTTTTTCAGTTTTTTTTTAAACCTGCACTTTTTATGCAATCCTTAACAGTCCAACTGCTGTGCAGTGAGTTGAAATTATAACGATATATCATGCATTTCCTATAATAATTCGAATATCCAATATAACTCTAAATAACCCAACACCAAAGCAATGTCAACAGTAAAAACTCTATTATAAATTCCTGCTCATTATAATAAAAAAAAATTATTGTAGGCTGGTGTAAATTTATTTTATTTCGTTCGAAAGAAATGTTGACTATGTTGTTCCGTACATGAATCAAAATGTTGACAGAAACTTGCTGCAGTTATAAAAAATGTTGATATGTAGATTTCACATGTTTTTCGCAGCAAGAACAAACATTTCGTACGAAACATTTTTATATGCAATTTGACAGCTTTTCGTACGAAATGTTGAACTCAGTACCAGGCTAAAGATGGAATGTATATTTCCTGAATCACAACTGTTAGGAAAAAATATTTTACGAGTAAGTGGAGATGCAGTGTTACGACATTGTATAAGTATTAACATATGTATATATGTATGTTTATCAGTATATTATTCTTTCTTTTTGGTATTAGGTCTGTTTCTTTACTCTACATTGGGCGCCCGCGGGATCCCAATTTTACCAAAAAGCGTTCCCGTACACAAAATTTGGGTAAATGAGAGAATTTTTGAGAGAGTAACATTCTTCTTCTTCATGCACGAAATAGCCCGTACTTTTTCTTCGGGCTAGTTTGTGCAAGTAAACAAATAATCAGCTGTTTAAAAAATAATAGAAAAATGAAAGGTTCAAAAACTAAAAAAAATTTCAAAAGTTGAATTAAAAAATATATAAACCTGCAGTGAAAGGCTTATAGTATAATTTAATTCAATATTTATATAAAAAAGTTTATCTTTGCCTTAGTTAACATGTATAAGTCTAATTATTGTCGTTTGTTTTTGCGAAAGTACATGTTCAATATGCGTGTGTGTGTGACATAAAGTTGTGTGTTTTCATATTTTTATGTGAATGGGTAAAATATTTGCTTTTTTGCGTTCCCGTACTTTTGGGCAAATTTGTCTCTTATAGAGAGAAATTATTGTTTACTCTCTATTTCCCGAACTTTACCCAAAAAGTAAAGAAACACACTTATTATAATTAAATTCCCACGTTATTATTATATTTTTGTTTATTTTATTTAACTTAATTTATTTGAAAATACTTTTGTTTTAAATTTATTTGGAATTGTTTTTATTAATTTATTAATTAATACCTTTTACAAATGCAAGTTTGTAATTTTTTGCAGACCCAAACTGGCAGTTCTCCAAAAATACTGTTATTGTACTTCCGGTTATTCTTTAGTTACAATTATTATTTCAGAAAACATTTATTTGGAATTACATAGATACATGCATTTCATATTATATTTCTTTTGAATTAAATTTTGTAAATGTAAGTTTGAAGATGCAACCTTGCAGTTTTCTAAAAACCATTTTTTGTACTTTTTAAGCCACAGTTAGTATTTAAGAAAGTATTTTGAATCAATAAACGAGCAGTCCCTTATTAAACAACAAAAAGCAAACGTGTTTTATTTTTTTTATAAAACAAAAACTGCAAAACAAAAACTGGCGCAGTCGGTAGGATGGCGACACGGTTGAATTACACGGTGCTACAAATGAGCAACTTTTTTTTATACTTGGAAAGTGACCTAGTGTACGTTGTAGGCCTTATTGAGTAGATCATAAATCAATTTTTAAAAGTTCGGAAACACCCTCAAATTTCGGAGTTATTCCAAAAAAACTATTTTCGGGTAGGTTCGAGTACATATGAACACGTAACTCAGTTGATTTTAACGCGATTTTCAATTTTTAAACGGTTTCGGAAAGAAGAAATATGTGCCTTTTTAAATGTGTACACATTTTGGTACATATATAAAATTTTTGCAGTGTTATTTTAATTTATATCCGACTTTAATTTTATTTTTTCTAAATTTTTCAACTTTGGCGTCATTTTTTTAAATTAGATTGTTTAGAAACATACCCTTATGTATATACTTCAGTAAAGCTAATTTAGTTCTGAGTTAAACTAGCTTCTAATAAATAAAATCGATTAAGAAATAAAAAAGTTATTAAGGTTTTTCAAAAGTTAAAAATTTTGTTTTTACAAATATGTATTGATTAAGATACTACATTTTCTTTATTTTTTTAGTCTTATCATGATATGAGTATATAAATGTTTTAAACTAACAGTAATCAAATTATTTTATTTAGAAATTTAGAATATTTGATAAAAGTGCTTACTAGACCTCTTTCGCTTGTACATCAAATCGTCTGTTTCTCGCTTAAGTGACCAGCAGTTATTTGAAATCATTCGTTGAAATCTATATGTACATGCAGAAAATGAACTTCAGTGGACATTCTGCATTCCATTTCTACAAAAGTCTCACGAAATTCATTTACTACATCAATATAATTTTCACTTTTTTCATTTCCCAAAAAATTTTCCCATAAACTAATAAAGCTTCTCTATGCAATTTTTTCCACACATTTAATGTCACTGCGAATTCTTCGTCAAGCATGATTTTGCGGATTTGAGGTCCAACAAAAATAAAAAAATAATACAATTATGTTTAGAAATCAATAAGGGTTTGTACCTTCTTTTATTTTTGCTTCACTTATTCTTGGGAAAACTGATTTTAAGTGTAAAAAGACATCGCTTTCCCTATCCAGGCGTTTCACGAACTACTTCATGTATTGCATTTGAGGTGTAATGGTGGCAAAATTATTTATTCATAATCATAAGACTAAAAAATAAAGAATAATGTAGTATCTTGATCAATACATATTTGTAAAATCAAGATTTTTAACTTTTGAAAAACCTTAATAACTTTTTTATTTTTTACTCAATTTTATTTATTTGAAGCCGGCTTAACTCAGAACTAAATTAGCTTTAATTAAATATATACATAAGGGTATGTTTCTAAACAATCTGATTTAAAAAAATGGCGCCAAAGTAAAAAAATTTAGAAAAAATAAAATTAAAATCAGATATAATTAAAAATAATATTACAAAAATTTAATATATATACCAAAATGTGTACATACTTAAAAGGGCTCATATATTTTCTTTCTGAAACCGTTTAAAAATTTAAAATCGGATTAAAATTAACTGAGTTACGCGTTTATAAGTACTCGAACCTACCCGAAAATAGTTTTTTCGGAATAACTCCGAAATTTGAGGGTGTTTCCGAACTTTTAAAAATTGATTTATGATCTACTCAATAAGGCCTACAACGTACACTAGGTCACTTTCCAAGTATATTTTCACTGTAGCACCGTGTTATTATCAAATGTGAACGTCTTAACGTTTAAATCGCGATCGAATAATATCCTCTTTCGGGCAGAAGCCGATAAGGACGAAGAAAAAAAATTTTTTTCGCGACTTCATAAGTTTAAACCGCGAGTTTTAGTATCCTTTTTTGGACAGAAGGCATTAAGGACGAAAAATAAATTTCGTGAATTGTGAAACTTCTTAAGTTTAAATCGCGAGTTTTTAGTACCCTTTCTTGAACAGAAGCCATTAAGGACGAAAAATAAATTTCATGAATTATGAACCTTCTTAAGTTAAGTGGCGAGCGTGTAGTATCCTTTCACGATAAGGACAAAAAAAAAGGGATTTGAATTTTTTGCGTGCAATTTGTTTTGTGTAATTGCAATTTAAACATTAAATAAAACTAGACCAAATAAAAATGCCAACCAATAACAACTACAACAATAACAATAAATATAATCAACACCATCAACATAAGAAAATGTTGTTAGCAACAGAAGAGTAAGACAACAACCAAAAGCAACTAAAACAAGAGGAACAAAACAACACCTAACAACAACTACAAGAAAAATAAATATAATCAACACCATCACCATAAGAACATTTTGTTAGCAACGGAGGAGAAAAACAACAACCAACAGCAACTTCAAGAAGAAGAATAAAAACAACAACCAACAGCAACTACAACAATAAGAATAAAACAACAACCAACAATATCACCAACAACTTCAACTCGAAAAAGTAAGAATATTTTATATATGTATATATAATGAGACACTCAACTTACACGTTGTTTTATTTGTTAATTCTCAAAAGGGCATTTTGATGCTCGGAAAATGCGGCAGGCATGCTGAGATAATACTTAAACCTTTTTTTTTAAATAAAATTCTTTGTTAACCCTGGGAGGTATGAGGGTTTTTTGTCGCTAAATGGCATAACCAGGTCTGTGCAGACCTACATGGGATTTGTATGGAAATGCATAGACAGATGTGTTAAAAGTGTGTTTAAATGCATTTTATGCTAGAAAAATAACACAAGGAACAATAAAAATGAATTTTTATACATCTTAGTTATCTAATAACAGTATTATTATAATAATATTTATACAAAGGAATTTTATACACGGCATTTAACACAAAAGTATCTAGCATTTGAGAGTTGTTGGCATTACCGGATTTTTGCAATACATGCAGTAAAAATGTTTTTCGCTGTTTTTTGTTCAACTTAAAACACAGCAAGCACGGTGGTCTTTTGGCAGAGGATGCGGCATGGACTAGACGGTCATATATGGGCGGGCCTGCAGCTACCTGCAAACTAACAAAGTTTGTCAAGTTCGTCGAACTCAACTACATCATACAAGTCAAAGGACGGTAAGTTTTGGTCAACAGCTCCATCCGCCCTTCCCTATAAAGGGTTCTCACGTTTCAGGTGCATATCCTTAAATCATAGTCCTTAAAACGTTTGCCAAATTCGTCAACATAGGAGGGGGTCCGTTTAGAGGCTATTGTGTCGGTTTCCTTTGAATTTCTGATTTTACGTGGTGGGTTTCAAGCCCTACGCACAACCCAAATTTAAAGTCCAGGGGATTGGACAATCGCCGCATACATTAGTTAACAAGCTAGCGGGTGCTAGCCAGAAGGGCCATGAGGAGGCTGTATGTCGACTTGAATACAACGGGAACAAGGATCGATCTGGAGGCCGCCAGGTTGACCCCAATCAGACACTTTACCTTGTCCGAAGTATCCCATCCATCCTTTTTAACACATCTGTCTATGCATATTCATACAAATCGCATGTAGGTCTGCACAGACCTATTTATGCCGTTTATGACAAAATATTTGTATACCTGTATTAACCTGAACCCAGACCCCCAATCGCCCTGACTTTTTGCTCATTGTGTTTGGAGATAGTTGCTCTAGGAAGTCATGGAAGGATTTGTCTCTAACATGAAAAACAAAAAAGTTATGCACACTTTTATATGCCAGACCTGGATATACCTCCTAGGGTTAACAATTGAAAACCAATGTTTATCGAAGTCCTTCCAAGTAGAATAAAGTTAATACATTTTCCATTACATGGAATAGATCAATGTATAATGTGTAAGATCAATGAAAATTTCAATATATTATATAATTTTATTAAATCGAAGAAGAAATAGAAAGGCTTATTTTTAACAGTTCGTAAGAAGAAGATATTGAAAGATTAAAGAAACCTATAATAGGTAACTTTAATTAAAAAACACGCAAAGAAAAAGTATAAGAAACTCAAAAATAAAAGAGTCAAAAAGATTAGAATATAAGAAAGTAATAAAAAAAATATTTTTTAAACAGAAATAATACACAAATAAAATTTTGTTTACACTTGTTTCCTCCAAGAACTTAGAAATTTCTTTTATAAAGTCAACATGGTGGACCATGAGCAAAATAGATTAGTAAATTATCCCTTAAAGTATCTTAATAATTTACCTGACTTCAACGGAGACAATAGAGACCTACAGACCTTCATAACTCTCATAGACAGGATACACACACACTTACGAGCATAAGACGAACTTTCCCAACAATTATTCTCAGACATTATAAAGTCTAAATTTAAGAATAAAGCTAAACAAGATATTGAGATAAATTGTCATGCAGTTTCTTGGTTAGATATAAAGAACATACTCCAAAATAATTTCGGAGACAGAGGTTCTTGTTACGAACTTTTTGACGAACTCAGAAGTGCGACCTTTAGAACAAATACCTTCGAATTTTACAACGAAATAAAAAACAGGTTACATAGATTAAACAATAAATTGATAGTAATTTTGGGCGAAACAGAAGCCGCTAGAGAGAGCGCAAATAACAACATGAGACATTTAACATTTTCAAAAGCAAATTACCCGAACCCCTGAAAACCATCTTATTCTGCCGAAATCCGACAGATTTAAAACAAGCTATGGATATACTTTTCCAGGCTGGGCATGCGTATAACGAGGACGGAAACCAACATACACGACACTTTGACAGTAGATCTCAAAACAAACAATCTAACAGAAATAACCAACAAAACTATAGAAAACAGAGCCAACCAAATAATGGACAACACAACTATAACCGACAAATTTACCGAAATCCTACTTATTTTAATGGACATCAAACCACTAACCGACAAAATTTCAATAGACAGAATTTTAGGTCACAGAATTGGTCATATCCTCAATGCCAATCTAACGAACCTTTTCAACAACAAAACCTCAACCAACAAAATTATTCCAACCTCAATCGACCACATCAAAACAGAAAAAATTTTAGCAACAGTGGCAATCTAACGAATCTCCTCAACAACAAAACCCAATACCTGAGCCCATGGATATAAACCAACACGAAACTAACCCAAGTTGTAAAGTCTCTGAAAATTTTCATCAATCAGCCTCGGGAGGCTACCACATATAAAATTAAGACTATATTAGGACATATTAAATTAATTATAGATATTAAACCCTGGCATCTGTCACTCGAAGTGGATTCGTGACGTCAAGCCTCTTTTTATAAAAACACTTCAGCACCATACTTACACTGATAAAAAGGCCCTATTACCATGTTTCGAAGAGTTAGGAGACAGTTTTTTTTTTAATTCTATATTTTAGAATTTCAGAATGTTTATGATGGTATAATTGGAAACGACTTGTTGAGACCGCTAAAAGCATTTGTAAATTATAGGAATAATGCACTACTAGTAGGTGAAAAGACCCTACAATTATTTTTCGAAAATAGAGAAGATTTTAATAATAAGGACAAAGAGAAAACAGATCAAATAGATGATGAAGTCGAGCACAAGGATAAAGGAGAAGAAACCGTATATTTTCAACAATTACTACGAGATAAGAAAATACCATTGGAAAAACAAATCAGAGCTGACCATCTCAATCAGGAAGAAAAAATAAATTTGTTAAAACTAATTCACAAATATTCAGATATATTTTACCAGGAAGATTCTAAACTAACATTTACATCTGCTATAAAGCATAATATACGTACTATTAATAATGTCCCAATATTTACCAAATTTTACCGATATCCTTACATACATAAGGAAGAAGTACAAAGACAAATCCAACAAATGCTCAAGGATAGGATAATCAGACCGAGCAATTCCCCCTATTCTGCCCCTATATGGATCGTGCCTAAGAAGGCCGACGCCAATAACAAAACAAAATGGAGACTTGTCATTGACTATCGTAAGTTGAATGGCGTAACGATTGATGACAAGTATCCTATACCAAATATCGATGAAATATTCGACAAACTGGAAAGATTTTTATTTTATATTTTACAACCCCCGATCTCGCTAAAGAATTTCATCAGATTGAAATCGAGGAAAATAATATTCATAAAACCGCCTTCAGTGTTGAAGGATGTCATTATGAATTCTTGCGAATGCGGTTTGGGCTAAAGACAGCGCCTGAGACATTCCAAAGACTGATGAATAACGTTCTAAAAAAGTGTGTTTTAAAATGCACTTGGAAAAAATTGGTGTTAGTTTCAGTTTTCAAACTTTAGGTATTATTCACATAAAATTATTCTATGATCACTTACAGTTTACTTTCACATAATTGAAAAGGTTTTTGTGATTTTTTTGTATTCCTTACAAAATGGATTAGCAAAATAAATTGAAAAATTATTTTTTTCTAATATATAATTTTGAGGCTGAAGCACAATTTTTAATATGCTTTCAAATAATTCAAACTAACGCCAATAATAAGCAGGTGGTTCAAAAGAACAATTAGTTACGGACCTTAAAAAGTTTTTTTTGGTTCAGGATGCGCTCCCAATCTTGGAGTACATTGAAAGTTATGGTGACGAAATAAACACGCAACGTCTTAATTTTCAGTCAAATGATTCTTATACTGGACCTCTAAAAGCATCCTGTGTTTCAAGCTTCTAATTTAAGTGGCATTAATTTTTGGAAATCTGTACAACCAAAAAATACCCTTTATGTATGCATGTTTGGTGCATTTTAAAATTTAAAATTAATAAAAAACAAGCTTAGAAGTAGAATGAGCAACGAAAATTTGGAGGCCTTATTAAAATTATCTACAAATGATATTGACATAAAATTGGATAATTTATTGGAAGGATCATGGAAAGGAATTTTTTTTGCCGTGTACGTATATGAAAAATAAAATGAAATATTTTCTTTCTATTTTCTTTGTATGCATTAGTTTTTACAACAAAAAATATTAAATAAAAATTAGTTTTTCTTTAAATGTATTGGTGTTTACTCTTCCATAAGAAACTTTTTGGCACCCCTAAAGCTTCCAAAAATGCTATAGGTTAAGGTATGATTTTTGATTTCTTATACTATTTGGTTACTGGTTGCAATAAATGTGCAATTCTATTGCATTTTAGCGGCTCATTTCATATAAAAATCATGCATTATTGATGCGCATGTGTAAGTGATTGTTTACTATTTTTCCCTTACCAAATAGATTACTGGTAAGCACTAATTTCTGCTGGGAGGTGGTGTACTCTCGAAGGTAGTCAATGGAAAAGAAAAGGTTGTGGACTATTACAGTCAAACAATCTCAAAGCCTGAAAAGAATTACTGTGGAACACGACGTGAATTATTAGCGGTGCACTCAAATGGTGCAGTTCCCCACTGCTTCCGATGCTTTGGCTTCGACCATAGGATCTGGGGAGAACATATGCCGTTAGAGTGAAAAGGGTGGCCATTTAGCTTCCGGCTGTGAAAATCCGCTGCGCTGTGAGTTCAGGGGTTTACCCCCTAGACATTCGATGCTGAAATGCCCGTTATATGCTACCTTGGTGGCCATGGCCATGGCCAGATACTAGTGTCTGCCCTGGTCCTGTGTTGTTTGTAATTCTTTTTTGTCCTGTTGCTCGTTATATGTTATTCTTGGGCCATCAGTCCGGAGCTGCTTGTCCCTGCCTGACTATGGTGAGGCCCCCTTGCGAGAGGCTTGTGGTTTATACCCAAATCGCGGGGAGAGCATGAGCTCGGTGTGGTTTGCATTGCAACCGGGTGTCGTGACCCATAGAACGGTAAGAGATTGGATAGTCTACGACTCTCGACCAAGGAGTGAAGTTTATGCTCAAATGCATGGTTTCGAAGTCAGTACTCAATGTGCTAGCATATTGGGAGCGCTGGTATCCACCCGTGTCTCGAACACCGTGTGTTTGTGTCTTCGGACGGGTACGCACGTAAAACCTGGCATCATCTGTACTCAAATGGGGGCCCATGGGGAGGTAGGGACAACACGCTGCTGGCCATTCTCCCGCCAGTAGCAAAACTCCCGGGGAATATGGAGTTCAACCTAGCTCTGAGTAGCCTAGCGCTCGCTATAGGTAAAGAGTGGTTGGTAGTGCATGGCGCCGCGTGTTTTATCGGGGACTGGGCTGACATCAGATCGGGGGGCTGTATATCTAGAGCACGGACAGGTATGCAGATTTGGTTTCTGGTTGGTGTTGGTTCTGACCTTTGCTGGCGGGGAATACACATAGTGGTTGTGGTATATGCTGGATAATAATAAAAAAACACTTGGTATCTCTAGAAATATAGCAATGTCACAATACATTCGCAATGAAACACGTCTCAGCAAAAACCCAGATTCTAAATCGAAATATGATGAAGTCATCTTAGAATATTTAACTCTTGGACACATGAATTGTGTCACCCCCGATTTAAGTCTTAACCCTAAATCCTACTATCTACCCCATCATGCGGTTATAAAACCGAACGGTACTACCACAAAGTTACGAGTAGTATTTAATGCATTCTGCAAATCATCCAACGGTGTCAGCTTGAATGATATTCTTTATCCCGGGACAGTACTACAGGCCGTTCTTAATGCTGACATAGAGAAAATGTATCGCCAGATACTAGTAAACCCTCAAGATACCCCGTTTCAACGGATTTTATTCCGTAGTTCACCCCATGAAAACGTCACTGATTTTGAATTGAAAACTATCACTTTTGGTGTCAATTGTACTCCCTATTTGGCAATAAGAACTTTATTAGAATTGGCCAATATGTGCGAGAAGGAAAACCCCCATATTTCGAATATTATACGACATTATATGTATGCGGATGATGTCTTATTTGGATTACATGATATATCTGATACAATTAAAACCCGAAACGATTTTATTGCCACCATAGTTTTGGCATGGTTGCAAAAACCTTCTTATGTGTGGAATATTTTCGTTGCTAATCGCACAAGCTCAATTTTAGAAAAAACCAATGTTGATGTACACTCCAAAGATAATCCTGCAGATGTAGCATCCCGAGGTTGTTCAATCTTTGATCTTGTTAAAGGTCAACTCTGGTGGCACGGTCCACCTTGGCTTAAGTTATCTCGTAATTGTTGGCCCTTAAATAGTAATACATTTGACACTGACCTAGAAGAGAAACCCATTCGATCGCATGTGACGAAAATTTCCGACTACGACATTCTAGATAGATTCTCAGATTTGCCTCGAGCTATGCGAGTCGTTTTTTACATAGTACTTGTGGTAAATATAAATCTAATCATAATCATGTACACAACGGTGTCTTTACAACAGTTTGAAATACAATTCGTAAAATCTCGCCTTATTCTTTTGTGTCAACGTCACTATTTTCCGGAATATAATCTTTTATCTCAAAAAATGTTGATACCAAACAAAAGTCCCCTTGTAAACAGTCTGCTGCTGCTCAATCCCCATAGTTGACGTATAAGGAAAAATTCCCTATAATATTGCCATATTCAGGAAGATTTACTCGGTTATATTTGCAAATGTTGCATCAATATTCTATTCATGGTGGCAATTCATTAGATTAATGCGAATCGAATTCTGGGTCCCTAAATTAAAAAATTTATTTAGAACCGTTATTTACAATTGTAAAACTTGTGGCTTATATAAACAGCAGCAGAGTAAACAATTAATGGGTGCTTTACCCGCTGAAAGAACCGTCATGTCACTCCCTTTTACCCATACGGGTGTCGACTTCGCTGGTCCTTTTGACATTAAATCTTGTGTAGGACGAGAATGCAAAACGACAAAAGGATAGTGCTGGTGTTCGTATGCTTCTCAACAAAAGTCATCCATTCTGAAATTTCCACAAATGCCTTTCTAGAAGCTTTTTCTCCCGCCACGGTTGTCCTTCATCTATGTACTCAGTCAATGGAACAGCCTTTGTTGGAGCTGCAAATGTTATATCTGCTGATCATACACAGGTTTTGACCTCCGTTAAACAACAACTTTCTTGTCAATATATGTATCAAAATATTGACTGGCTAATGCATCCGCTTCCTCGTTCCCGCTTACACCACAGTGTCCAGGTACCCAGAACAGCTGCACCCTGTTTCTAAGCGATAATTTTTGCAACGTGTCGTAGCAATGTTTGACAAGTCTAGATGTCATACGATAAGAGTCAAGCGCCTTTAAGGCAGCCTATCTGAAAATATATTAATTGTCTTGCCCTTGAGCCCGATATCCAGGTTAATCTCAGCACATGCGGTTATGGCCAGGATTTCAGCCTGAAAAACACTCAATGACTTTCCTAGTGGAATTGACAGGTTTCGATTGGGTCCATAGACGCCAGTCCCTACTCCACTGTCCATTTTGGAACCATCAGTATACCAGTTTAGATCAGACTCACTCCGAGCCAAACACCCAGTAGACCAACATTCCCGGTCCGGTACCTCCACCTTAAATCTCCTGCCAAAGCAAAATTCCAAAGGCATGGTATCCAAGACCGAAATTGGATTCCTGACCACCCTGTGAAGAATGGCCAGGTTCCCTGACTCATTTCGAGGTGTTCTTACGAACACCTTTGCCGCCGAACACGCGGCCACCCTCATCACATAAAATTATCCTGCTTAATTTTAATTATTTTATTTTTGGTATTTAGAAAACGAACAAATGATCCATCGGATCTTACTAATGTATTTGTAACAAACACACCTGGTTCTATATCCTGGTGGGGATACGTGTGATGTAGGGCTTTGCAGAAATGAACGTCGTCATATTGGACACCACATCTGCGCTAAACAATTTAAGCAATACCCCTTGTTTAGAATTGACAAGCGCCGAAACTCAACACTCAATGTCAGCAGTTTCTTGCAATACTTTATGGAGTGATTTTGACCACAGAGGTGGCATGGAGGGCGTCTCTTTTCCATCTGAAAAACACAAAAAGGGAAACAAAAGAAATACCTACAATGGGAAAAAGAATAAATTGTGCGATTATAAGTGTTAGGATCAATTGATTTGGGTTTTTTTAGTGTGTATGTGGGGAATTATATCTTTTAAGTCTAGTGAATGGATTTCCCCAAACATGGTTTCTGGTGATTAACATCTGTGGCAGTATGCACAATTTTACGATTGATCTCCGGATTGTACCATTCTGAGTTAAGACATCTGCGACTCGAACCTTATTGTCTTTACCATAAATTACGTTAATGATGCGATCAAACCGCCATTCAGTAGGCGGGAGCGTATCGTCCTTTGTTATTACTATATCGTTGTTTTATATTACCTCTTTTTTTTCTTCCATTTATACCGACGTTGTTATTCGGTTATGTATTCATTTTTCCATCGTTTAGCAAAGATATGCTGTAGAACTTTCAGACGCTCCCAGCGTTTCATAAGTGAAAGATTGTTACCTTCGTAGTCGTACACACTTTCGTGTGAAGCTATAAAAGGTGCGCCTCGTAGAAGATGGCCAGGGGTCAGAGGTAGAATTTCGAGAGGATTCTCGGTTATGAAGATAGCGGTCTTGAATTCAGTACTGCTTCAATTCTGATTAGTAAAGTGATGAATTCCCCGAACGTGAAAGATAAAGAATTGGTTAACTTTTTAAATGCGTTTTAATTGCTCTTCCCATATGCCACCCATGTGGGATGCATACGGCGGGATAAAAGACCAATTAAATCCAAAAAGGCTGTACTTGTTAATTATTGCCTGCTCTGCCACTTTAAGATTGGTTGTGGCTATTAAAAAAGGCAGTATTTGCTCCAATAAAGTTTTTCCTATTATCGGAAAATAATGTTTTAGGTAGACCTCTCCGTTCCGCAAATCTGCAAAAACAGGCAAGAACGGCATCAGTAGACAGGTCAGAACATGGCTCTAGATGAACTGCATGCGTTGAAAAACAAACAAAAGCTGCTGAATAGCCTTTACGACTCTTAGTGTTTCTTAAAGAAGACACCTTGATAATAAAGGGACCAGCAAAGTCTACACCTGTGTATGTAAACGGTAAGGAAAAGTTGACCCGCTCTGAGGGAAGAGCGACCATGATTTGCTGGCTTACCTTTTGTTTATAAATTGTACAAGTTTTACAATTACAAACACATTTTCGAACCATATTCTTGAGTCGGGGGATATAAAATTCCTGTCTGAAATTCGATGTGTAAAACGACAAGTAATTTGGTCAAGTGGCACTTTTCTGGTAGAATTATTGGATGCTGCTCGTTGTAGCTTAGTCCCGCATTTTGAGTCGTCCCTCTACACGCAAAAGCCCTTTATCATCCAGAAATGGATTCAGAGATAAAAGTCTGCTTCTTCTAGAAATATGGGTTTTGGCTTTTAAGCACTTATATTCAAAAGAAAAGTAAAGTTGTTGAGCGGTATTTATTAGCTTATTTCTGGTGGCAGTAATTTCTTCTGTAGTTATATACTTTTCAGTGGAAAATGGTTCTTTCATTAGACGATGAATGAATCTTAGTCTATACCTCATGATTCTTAAAGCTCGATTCAATGAAAACTCCTTTAGAATATTGATATGTAAGTTCGATTCATTTGAAGTCCTAACGGCTTGGTTAATATGCAAGTAAAAGTTAGAATTACTTTCCACACAATTAAGTTCATTGGGGATATATTTACTTCCTTTGGTTTCCAAATCGGTAGGACCAAACGTCCGGGGTGTTGGCCAATTGACCATTTGTTGACTCAGCCAAGGAGGGCCATTCCACCAGAGGGTGCTCTGTATTATTTCCTGTGGGTAGCAGCCGCGACTGCCTATATGTG
Source organism: Metopia argyrocephala (assembly GCA_963576795.1). NCBI lineage: Eukaryota > Metazoa > Arthropoda > Insecta > Diptera > Sarcophagidae > Metopia > Metopia argyrocephala. Next base: position 24,763,697 of record OY756211.1, on the reverse strand, counting down.
CGGGATTTTCTTCTGTTCCATTGCTTGACTGTTGTAATGATCAGAATTTGTGAAACTCGGTTTCCAACGAATGTCTTAAGGGTATTGGAATCTTTCTGTAACCAACCAAGCACGATTGACGAATCCGTCATAATTCGAGTTTAGGGACCGTTGTTCTTTTTATAGGTGCACCTTTTGTTTTTGCTACTAGTAGATTACTCTTGATCTTGTCCTATGTACTTTCAGTTTTTACAAATATCGTAGCACAATATGACTCCTCCGACGCGTCGCAAAATCCATGAATTTGTATCTTAAAATCTGGTGCGAAAACAAGCCAACGTGGTAATTTAATATACCATATATGGGGTAAGTTTTCTGAAAATAGCTTTCATTTGCTATAGATTTTTTTTTTCTCATCCCAATCAGATTTTTCTTTCCATAACTCTTGCATTAAAAGTTAGGCTACAAGTATAATTGGGCTCAAAAAGCCCTAGTGGGTCAAAAAGCTTTGCTATTGTTGATAAAATTTTTCTTTTCGTCCACTGTCAAAATTCTATCGGATCTATGAGATAATAAAAATAGAGAACTCCTAATATCTTTGCTGTGCACAAACCATCTAACATTAAAAATTCTTCATCTAGAAGATCCTCCCGCGTCAAATATTGAAGAAGGAACTGATCATATGATGCAATTTTTTAAGGGGAAACCAGCAGAAACAATGGCTTCCATCAGTGGTTGTTACTTTTCTTTTGCCTCTTGAAGCGTGTGGCCGCCAGACAGTATGTCGTCAACATTAACTTCACGTTTCAATATAGAAGATGCTTTTGGGTACAAGTTTATGCAGTCCTTACTAAGCTGTTGCAAGGTCCTAATTACAAGAAAGACGGCACAGATGACTCCGAAGGTCACCGTCTTCAATTGAAAGAATTTTACCGCATCTTGTTCATCAACCCGAAAAAGGATTTGCTGATATGGCCGATCTGCTTCGTTTACCAGAATTTGCCTATACATCTTTTGGATATCACCGATAAACATACATACATACATACATAACTGGCCTTTACAACCCTGTGTCAGGATTACGGCCTAGCTTCTCTCAGCACTGATGTTGTGTGTGTCAATTTTTATCCATGAGTACCGGGTCCTACAGTTTAATGTCGACTCCGAACGACAGACTTGAGAAGCTTGTTCATGGCAATTAGTTACTCTCAGAGCTTTTGCCATTTATTTTAAGATGTCAGATCTGGGTGTCGAACCCAGGGTTCATGTCTTAGTAAGCCAACACACTAACCACTAGACCACGGCGACTACTCACCGGTAAATACGAATTTATAATATCACCATTTGCATCAAGTCTGTTTGTAGGGTTGGACCCTGATGTAATACGTCGTTTAAAGAGAACCCGCTGTTGGTCTTTTTTGAGGCGTTAAATACCACATGTACCTTTGTTGTTTTGCTCTCAGGTCGGATGACCGCGTAGTGTGGAAGAAAGAATGAAAACTGTTTTTCTGTTTGGGGCTCGAAGTGGACTAACGGTTGCATGTGATCTAGGTCTAGATATTCTTGAATTACTTTGGAATATTCTTCCTTAAGCTTTGGATTTTTTGCAAGTGTTTTTTCCATACGATAAAATTGTTCACAATATCTGTCGCTTTCAGATTCTAAATACGTCTTTTCTGCCTCCTCCAATTCCCAAAACTTTTTTATTTGATCCTGTAACAACAAATCATCGAAGGTTTGAGCAATAGTTGAAAATGAATTAACTTGGGTGCTAGACACGGGTCCTGACAAATATAACCCAAAATGGGATTCCATCGCCTCGAGGCAACCGCAAGATTTGTCTTAACGCCTGATAAGTTTATAGCTGGTAAATAATCGCTGCCAATTATCATATCAATAGCTGCAGGCTGGAAAAAGTATGGGTCCGCTAGATTTAGACTTTTAATTTCTTCAAAAGTATTTATTTTTAGAGCCCTTGTGGGCAGAACAGACGGACAGACAGTTTGGGTACCACAATTGCCCGCACTTGGAGCTTGAACTTTTGAATTCTCCTACCATGGTTCCACCCAGTCCTGATATTTGAGAGTTGTGGCTTTCTAACGGTAAAGAAAGATTTTGTTAAATTCTAGAGGAAATAAATGTTTTTTCAGGTCCTACATTTAAAAGTGCTCGAACTACAAAACTTTCTCCCATTTATTCAATATAAAGCAATGCGGTAGGTAAAATGGTGGCTCCTTCATTACGTGAAAAGTGGGTCGAAATACTACTAGCACCTGAAGTGGTATGTTCGGATGGGCCGTTTCCAAAATTTCTATTTTTTTGAGAGATAGTCAGACATATCCTGCCAAGTGGGCCAATTCTCGTGATTAGTCAAAGAATTTTAACATGCTCTCATTGTCTTCTCAGGAAGCTTAGAAAGACATAAATATATAAGTACTGAATTCCAATTTTTTGTGAGATTTAGTGAATCAAAAATAGCCAAACTTTCCTTAAGCACACTTTGAATATTTCTAATGGCCTTAGCGCTTTCGCTAGGTATGGCCTGAATGCCGAACATTTGCTGATGAGCTAAAATTCGAGGATTTTCAAATCGAGTTTTCAAGGCCTCCCGGGCTAGGGAAAAATTCTCATCAACCAAATAAAACCTTTTTACAAATTGGTTTGCCTCCCCCCTCGTTTTGCTGCGTAAGTGGTATAACTTCTGAGCTTGAGATAAATGGGAATGCTTTCCGACTACAGCTTGGAACATGTACTTGAAGGTCGGCCACTTTGTATAACCTCCTTCAAATATTTCCACTTCACATGGTGGTAGCTTGAGTGTCATAGGAGACTGATGTTCCGACGTTGTGTTTCCTCTTTGAGATTCATTTGCTGCCATAGACAAAGCAATCAAGCCCATAACTTTTGCCTTGGTTTTGCAAGACTTGTCGCATGTTTTCTCATAAATTACAGACATTTCTCTTGGCGTTGCTCCCCATCTTTATCAGTTTCTACCATATAACTCTCAAAGGATTCATTTAACTTTTGCCACCTTCTATCTAATCCACCTACGGATACCTCTAAGTATGGAATAAAACGATCTTCAGGTGCTGCTTGCTCATAGCTTCTGCAGAACGCTTCCAGCTGGCTGATGTCAAACTTGGACCTTCTTCTTGATGTCATAGTAAATCATAATTCTATTCTAGCTTCTTATTTTTCTTCTATAAAAAAAATTCTACCTCTTTGTTGCACTTTGAATTTACAGTATTACCTGATGAATTTTTAATTGTTCGTTTTATTTTTGTAGAATACCTTAATTTTCACTAAAATTTCGTTACTGTTTAGTTAATTTCCAAAAAAAATTAAATACGTTTGTCTACCTATGTTAAATTCACCGAGTTGTGTATTCTGTTGTTAAATATGTATATTTAATTTTTCATGTATTTTACCACTCACCGTTTGATATATTGGGAACTCCTGCCTTTGTTTTTTTCCAAATGTATTTACTTACAATTGTTCCTGTACTTTACCGTTTATTATAATTTAAGCATTAAACACATAGACGACAGCAAGCAGCAAGTTGTCAAAATTAGAATACGCAGGTTTATATGAAAACGATTATTTTAAAGGCAGCACAGAAAACCCTAGACAAAAACCTTTGCTGCTGCTGCCCAACTTTCATACCAATTATACAAGTACTTGAATGCAAGTAGCTAATCCGTATTATCACCGAAAATATTAAAAAATTATTCGAAAGTGCTGCAAGTTGGTTGATTGTTTACACAAGCAAGTGCAAGTTCATTTATAAAATGTATTCAAATCGTAAATAACTATTAAAATTTTTTTTAATTATGGAATTAAAAAATTAAAAATGCTACAGCAAAACGAAAGGCCTAAAGAAAAGAGAAAGAGAGAAAGGAGAAGATATTGGGTTAAGCCCTTTTTAATAAAATGATATAATGAAATTAATTTAATAATTTCCTCTTTAATATAATAACTTTATTGACCTCTTTTTTTAAATAATAATAGCGCTGCACTCTAACCACCACGGCTACAGTCGTGCATGTCGTCGATGCCGACTAATGTGGATTAAATGGAATAAGAGGGCAAAAACAAAATAAAAATTGTAATTCTGTTTCATCCAAATAAGATGACAATTACAAGAACAGCAATGATGGTAAGAAAAGGAGAATATGATAAAAACTGTTGTGTGACTTTACTTCGACTAACTCATACAAGTGTATGTACATACATGTGAAAGAATATAATTTCAGTATGCGATTTCCAGAAAAGTGTGAGTTAAATAGTTGATGTTTGGTCTTGAATATGCACAGGACACAAAGAACTCTGATGAGACTACCGTAGCTGGAGTCGAAAACAATTGTTCAGTTTGGCTAGTGTACTATTCCTTCACGGACATCATTTCTTCTTTAATTACCAAAAATATTCATTGCCGTTAACTTTGATCTTAAATAAAGCGTTTCTGACGAAACAAAAATTAAATTATAAAAATATTGATCAGAACTTTCCCGGGGCTCGAACCTAGAGCCTCAAACACATTAAGTTATAATGCGCATGCTTCTAGCGCTGCACTCTAACCACCACGGCTACAGTCGTGCATGTCGTCGATGCCGACTAATGTGGATTAAATGGAATAAGAGGGCAAAAACAAAATAAAAATTGTAATTCTGTTTCATCCAAATAAGATGACAATTACAAGAACAGCAATGATGGTAAGAAAAGGAGAATATGATAAAAACTGTTGTGTGACTTTACTTCGACTAACTCATACAAGTGTATGTACATACATGTGAAAGAATATAATTTCAGTATGCGATTTCCAGAAAAGTGTGAGTTAAATAGTTGATGTTTGGTCTTGAATATGCACAGGACACAAAGAACTCTGATGAGACTACCGTAGCTGGAGTCGAAAACAATTGTTCAGTTTGGCTAGTGTACTATTCTTTCACGGACATCATTTCTTCTTTAATTACCAAAAATATTCATTGCCGTTAACTTTGATCTTAAATAAAGCGTTTCTGACGAAACAAAAATTAAATTATAAAAATATTGATCAGAACTTTCCCGGGGCTCGAACCTAGAGCCTCAAACACATTAAGTTATAATGCGCATGCTTCTAGCGCTGCACTCTAACCACCACGGCTACAGTCGTGCATGTCGTCGATGCCGACTAATGTGGATTAAATGGAATAAGAGGGCAAAAACAAAATAAAAATTGTAATTCTGTTTCATCCAAATAAGATGACAATTACAAGAACAGCAATGATGGTAAGAAAAGGAGAATATGATAAAAACTGTTGTGTGACTTTACTTCGACTAACTCATACAAGTGTATGTACATACATGTGAAAGAATATAATTTCAGTATGCGATTTCCAGAAAAGTGTGAGTTAAATAGTTGATGTTTGGTCTTGAATATGCACAGGACACAAAGAACTCTGATGAGACTACCGTAGCTGGAGTCGAAAACAATTGTTCAGTTTGGCTAGTGTACTATTCCTTCACGGACATCATTTCTTCTTTAATTACCAAAAATATTCATTGCCGTTAACTTTGATCTTAAATAAAGCGTTTCTGACGAAACAAAAATTAAATTATAAAAATATTGATCAGAACTTTCCCGGGGCTCGAACCTAGAGCCTCAAACACATTAAATAATAAATCTCTTTTTCGAGCTTAAGGTCTTTTTATATTAATATTAAATATTTATTTTTTCAATATTTCGCTGCCCCTTCGTGTAGCGTCTTCAGGAATTATTATTTTGACAAATAAATTTTTTTTTAATTTTTGTTTTTGTATTTTTGTTTTTTCTATTTTTTATTATAATACGTATACGGAACTTTCATGAAAGTATTTTCATGTGTAATGGCAGGGTAACATACCAATTACACCTGTAAGTGCAAGTGCGAAAATAAAATAATAATTTGTAGCGGTAGTGTTATGCTGTGGCACTACTAAAATAAACACAGTATAATGACTTCTCCAGCTTCTTGGCAGCACTGGCATGCTGGCGGTTCCTGAACTACATTGTGGCTTAGGCTGAGGTATCCTGTCTGGTGATGGATGTTGATATTTCCACGAATGCTTGTTTAACCGGGACACTAGGCGATGGTGTTAACGTACGTGGCGATATTTGGTGGTGGTATTATTAAAAACTGTTCTTTTATTTATTTTCTGTGTAAATTAGTTTTAGGATTCTATAGTTTATTTATATTATCTTTTTATATGGTATTCAAGTTAGTTATTTTTATGTATATTATAGTTTTAGTTTCTTTTTTTTTTTTATTTAGCAGATCATATTTGAGCATATATGTATTTGCCTTTTATGGTGGTAACTTATATATAAAAACTCAAAAGTTCAGTTTATATATTTTGTATGATTATATATTTTTGTTAACAAAAACTTTTGTTATTTTTGTTCATATTTTTAATATTTTATTTGTTCATATTTCACTTGAAATAAATTATTTTTAACATATAAACGAGTTTTTTTTTCTGGTGTTTTATTAAAAAAATTTTAATTTTTGAAATTTGCACCTTTTCTTTACTTTTTTTTTGTTAAAAAAATTAAATTGAAAAAAAATGTAACCACCACCGCGCGCACGTTTAACCACGTTCAAAACTCGATCAAGACTTTCAGCTCTTCCCTATCTAAAAATCTATTTTCCCTCCAAAAAAAAAATTATAAAAAACCGCTGTCCTTCTATTTTCCATTTGTTTTCTTTTTTTCTTTTTGCCTGCTGGCCTTGAACTTTTCAGTATGTTCAACTGACCGCTATTTTTCTTTTTTCTTCATATTATTATTGTTTTGTTGGTATCTCTTTAATCACACAGCTGTGTTTACACCGTTGCCAACTTTACTTTGTTTTAACCCCCCAAACGTACCCATGACAAATTCCTGAAGACGCTACACGAAGGGGCAGCGAAATATTGAAAAAATAAATATTTAAAATTAATAAAAAGACCTTAAGCTCGAAAAAGAGATTTATTATTAATTTCCTCTTTATTTAGTTTTTTATCCATTATGAAAAATTTTAAAATTTTTGTGTACGCGCTATGTATGTATGTATTTTAAAAATGAAGCCAATCTAGTGTTGCCGTGTCGCTAATACTATAAAAGACCTGAAGAGAACACTTTCTTTAACTTAAAAAAAAAAAAAACAGAAATATATGTTTTATTACCATTTTTTACAATTGCTATTCTTGGTTTTTTTTTAAAGAACAATAAAAGCTTTATTTTTATTTAAAAACTTACGCATAAATTTAAAAAACTCATCCTCGGTAACACTATTTCTTTATTTGTCATTTTACTTGCAGCAAGTGCAAAAAATTACTTGCACTCAAAAATCTCTTGCAAGTTGAGCTGCAAGTTCGAAAAATTTGAGTGTATTAGTGAAAAAGTGTGAGTGTATTGGGATTTTCGCACTTGCACTTACAGGTGTAATTGGTATGTTACCCTGCCATTACACATGAAAGACTTTCATGAAAGTTCCGTATACGTATTATAATAAAAAATAGAAAAAACAAAAATACAAAAACAAAAATTAAAAAAAAAAATTTGTATGTATTAGTAAAAAATTGAGAGTGTTTTAAAATTTTCATGAAAGTACTTTCATGTGTAATGGCAGGGTTAAACTAATTTCTATTTTTTGACGCAGCAAAGACTTATTAGTGTTGTCAATACAATATGAAATATTAAATAAACACAACCAAAAAAATATTTTTTATCACAAAGAAAAAAAAATTTTCTTAATAAAGAAAATTAATTAAATTTAAACAAATTTAAGATGTTAAAGTTATGTTTGGTGTCTCACAAGGTTCAATATTGTTGTTAAAAATACATGCATATTGTGATGGGAAATGTGATGAAGTGAGTGAATGTAAAACAAACAACTTCGTTACGTCTTATAAGAATATGCAAATGTGTGATGCACCCAAATATCTTTGGGATCAGGCGATTTATTTAGGAGATATGCAGCCGTACGAGTTGAGAAATACACAGCATTTCAGAATTCAACGGGCAACATCAACGGCGATGCAAAACTTATTACTTTACAAGGGTATTATGTTAATATGTTACCAAATAATTTGAGATTAGAGCAAAAGAACATGTGAAAAATAGCAAGAAATATATTTTGTAAATGAGTTTTGTAGTAAAGTTTTTTAATACTATCTAATAATATAGTATAAATAAATAAAAATAAAAAATGTATATACATTTCAAACAAACGATTTTATTTTTGCGATTTTGTAGACATGAAAGTGTTATCACTGAAATATTTATTTCAACAACAAACACATGCTCATTATTTTATTTGTTTTTTATTGTTTTGCTGATGCTGTCTTCAAAATATTTATGCAGCTGAGAGCATGGCAGCAAATATTGTCGGCTACATTTGCTGCTTGCTGTTGTCTATGTGTTTAATACTTTATCTTGTTGAGTTATTTGTTCTGTGGGTATTTTAAATTTGTATGATTTTGTTGTTTCTTGGCTGTATTATATTTTTAATTACTGTATATTTTTTGTTGTTGTTGTTTCTTATTGTATGTTTTTTAAACCTTTTAATTTTAAGAATGTTTGTTTTTATTAGCGCAACTTCTTTTGCTAAATGCACTTTTGCTGATGCTTTACTTTATTTTTTTAGATTTCTCGTCTTCTAAGTGTGTATTTAATAGATATAAAAGAAAAGAACATTTGTGTTTAAGTAATAATAGGCTTTTCACACTTATCAACATCTAACATCTACCATCAATTTATGAAGATGTTGAAATTTTCCCATAAGAATTGTACAGGGGTAAAATTCAACATCTTTCAACATCTCCACGAAATGTTCCTAAATCATTTTGTTCCACTCAACATCTCTCTTAAGGCCTATTTAGCCAAACGTAGAATTCGAAAATGTTGCGTAAATGTAAGTGTAGATTAAACGTAAATGTAGTTGCACTTATCCAAACGTAAAATCGTGTCAGCTGTTTTGGTCATACATAAACATTGAGATGGCAATTCAGTTTGTTACTTTTTTTTTTTGACTGTTTCCAAAAGTACGGATATATGTTCACATTACGCGAAAAAAGTACGAAAATTATTTAAATTGTAATTGTTTAAACTGTTATATTTAAATTTTAATAATATTTGAAGCATAAGGTGTCTTAAATAAAATTTTTTTTATTTTTATATATAAATATTCCCGTATGCAACGTGATGACGTCACACATGAACGTAAAAAAAAAAACAACAGGGTTCTACGGCAGGATGTGTAACGAATTAATAAACAAGGTAAAATAGGAAAATAATTATACTTAACTAAAAGGTAGTGGAATTTACAAGAATTAATTGAATTTCCTACCGAATAAAAACTTCAAAATAAAGTGAATATGCAATAAAACTATAACTTAAAATGAAACGGACAAATAAAAGTGCTAAATAAAAATTCAAATTAAAGTAAGAACTTTAAATATATTAGCATGCAAATATAATTATTATACTGTTGTGGAGAAAACTGCAACTAAAATAGAAAACGGATAAAATGTCCAGAAAAGTGCAATTTAAAATATTACTTAAAAAAAAAAAATTTTGGATTTATGTGACGTATGAAAGAAGAATGAATTGAGAGGAAGTTTTTAAGCTATAACTGAAGACAAGGCGTACTACGAAGAGAAAAATTTGATTATGAATTTTAAAATATGATGTTGCTACAGACCGACATGTTAAAATGAAAATTAACTTTGAAAAAAAAACAATGCTTAGGACTAAAAAGATACATATGTGGAGCATGAAGGAATAAAATACGTATATAAAATAAATTTAACTCTCAAAAAAAAATGGAATTCATTTAACGCCATACTGAGAATCCACATGGAGAAATATAGAATCGAAATTCAAATTAAATAAATGAAAAAAAAAAATTTTTTTTCTAATGACCTAAACAATTTAAAATCTAAACCTTATAATAACAATAATGAGAATTCATAACAAGTTTCATGCATTAACTAAAACTAGATTACTTAATATAAATTATTTAAATTCAATGAACAGTATTAGTATAATTGTTTTCCTGTTTTCTTTGTTTCAGATCTGTTTGATTTATTTTTCATTTGTAATCTGATACTAATAATATTTTCCTTATTTCAGATCCTGTAAACAACTCCTACAAAGAAACTGGTTGCATATATGGTGGTAAAATTAATCATGTGAGTCCAAGTCAATATATTATAAAACTTATAATTAAAAAAAAATATATATTTAGAAAAATTGTGATGAGGTAGTTATAAGCATTAGAGGATAGGGTTATGAAAAAATTAGGATAAAAATAATTGTGAGTTTCAGATTAGAGTCGGGTTGAGGCTACAATTTGAAATAGGTTTTCATTATTATTCCATTAACAATTATACAATCATAAAGTGTACAGTCCAGGTTAAATCAAATTTCGTATTCAGTAGAGAAAATCTAAAATCGTTATCTGGTGGTCACGTAGGACAACTAGCGTAGCATAAATACAAAACAGACCCTTTCATTGTAGAGTTCCTCTTCTTACCATTCATAACCTCAGTTCTCTACCGAATTCAGTCAAACGTATCTACTCGAATCCCGTTGAAGGCACCACCCCGTGGTGTTGTAAAAACACCCCGGAAGGAATTAAATTATAATTTACTCGTACCGGCTGTAAGATCGGACTCAGATTTATGTTACCTGACCAGATGACTAACAATCTCCAGCTCTCAATGGCATAGTTCCCCAGAGCATTTCAAAGGGATTGCATTATTGGTGGGGTAACGATTACAAATGTAATCAGCTTAGAAACGTAAGCCATCGGTTCAGTAAAATAATATTTATAGCGTTCAACGGGTTTAGGGTAAATATTAAATTCTGAATTCTGTAAAGCATCTCTGTCATAACCTGTGGTCAGAAGGATTCGCTTTAGAATAGAAGTCATATAGTTATCATAGTGGTACTATAATAAATTCACAGTCCACTCAATTTCAAGTGGTGTTGAAAATGTTGGGACTAGAACCACCAAGGTTGAACTCATTGTTTCAAATCCTTGGCGTGAAAAACCCCCAACGATTTTCCTTGCAAGTCCTCCACTTCGTAGAGACTTCTACCAACCGGTCGTACTACCCTACACTTCAGGAATTTACGCGCCAATTTGGCGTTAAAGTTATTCCTAAAGTCACTCTGCTGAAAGTTTCGGCGGTAAATCTCCTGACCGGGAACAAATTTTATTTGTCGGCATCTAGTATTATAATTCTTTCATTTCTAATATACGCATTATGCAAATTTTCGCGTATTTTACGTCTTATGAGATCCTGAGTAACTTCCCTTGGAAGGATATTCGATTCTGGGTCATCTAGGCTTTTAAGTTTTCTCGCGAGTTTATAAATACTACCGTGACCAATCATATTTACTCCAAAAAGTGCAAAATACGGAGTGACGCCTATCGATGTTTGTGTGGATGATCGTAAAGAAAATTCTATGTCAGACAAATACTTATCCCACTCGGTATGGTCCTCTTGCAAGTTTGCCCTAATCGCAGCCAAGATCGATTGATTGACACGCTCTGACGCATTAGCCTGTGGAGAATATATCGCGGTCTTTACATGTTTTACACCAAAATTAGTTAACAGGTTTTTAAACTCTTGGCTAACAAACTGTCTACCGTTGTCAGATACAATTACCTCTGGTGTGCCGAATTTATGAAATACTTCTGTCATTAAAAATTTCACCACGTTTCGAGTACTAGCCTTGGGCATGGCCTTCAACAAAACAAATTTTGTGAGATGGTCAAGTACAATGAATATAAAGGAATTGCCATTTTTCGAACGTGGGTAGGGACCCAGAAAATCGACAAAAATTCGTTGAAAAGGTCGCTCACTGACAGTTTCAGCCCCCATTGGTGGTCGTAGTGTAACATTTGTCGGTTTAGACTCCCTGCATATCTGGCAATTTAATACAAAATCTCGAATCTGGGTGTTTTGATTCGGCCAGTAAAAGTATTCCCTAATTCTGCGCAGAGTCTTACCAACGCCTCCGTGTGATGCCTGCGGTGAGTTGTGTGACTTTTCGATGATGGATTTGGTCAATTCATGAGGCACCCACAGTTTCCAAGCGAAGTCCTCATTCAAGACCACTCCATCATAGGGTCTTACTCTCTTATAGACGAATCCTTCAACTACTTTTAAGTCAGGTAACTGCTTGGAATTTTGCTCTATAGTAGAGACAAGTTCCAAGTAGTCATCCGACCTAAACGCAGCTGAGTTAAGATCGACCAGTCCTTCTACATCTGCCGAGACTTCATCCATATTGTACCTAGATAATGTATCGGGTACTACATTCTGTTTCCCCTTTCTATGTTCTATGGTGAAGTCATATGACTGGAGATGTAGACTCCACCGAGCTAATCTACCACTTAAGTCTTTGTGTGACATAAGCCACTTAAGACTGCTGTGGTCTGTGATCACGGTAAAGGGCATAAGTTCTACGTAGGGCCTAAACTTCTTAATCGCAAAGACAACAGCCAGGCATTCACGTTCAGTTACGGAATAGTTCCTTTGTGCCGGTGTCAGTTTGTGCGAACAGTAGGCAATAGGGTGCTCTTCTCCAGAATCGTCTTTCTGAAAAAGAACAGCCCCAATGCCTACATCTGACGCGTCACATTGGACGTAAAAATGCCGGCTGAAGTCTGGGTGATTAAGAAGCGGGCTTGAAGTTAGAGCTCTCTTGAGGCGATCAAACGCAACTTTGGCTTCGTCCGAAAACTTGAATTGTTTACCCTTCTTTAGCGTGTCAAAGATTGGCGCTGCAATGGTGGCATAGTCTGGTATAAATTTCCTATACCAGCCTGTGGCCCCCATGAAGCTCCGCACTTGCTTAGCTGTTTTAGGGTAAGCAAACCGAGTAATCGTTTCCACCTTAGCCGGATCGGGTTTCAGTTTTCCACCTCCAATTATGTACCCAAGATACCGCAACTCCTTGAAACAAAATCTGGATTTGGCCACATTGATGCTCAGTCCTGCTACTTTTAATCTGCTAGATACAAGTGATAACAACTCCAAGTGTGTAGCAAAATCTGGAGAAACTATCAAAAGATCATCCAAGTAGACAAAAACTCTATCACGAAGCGCCGCGGGGATCACTTTATCCATCAACCGACATAACCGTTGGGCTGCGTTACACAACCCAAAGGGCATGACGGTAAATTGATAAAGAGGTCTTCCTGGCACCGTGAAAGCAGTTTTCTGCCTACTGGATGGGTCTAGTGGAATCTGCCAGAATGCATCTTTGAGATCGACACTACTAATGTAAAATGTATCTCCCAAGCGGCTGAGCAAACCCTCAATGTTGGGCAGAGGATAGGCATCCTTGACGGTCAGCGCATTGAGCTTTCGAGCGTCCAGGCACAACCTGTTCTTTTGGCCCTTACGAACCAAAGTAACAGGATGGTTCCAGGGACTCTCGCTAAGCTCAATGACACCAAGGTCAAGCATCCTATCAAGCTCTGCATACATTAGTTTTTGTACCGCTGGAGAGACAGGGTAGTGTCGATCCTTAACTGGGGTTGCATCACCTGTATCTATGGTGTGTGTCTCCAAATGCGTTTTACCAAGTCCGATTTTTGTATAGCAGGGGAACGTCAATATGACCGAATCCAATTTTTGCTGCTGTTCAGCGTTCAGCTTATGAGTTACGATATCAAAGGCCTTGTCAGTCTCCTCTTCGAGAGAAGTACTGTCCGTCGTGAGACTATCCAGGTGGACAAACATTTTGAACGCCTTCATAAAGTCGATCCCCAAGAAAAGCTCGCGGTTCAAACTAGGCACTAGGTAGAATGTTATGTCCTGCGTTGCACGACCAAATGTTACACTCACTCGCACGCGACCTACGATAGCGTGCGGTGTACCATCCGCAGTTGTAATGTGAGTCCTGAAACTGTGTATCGGTAAGCCAGTCTTCGCAACGAATTCTAAACAATTACGACCTAAACAAGTAACCGTCGCACCACTATCTAAAAGACCCTCTATCTCCTGACCATTGATTTTAATCCGGGTATATAGACGAGCGTCACGACCTTCAAACAAAACTGCCTCTGAAATTTGCCTTCTAATTCTCCTTCTGATCTTATAACGTTCACGCGCCTTCTTTATCCTATTAGAAACCTCACCAAAAATTCTAATCTTTGCCTCTCTGTACTCCCTAATTCTCTGGTGAAGAGGTTTGAGGTCACGAACCCTGGGCTTTTCAGGTGGTGTAAATTTCCTGTCAGTATTCACTAAAATCGTAATTTTACCCCCCGGTTCGGTCCTCAGTATCTCCTCATTCGCCGGATTCAAGTTTGGGTTGAACGAGTCTCCCCGGTGTGAGGCTTGTTCATTTTCAGGTTTCCCTGACACTTCGGACATTTTGGTGTCACCACATTATCTCGACCACATCTAAAACAAAATACTCTTCGATGAGGTGACGGGCAATCCATGAAGCCGTGGCCAGTCTGTCTACAATTCCAGCAGGTATAATTACTGTTGGTGGATAATGCTTCTACAACAGGTTCAGTATTAGTCAGAACATCCTCTTCGTATGCCAACTCATGTACGCGCTGCACTGGAAAATTGCGGGGTGCATACTGTTGGCGCTGGCTACCCAACAGACTCTCAGCCCTCTTGGCCTGCTGACAAAACTCATTCAATGTATAAATCCTGACTGAGAATAATAAATGGGATAATGCCGGCTTCAAGTTGGACCTCATTATTTCCACCAGATCTTTTTCAGAATATGGGTTTCTCTGCTGGTTACGCAGCTTGATGACCGCATTGTAAAAGTCTTCGAAAGACTCCTGTGGCATCTGGCGTCTGTCCATAATTTTCTTTTGTACCTCGAACTCGCTCTCAAAGCGACGATATTGACCCAGAAATGCCGATTCTAAATCATGCCAGCTGTGTAATGGAGTCAGTTTTCTGGTGTTCCAGAACCAGTCCAATGCCTGGCCTTCCAGCAATAAATGGAAACCTCGCAACACCTCGTTAAAGGAACAATTATAATCCTGCCGGAGGATATCTAGCCTAAACATGAAGTCTTCGGCACTCATTGACTTCGACGTGCCATCAAACTTCAGGCCCCATTTGGACAAATCTACTCTATTACGGGCGGGTGGTGAATTATCCCGTTGACGGTCAATAGCTGACGAATTATGTCCGACATCTTGAGCATATTGTGGTGCCCCTACTGGCCGAAAATGACGCGAAAACGGACTATTTATCGGTGCATCGCCAAAATAGTCGAAACCAGTCACTGGTCGCGATGATGCATAATTATGAGCCTGGGCGCCCATATTGCCATTAGCCGCTTGACTCTGTTGCTGACCAACCGTCCTCGCGATTTCCTGCAACGATCTTTGGAAATCTCGCATTTGACGAGAAAATTCGTCCCGTAGCGAACCAACCAAATCTTCAATGGGAGCGGCAGGCTCTCTTGAGGAAGACTGTCGTACCGATGTAACCGACTCTACTCGCTGCCTTTCCCTCCTATCTGTCAAGTTGCTATAAACCGGAGTGGTTATTGAGTCGTCCTGTGCCTCCTCCGGTAGACTTATATCACGGGCCATAGCCACACTCGGTTGAACTGCGGGCGTCATTACAACTGCTGTCGTAAGAGCTGCGGGCACACTGGCCACTGATGTTATTGGCCCAGTTGTCGTGATAACTGAGGAGGTAGATGTCACTGGCTCGTTCTCCATATTTAAATTCGAATCCTCGTTAGAACCCAATGTGTCTAATTTCCTTCTTCCCGACCTCGTCAAAACCATGCGTAACTAATCGCAACCAAAGAATTCAATAATAAAAAAACTAAATCATTAAATCACACTCGATACTGAAGCTAGAAAACAGGATCACTAATATATTCAAACTCAAAACGTTTATAATTCAAACTATAAAAAAAAAACAAACAAAGGTATCTAAATAAAAAAATTAATAAAAAAGAGAAACCAAAAAGAAAGAAAAAAAAATATAATTATAGAAGGCTAAAGCTAAAAAAAAAATAAAATATTAAAGAAAATAAAAAGTAATTAAAGAAATTCAAAAGTATCAAAAAAAATAAAAAAAATAATTTATCATAAAAAATATAAAGATTATCAAAAAAAATATATATATAAAAAGAAAAAAACAAGATTCACGTTACGATCGGTATAACCAGACGTAAGTTCCGTAGCTATCCACATATACCAGCGAAATAAATTATACAATAATTCACGTACTTCAAAAAAAATCTTTCATAAAAACATAGCGGCGTGTTCAGGTAGCAAGGTCTACAGGTATGTTGTATGTATATAAATATATAATTCAAAGTGTGTATGTGCTTTAATCTTGTGTAAACTTCCAGAAACGTCCATCGTTCATGACCTAGACGACGAAACACTGAGGGCTCACACTGAATCACTCCTCAGTCCGATGCCTGGCATCTCTATCCTTTGTCCAGCACTTGAGCATTTGAAATTTCAATAAAACAAAATGAAATAATTCAAGCCTCAAACATGTTCAAAGGGTAGGGATTAATGGATCAACAAATCCGCATGGTTATGTCGCCAACACCACACGTCGCAACGCGATTTAGGACTCTAGGTGTCCCAACAATCGGGACTTACGTGAGTGTTGGCGGCAATGCCATTCGAATTTGAGAAATCCATCGCCTATATCTAGCGATGACTCCTCAGACAAGCAGCAATTATACATAGAAAGAATTCAATCAATAATATCAATTATAAGCCTGCTTGCTGAGACATCATCACTCGATACGTCTTCTGACCGATACGTCGCAACGCGTCCAGGACTCTTGATAAAAACCAAACGGGACATACGTATCGGGCAGAAGACTCTGCATCCAAATTGTTTCCTCCTAGGCCATGAAACATACCTCGGGCCCCACGTTGGGCGCCATTATTGTAGCGGTAGTGTTATGCTGTGGCACTACTAAAATAAACACAGTATAATGACTTCTCCAGCTTCTTGGCAGCACTGGCATGCTGGCGGTTCCTGAACTACATTGTGGCTTAGGCTGAGGTATCCTGTCTGGTGATGGATGTTGATATTTCCACGAATGCTTGTTTAACCGTGACACTAGGCGATGGTGTTAACGTACGTGGCGATATTTGGTGGTGGTATTATTAAAAACTGTTCTTTTATTTATTTTCTGTGTAAATTAGTTTTAGGATTCTATAGTTTATTTATATTATCTTTTTATATGGTATTCAAGTTAGTTATTTTTATGTATATTATAGTTTTAGTTTCTTTTTTTTTATTTAGCAGATCATATTTGAGCATATATGTATTTGCCTTTTATGGTGGTAACTTATATATAAAAACTCAAAAGTTCAGTTTATATATTTTGTATGATTATATATTTTTGTTAACAAAAACTTTTGTTATTTTTGTTCATATTTTTAATATTTTATTTGTTCATATTTCACTTGAAATAAATTATTTTTAACATATAAACGAGTTTTTTTTTCTGGTGTTTTATTAAAAAATTTTTAATTTTTGAAATTTGCACCTTTTCTTTACTTTTTTTTTTGTTAAAAAAATTAAATTGAAAAAAAATGTAACCACCACCGCGCGCACGTTTAACCACGTTCAAAACTCGATCAAGACTTTCAGCTCTTCCCTATCTAAAAATCTATTTTCCCTCCAAAAAAAAAATTATAAAAAACCGCTGTCCTTCTATTTTCCATTTGTTTTCTTTTTTTCTTTTTGCCTGCTGGCCTTGAACTTTTCAGTATGTTCAACTGACCGCTATTTTTCTTTTTTCTTCATATTATTATTGTTTTGTTGGTATCTCTTTAATCACACAGCTGTGTTTACACCGTTGCCAACTTTACTTTGTTTTAACCCCCCAAACGTACCCATGACAAATTCCTGAAGACGCTACACGAAGGGGCAGCGAAATATTGAAAAAATAAATATTTAAAATTAATAAAAAGACCTTAAGCTCGAAAAAGAGATTTATTATTAATTTCCTCTTTATTTAGTTTTTTATCCATTATGAAAAATTTTAAAATTTTTGTGTACGCGCTATGTATGTATGTATTTTAAAAATGAAGCCAATCTAGTGTTGCCGTGTCGCTAATACTATAAAAGACCTGAAGAGAACACTTTCTTTAACTTAAAAAAAAAAAAACAGAAATATATGTTTTATTACCATTTTTTACATTTGCTATTCTTGGTTTTTTTTTAAAGAACAATAAAAGCTTTATTTTTATTTAAAAACTTACGCATAAATTTAAAAAACTCATCCTCGGTAACACTATTTCTTTATTTGTCATTTTACTTGCAGCAAGTGCAAAAAATTACTTGCACTCAAAAATCTCTTGCAAGTTGAGCTGCAAGTTCGAAAAATTTGAGTGTATTAGTGAAAAAGTGTGAGTGTATTGGGATTTTCGCACTTGCACTTACAGGTGTAATTGGTATGTTACCCTGCCATTACACATGAAAGACTTTCATGAAAGTTCCGTATACGTATTATAATAAAAAATAGAAAAAACAAAAATACAAAAACAAAAATTAAAAAAAAAATTTGTATGTATTAGTAAAAAATTGAGAGTGTTTTAAAATTTTCATGAAAGTACTTTCATGTGTAATGGCAGGGTTAAACTAATTTCTATTTTTTGACGCAGCAAAGACTTATTAGTGTTGTCAATACAATATGAAATATTAAATAAACACGACCAAAAAAATATTTTTTATCACAAAGAAAAAAAAATTTTCTTAATAAAGAAAATTAATTAAATTTAAACAAATTTAAGATGTTAAAGTTATGTTTGGTGTCTCACAAGGTTCAATATTGTTGTTAAAAATACATGCATATTGTGATGGGAAATGTGATGAAGTGAGTGAATGTAAAACAAACAACTTCGTTACGTCTTATAAGAATATGCAAATGTGTGATGCACCCAAATATCTTTGGGATCAGGCGATTTATTTAGGAGATATGCAGCCGTACGAGTTGAGAAATACACAGCATTTCAGAATTCAACGGGCAACATCAACGGCGATGCAAAACTTATTACTTTACAAGGGTATTATGTTAATATGTTACCAAATAATTTGAGATTAGAGCAAAAGAACATGTGAAAAATAGCAAGAAATATATTTTGTAAATGAGTTTTGTAGTAAAGTTTTTTAATACTATCTAATAATATAGTATAAATAAATAAAAATAAAAAATGTATATACATTTCAAACAAACGATTTTATTTTTGCGATTTTGTAGACATGAAAGTGTTATCACTGAAATATTTATTTCAACAACAAACACATGCTCATTATTTTATTTGTTTTTTATTGTTTTGCTGATGCTGTCTTCAAAATATTTATGCAGCTGAGAGCATGGCAGCAAATATTGTCGGCTACATTTGCTGCTTGCTGTTGTCTATGTGTTTAATACTTTATCTTGTTGAGTTATTTGTTCTGTGGGTATTTTAAATTTGTATGATTTTGTTGTTTCTTGGCTGTATTATATTTTTAATTACTGTATATTTTTTGTTGTTGTTGTTTCTTATTGTATGTTTTTTAAACCTTTTAATTTTAAGAATGTTTGTTTTTATTAGCGCAACTTCTTTTGCTAAATGCACTTTTGCTGATGCTTTACTTTATTTTTTTAGATTTCTCGTCTTCTAAGTGTGTATTTAATAGATATAAAAGAAAAGAACATTTGTGTTTAAGTAATAATAGGCTTTTCACACTTATCAACATCTAACATCTACCATCAATTTATGAAGATGTTGAAATTTTCCCATAAGAATTGTACAGGGGTAAAATTCAACATCTTTCAACATCTCCACGAAATGTTCCTAAATCATTTTGTTCCACTCAACATCTCTCTTAAGGCCTATTTAGCCAAACGTAGAATTCGAAAATGTTGCGTAAATGTAAGTGTAGATTAAACGTAAATGTAGTTGCACTTATCCAAACGTAAAATCGTGTCAGCTGTTTTGGTCATACATAAACATTGAGATGGCAATTCAGTTTGTTACTTTTTTTTTTTGACTGTTTCCAAAAGTCCGGATATATGTTCACATTACGCGAAAAAAGTACGAAAATTATTTAAATTGTAATTGTTTAAACTGTTATATTTAAATTTTAATAATATTTGAAGCATAAGGTGTCTTAAATAAAATTTTTTTTATTTTTATATATAAATATTCCCGTATGCAACGTGATGACGTCACACATGAACGTAAAAAAAAACAACAGGGTTCTACGGCAGGATGTGTAACGAATTAATAAACAAGGTAAAATAGGAAAATAATTATACTTAACTAAAAGGTAGTGGAATTTACAAGAATTAATTGAATTTCCTACCGAATAAAAACTTCAAAATAAAGTGAATATGCAATAAAACTATAACTTAAAATGAAACGGACAAATAAAAGTGCTAAATAAAAATTCAAATTAAAGTAAGAACTTTAAATATATTAGCATGCAAATATAATTATTATACTGTTGTGGAGAAAACTGCAACTAAAATAGAAAACGGATAAAATGTCCAGAAAAGTGCAATTTAAAATATTACTTAAAAAAAAAAAATTTTGGATTTATGTGACGTATGAAAGAAGAATGAATTGAGAGGAAGTTTTTAAGCTATAACTGAAGACAAGGCGTACTACGAAGAGAAAAATTTGATTATGAATTTTAAAATATGATGTTGCTACAGACCGACATGTTAAAATGAAAATTAACTTTGAAAAAAAAACAATGCTTAGGACTAAAAAGATACATATGTGGAGCATGAAGGAATAAAATACGTATATAAAATAAATTTAACTCTCAAAAAAAAATGGAATTCATTTAACGCCATACTGAGAATCCACATGGAGAAATATAGAATCGAAATTCAAATTAAATAAATGAAAAAAAAAATTTTTTTTTCTAATGACCTAAACAATTTAAAATCTAAACCTTATAATAACAATAATGAGAATTCATAACAAGTTTCATGCATTAACTAAAACTAGATTACTTAATATAAATTATTTAAATTCAATGAACAGTATTAGTATAATTGTTTTCCTGTTTTCTTTGTTTCAGATCTGTTTGATTTATTTTTCATTTGTAATCTGATACTAATAATATTTTCCTTATTTCAGATCCTGTAAACAACTCCTACAAAGAAACTGGTTGCATATATGGTGGTAAAATTAATCATGTGAGTCCAAGTCAATATATTATAAAACTTATAATTAAAAAAAAATATATATTTAGAAAAATTGTGATGAGGTAGTTATAAGCATTAGAGGATAGGGTTATGAAAAAATTAGGATAAAAATAATTGTGAGTTTCAGATTAGAGTCGGGTTGAGGCTACAATTTGAAATAGGTTTTCATTATTATTCCATTAACAATTATACAATCATAAAGTGTACAGTCCAGGTTAAATCAAATTTCGTATTCAGTAGAGAAAATCTAAAATCGTTATCTGGTGGTCACGTAGGACAACTAGCGTAGCATAAATACAAAACAGACCCTTTCATTGTAGAGTTCCTCTTCTTACCATTCATAACCTCAGTTCTCTACCGAATTCAGTCAAACGTATCTACTCGAATCCCGTTGAAGGCACCACCCCGTGGTGTTGTAAAAACACCCCGGAAGGAATTAAATTATAATTTACTCGTACCGGCTGTAAGATCGGACTCAGATTTATGTTACCTGACCAGATGACTAACAATCTCCAGCTCTCAATGGCATAGTTCCCCAGAGCATTTCAAAGGGATTGCATTATTGGTGGGGTAACGATTACAAATGTAATCAGCTTAGAAACGTAAGCCATCGGTTCAGTAAAATAATATTTATAGCGTTCAACGGGTTTAGGGTAAATATTAAATTCTGAATTCTGTAAAGCATCTCTGTCATAACCTGTGGTCAGAAGGATTCGCTTTAGAATAGAAGTCATATAGTTATCATAGTGGTACTATAATAAATTCACAGTCCACTCAATTTCAAGTGGTGTTGAAAATGTTGGGACTAGAACCACCAAGGTTGAACTCATTGTTTCAAATCCTTGGCGTGAAAAACCCCCAACGATTTTCCTTGCAAGTCCTCCACTTCGTAGAGACTTCTACCAACCGGTCGTACTACCCTACACTTCAGGAATTTACGCGCCAATTTGGCGTTAAAGTTTTTCCTAAAGTCACTCTGCTGAAAGTTTCGGCGGTAAATCTCCTGACCGGGAACAAATTTTATTTGTCGGCATCTAGTATTATAATTCTTTCATTTCTAATATACGCATTATGCAAATTTTCGCGTATTTTACGTCTTATGAGATCCTGAGTAACTTCCCTTGGAAGGATATTCGATTCTGGGTCATCTAGGCTTTTAAGTTTTCTCGCGAGTTTATAAATACTACCGTGACCAATCATATTTACTCCAAAAAGTGCAAAATACGGAGTGACGCCTATCGATGTTTGTGTGGATGATCGTAAAGAAAATTCTATGTCAGACAAATACTTATCCCACTCGGTATGGTCCTCTTGCAAGTTTGCCCTAATCGCAGCCAAGATCGATTGATTGACACGCTCTGACGCATTAGCCTGTGGAGAATATATCGCGGTCTTTACATGTTTTACACCAAAATTAGTTAACAGGTTTTTAAACTCTTGGCTAACAAACTGTCTACCGTTGTCAGATACAATTACCTCTGGTGTGCCGAATTTATGAAATACTTCTGTCATTAAAAATTTCACCACGTTTCGAGTACTAGCCTTGGGCATGGCCTTCAACAAAACAAATTTTGTGAGATGGTCAAGTACAATGAATATAAAGGAATTGCCATTTTTCGAACGTGGGTAGGGACCCAGAAAATCGACAAAAATTCGTTGAAAAGGTCGCTCACTGACAGTTTCAGCCCCCATTGGTGGTCGTAGTGTAACATTTGTCGGTTTAGACTCCCTGCATATCTGGCAATTTAATACAAAATCTCGAATCTGGGTGTTTTGATTCGGCCAGTAAAAGTATTCCCTAATTCTGCGCAGAGTCTTACCAACGCCTCCGTGTGATGCCTGCGGTGAGTTGTGTGACTTTTCGATGATGGATTTGGTCAATTCATGAGGCACCCACAGTTTCCAAGCGAAGTCCTCATTCAAGACCACTCCATCATAGGGTCTTACTCTCTTATAGACGAATCCTTCAACTACTTTTAAGTCAGGTAACTGCTTGGAATTTTGCTCTATAGTAGAGACAAGTTCCAAGTAGTCATCCGACCTAAACGCAGCTGAGTTAAGATCGACCAGTCCTTCTACATCTGCCGAGACTTCATCCATATTGTACCTAGATAATGTATCGGGTACTACATTCTGTTTCCCCTTTCTATGTTCTATGGTGAAGTCATATGACTGGAGATGTAGACTCCACCGAGCTAATCTACCACTTAAGTCTTTGTGTGACATAAGCCACTTAAGACTGCTGTGGTCTGTGATCACGGTAAAGGGCATAAGTTCTACGTAGGGCCTAAACTTCTTAATCGCAAAGACAACAGCCAGGCATTCACGTTCAGTTACGGAATAGTTCCTTTGTGCCGGTGTCAGTTTGTGCGAACAGTAGGCAATAGGGTGCTCTTCTCCAGAATCGTCTTTCTGAAAAAGAACAGCCCCAATGCCTACATCTGACGCGTCACATTGGACGTAAAAATGCCGGCTGAAGTCTGGGTGATTAAGAAGCGGGCTTGAAGTTAGAGCTCTCTTGAGGCGATCAAACGCAACTTTGGCTTCGTCCGAAAACTTGAATTGTTTACCCTTCTTTAGCGTGTCAAAGATTGGCGCTGCAATGGTGGCATAGTCTGGTATAAATTTCCTATACCAGCCTGTGGCCCCCATGAAGCTCCGCACTTGCTTAGCTGTTTTAGGGTAAGCAAACCGAGTAATCGTTTCCACCTTAGCCGGATCGGGTTTCAGTTTTCCACCTCCAATTATGTACCCAAGATACCGCAACTCCTTGAAACAAAATCTGGATTTGGCCACATTGATGCTCAGTCCTGCTACTTTTAATCTGCTAGATACAAGTGATAACAACTCCAAGTGTGTAGCAAAATCTGGAGAAACTATCAAAAGATCATCCAAGTAGACAAAAACTCTATCACGAAGCGCCGCGGGGATCACTTTATCCATCAACCGACATAACCGTTGGGCTGCGTTACACAACCCAAAGGGCATGACGGTAAATTGATAAAGAGGTCTTCCTGGCACCGTGAAAGCAGTTTTCTGCCTACTGGATGGGTCTAGTGGAATCTGCCAGAATGCATCTTTGAGATCGACACTACTAATGTAAAATGTATCTCCCAAGCGGCTGAGCAAACCCTCAATGTTGGGCAGAGGATAGGCATCCTTGACGGTCAGCGCATTGAGCTTTCGAGCGTCCAGGCACAACCTGTTCTTTTGGCCCTTACGAACCAAAGTAACAGGATGGTTCCAGGGACTCTCGCTAAGCTCAATGACACCAAGGTCAAGCATCCTATCAAGCTCTGCATACATTAGTTTTTGTACCGCTGGAGAGACAGGGTAGTGTCGATCCTTAACTGGGGTTGCATCACCTGTATCTATGGTGTGTGTCTCCAAATGCGTTTTACCAAGTCCGATTTTTGTATAGCAGGGGAACGTCAATATGACCGAATCCAATTTTTGCTGCTGTTCAGCGTTCAGCTTATGAGTTACGATATCAAAGGCCTTGTCAGTCTCCTCTTCGAGAGAAGTACTGTCCGTCGTGAGACTATCCAGGTGGACAAACATTTTGAACGCCTTCATAAAGTCGATCCCCAAGAAAAGCTCGCGGTTCAAACTAGGCACTAGGTAGAATGTTATGTCCTGCGTTGCACGACCAAATGTTACACTCACTCGCACGCGACCTACGATAGCGTGCGGTGTACCATCCGCAGTTGTAATGTGAGTCCTGAAACTGTGTATCGGTAAGCCAGTCTTCGCAACGAATTCTAAACAATTACGACCTAAACAAGTAACCGTCGCACCACTATCTAAAAGACCCTCTATCTCCTGACCATTGATTTTAATCCGGGTATATAGACGAGCGTCACGACCTTCAAACAAAACTGCCTCTGAAATTTGCCTTCTAATTCTCCTTCTGATCTTATAACGTTCACGCGCCTTCTTTATCCTATTAGAAACCTCACCAAAAATTCTAATCTTTGCCTCTCTGTACTCCCTAATTCTCTGGTGAAGAGGTTTGAGGTCACGAACCCTGGGCTTTTCAGGTGGTGTAAATTTCCTGTCAGTATTCACTAAAATCGTAATTTTACCCCCCGGTTCGGTCCTCAGTATCTCCTCATTCGCCGGATTCAAGTTTGGGTTGAACGAGTCTCCCCGGTGTGAGGCTTGTTCATTTTCAGGTTTCCCTGACACTTCGGACATTTTGGTGTCACCACATTATCTCGACCACATCTAAAACAAAATACTCTTCGATGAGGTGACGGGCAATCCATGAAGCCGTGGCCAGTCTGTCTACAATTCCAGCAGGTATAATTACTGTTGGTGGATAATGCTTCTACAACAGGTTCAGTATTAGTCAGAACATCCTCTTCGTATGCCAACTCATGTACGCGCTGCACTGGAAAATTGCGGGGTGCATACTGTTGGCGCTGGCTACCCAACAGACTCTCAGCCCTCTTGGCCTGCTGACAAAACTCATTCAATGTATAAGTCCTGACTGAGAATAATAAATGGGATAATGCCGGCTTCAAGTTGGACCTCATTATTTCCACCAGATCTTTTTCAGAATATGGGTTTCTCTGCTGGTTACGCAGCTTGATGACCGCATTGTAAAAGTCTTCGAAAGACTCCTGTGGCATCTGGCGTCTGTCCATAATTTTCTTTTGTACCTCGAACTCGCTCTCAAAGCGACGATATTGACCCAGAAATGCCGATTCTAAATCATGCCAGCTGTGTAATGGAGTCAGTTTTCTGGTGTTCCAGAACCAGTCCAATGCCTGGCCTTCCAGCAATAAATGGAAACCTCGCAACACCTCGTTAAAGGAACAATTATAATCCTGCCGGAGGATATCTAGCCTAAACATGAAGTCTTCGGCACTCATTGACTTCGACGTGCCATCAAACTTCAGGCCCCATTTGGACAAATCTACTCTATTACGGGCGGGTGGTGAATTATCCCGTTGACGGTCAATAGCTGACGAATTATGTCCGACATCTTGAGCATATTGTGGTGCCCCTACTGGCCGAAAATGACGCGAAAACGGACTATTTATCGGTGCATCGCCAAAATAGTCGAAACCAGTCACTGGTCGCGATGATGCATAATTATGAGCCTGGGCGCCCATATTGCCATTAGCCGCTTGACTCTGTTGCTGACCAACCGTCCTCGCGATTTCCTGCAACGATCTTTGGAAATCTCGCATTTGACGAGAAAATTCGTCCCGTAGCGAACCAACCAAATCTTCAATGGGAGCGGCAGGCTCTCTTGAGGAAGACTGTCGTACCGATGTAACCGACTCTACTCGCTGCCTTTCCCTCCTATCTGTCAAGTTGCTATAAACCGGAGTGGTTATTGAGTCGTCCTGTGCCTCCTCCGGTAGACTTATATCACGGGCCATAGCCACACTCGGTTGAACTGCGGGCGTCATTACAACTGCTGTCGTAAGAGCTGCGGGCACACTGGCCACTGATGTTATTGGCCCAGTTGTCGTGATAACTGAGGAGGTAGATGTCACTGGCTCGTTCTCCATATTTAAATTCGAATCCTCGTTAGAACCCAATGTGTCTAATTTCCTTCTTCCCGACCTCGTCAAAACCATGCGTAACTAATCGCAACCAAAGAATTCAATAATAAAAAAACTAAATCATTAAATCACACTCGATACTGAAGCTAGAAAACAGGATCACTAATATATTCAAACTCAAAACGTTTATAATTCAAACTATAAAAAAAAAACAAACAAAGGTATCTAAATAAAAAAATTAATAAAAAAGAGAAACCAAAAAGAAAGAAAAAAAAAAATATAATTATAGAAGGCTAAAGCTAAAAAAAAATAAAATATTAAAGAAAATAAAAAGTAATTAAAGAAATTCAAAAGTATCAAAAAAAATAAAAAAAATAATTTATCATAAAAAATATAAAGATTATCAAAAAAAATATATATATAAAAAGAAAAAAACAAGATTCACGTTACGATCGGTATAACCAGACGTAAGTTCCGTAGCTATCCACATATACCAGCGAAATAAATTATACAATAATTCACGTACTTCAAAAAAAATCTTTCATAAAAACATAGCGGCGTGTTCAGGTAGCAAGGTCTACAGGTATGTTGTATGTATATAAATATATAATTCAAAGTGTGTATGTGCTTTAATCTTGTGTAAACTTCCAGAAACGTCCATCGTTCATGACCTAGACGACGAAACACTGAGGGCTCACACTGAATCACTCCTCAGTCCGATGCCTGGCATCTCTATCCTTTGTCCAACACTTGAGCATTTGAAATTTCAATAAAACAAAATGAAATAATTCAAGCCTCAAACATGTTCAAAGGGTAGGGATTAATGGATCAACAAATCCGCATGGTTATGTCGCCAACACCACACGTCGCAACGCGATTTAGGACTCTAGGTGTCCCAACAATCGGGACTTACGTGAGTGTTGGCGGCAATGCCATTCGAATTTGAGAAATCCATCGCCTATATCTAGCGATGACTCCTCAGACAAGCAGCAATTATACATAGAAAGAATTCAATCAATAATATCAATTATAAGCCTGCTTGCTGAGACATCATCACTCGATACGTCTTCTGACCGATACGTCGCAACGCGTCCAGGACTCTTGATAAAAACCAAACGGGACATACGTATCGGGCAGAAGACTCTGCATCCAAATTGTTTCCTCCTAGGCCATGAAACATACCTCGGGCCCCACGTTGGGCGCCATTATTGTAGCGGTAGTGTTATGCTGTGGCACTACTAAAATAAACACAGTATAATGACTTCTCCAGCTTCTTGGCAGCACTGGCATGCTGGCGGTTCCTGAACTACATTGTGGCTTAGGCTGAGGTATCCTGTCTGGTGATGGATGTTGATATTTCCACGAATGCTTGTTTAACCGTGACACTAGGCGATGGTGTTAACGTACGTGGCGATATTTGGTGGTGGTATTATTAAAAACTGTTCTTTTATTTATTTTCTGTGTAAATTAGTTTTAGGATTCTATAGTTTATTTATATTATCTTTTTATATGGTATTCAAGTTAGTTATTTTTATGTATATTATAGTTTTAGTTTCTTTTTTTTTTATTTAGCAGATCATATTTGAGCATATATGTATTTGCCTTTTATGGTGGTAACTTATATATAAAAACTCAAAAGTTCAGTTTATATATTTTGTATGATTATATATTTTTGTTAACAAAAACTTTTGTTATTTTTGTTCATATTTTTAATATTTTATTTGTTCATATTTCACTTGAAATAAATTATTTTTAACATATAAACGAGTTTTTTTTTTCTGGTGTTTTATTAAAAAATTTTTAATTTTTGAAATTTGCACCTTTTCTTTACTTTTTTTTTGTTAAAAAAATTAAATTGAAAAAAAATGTAACCACCACCGCGCGCACGTTTAACCACGTTCAAAACTCGATCAAGACTTTCAGCTCTTCCCTATCTAAAAATCTATTTTCCCTCCAAAAAAAAATTATAAAAAACCGCTGTCCTTCTATTTTCCATTTGTTTTCTTTTTTTCTTTTTGCCTGCTGGCCTTGAACTTTTCAGTATGTTCAACTGACCGCTATTTTTCTTTTTTCTTCATATTATTATTGTTTTGTTGGTATCTCTTTAATCACACAGCTGTGTTTACACCGTTGCCAACTTTACTTTGTTTTAACCCCCCAAACGTACCCATGACAAATTCCTGAAGACGCTACACGAAGGGGCAGCGAAATATTGAAAAAATAAATATTTAAAATTAATAAAAAGACCTTAAGCTCGAAAAAGAGATTTATTATTAATTTCCTCTTTATTTAGTTTTTTATCCATTATGAAAAATTTTAAAATTTTTGTGTACGCGCTATGTATGTATGTATTTTAAAAATGAAGCCAATCTAGTGTTGCCGTGTCGCTAATACTATAAAAGACCTGAAGAGAACACTTTCTTTAACTTAAAAAAAAAAACAGAAATATATGTTTTATTACCATTTTTTACATTTGCTATTCTTGGTTTTTTTTTAAAGAACAATAAAAGCTTTATTTTTATTTAAAAACTTACGCATAAATTTAAAAAACTCATCCTCGGTAACACTATTTCTTTATTTGTCATTTTACTTGCAGCAAGTGCAAAAAATTACTTGCACTCAAAAATCTCTTGCAAGTTGAGCTGCAAGTTCGAAAAATTTGAGTGTATTAGTGAAAAAGTGTGAGTGTATTGGGATTTTCGCACTTGCACTTACAGGTGTAATTGGTATGTTACCCTGCCATTACACATGAAAGACTTTCATGAAAGTTCCGTATACGTATTATAATAAAAAATAGAAAAAACAAAAATACAAAAACAAAAATTAAAAAAAAAAATTTGTATGTATTAGTAAAAAATTGAGAGTGTTTTAAAATTTTCATGAAAGTACTTTCATGTGTAATGGCAGGGTTAAACTAATTTCTATTTTTTGACGCAGCAAAGACTTATTAGTGTTGTCAATACAATATGAAATATTAAATAAACACGACCAAAAAAATATTTTTTATCACAAAGAAAAAAAAATTTTCTTAATAAAGAAAATTAATTAAATTTAAACAAATTTAAGATGTTAAAGTTATGTTTGGTGTCTCACAAGGTTCAATATTGTTGTTAAAAATACATGCATATTGTGATGGGAAATGTGATGAAGTGAGTGAATGTAAAACAAACAACTTCGTTACGTCTTATAAGAATATGCAAATGTGTGATGCACCCAAATATCTTTGGGATCAGGCGATTTATTTAGGAGATATGCAGCCGTACGAGTTGAGAAATACACAGCATTTCAGAATTCAACGGGCAACATCAACGGCGATGCAAAACTTATTACTTTACAAGGGTATTATGTTAATATGTTACCAAATAATTTGAGATTAGAGCAAAAGAACATGTGAAAAATAGCAAGAAATATATTTTGTAAATGAGTTTTGTAGTAAAGTTTTTTAATACTATCTAATAATATAGTATAAATAAATAAAAATAAAAAATGTATATACATTTCAAACAAACGATTTTATTTTTGCGATTTTGTAGACATGAAAGTGTTATCACTGAAATATTTATTTCAACAACAAACACATGCTCATTATTTTATTTGTTTTTTATTGTTTTGCTGATGCTGTCTTCAAAATATTTATGCAGCTGAGAGCATGGCAGCAAATATTGTCGGCTACATTTGCTGCTTGCTGTTGTCTATGTGTTTAATACTTTATCTTGTTGAGTTATTTGTTCTGTGGGTATTTTAAATTTGTATGATTTTGTTGTTTCTTGGCTGTATTATATTTTTAATTACTGTATATTTTTTGTTGTTGTTGTTTCTTATTGTATGTTTTTTAAACCTTTTAATTTTAAGAATGTTTGTTTTTATTAGCGCAACTTCTTTTGCTAAATGCACTTTTGCTGATGCTTTACTTTATTTTTTTAGATTTCTCGTCTTCTAAGTGTGTATTTAATAGATATAAAAGAAAAGAACATTTGTGTTTAAGTAATAATAGGCTTTTCACACTTATCAACATCTAACATCTACCATCAATTTATGAAGATGTTGAAATTTTCCCATAAGAATTGTACAGGGGTAAAATTCAACATCTTTCAACATCTCCACGAAATGTTCCTAAATCATTTTGTTCCACTCAACATCTCTCTTAAGGCCTATTTAGCCAAACGTAGAATTCGAAAATGTTGCGTAAATGTAAGTGTAGATTAAACGTAAATGTAGTTGCACTTATCCAAACGTAAAATCGTGTCAGCTGTTTTGGTCATACATAAACATTGAGATGGCAATTCAGTTTGTTACTTTTTTTTTTTGACTGTTTCCAAAAGTCCGGATATATGTTCACATTACGCGAAAAAAGTACGAAAATTATTTAAATTGTAATTGTTTAAACTGTTATATTTAAATTTTAATAATATTTGAAGCATAAGGTGTCTTAAATAAAATTTTTTTTATTTTTATATATAAATATTCCCGTATGCAACGTGATGACGTCACACATGAACGTAAAAAAAAACAACAGGGTTCTACGGCAGGATGTGTAACGAATTAATAAACAAGGTAAAATAGGAAAATAATTATACTTAACTAAAAGGTAGTGGAATTTACAAGAATTAATTGAATTTCCTACCGAATAAAAACTTCAAAATAAAGTGAATATGCAATAAAACTATA
The DNA here is from genome assembly GCA_963576795.1 of Metopia argyrocephala. NCBI lineage: Eukaryota > Metazoa > Arthropoda > Insecta > Diptera > Sarcophagidae > Metopia > Metopia argyrocephala. The sequence continues at coordinate 24,732,335 of OY756211.1, read as the reverse complement.
ACTTAAAATGAAACGGACAAATAAAAGTGCTAAATAAAAATTCAAATTAAAGTAAGAACTTTAAATATATTAGCATGCAAATATAATTATTATACTGTTGTGGAGAAAACTGCAACTAAAATAGAAAACGGATAAAATGTCCAGAAAAGTGCAATTTAAAATATTACTTAAAAAAAAAAAATTTTGGATTTATGTGACGTATGAAAGAAGAATGAATTGAGAGGAAGTTTTTAAGCTATAACTGAAGACAAGGCGTACTACGAAGAGAAAAATTTGATTATGAATTTTAAAATATGATGTTGCTACAGACCGACATGTTAAAATGAAAATTAACTTTGAAAAAAAAACAATGCTTAGGACTAAAAAGATACATATGTGGAGCATGAAGGAATAAAATACGTATATAAAATAAATTTAACTCTCAAAAAAAAATGGAATTCATTTAACGCCATACTGAGAATCCACATGGAGAAATATAGAATCGAAATTCAAATTAAATAAATGAAAAAAAAAATTTTTTTTTCTAATGACCTAAACAATTTAAAATCTAAACCTTATAATAACAATAATGAGAATTCATAACAAGTTTCATGCATTAACTAAAACTAGATTACTTAATATAAATTATTTAAATTCAATGAACAGTATTAGTATAATTGTTTTCCTGTTTTCTTTGTTTCAGATCTGTTTGATTTATTTTTCATTTGTAATCTGATACTAATAATATTTTCCTTATTTCAGATCCTGTAAACAACTCCTACAAAGAAACTGGTTGCATATATGGTGGTAAAATTAATCATGTGAGTCCAAGTCAATATATTATAAAACTTATAATTAAAAAAAAATATATATTTAGAAAAATTGTGATGAGGTAGTTATAAGCATTAGAGGATAGGGTTATGAAAAAATTAGGATAAAAATAATTGTGAGTTTCAGATTAGAGTCGGGTTGAGGCTACAATTTGAAATAGGTTTTCATTATTATTCCATTAACAATTATACAATCATAAAGTGTACAGTCCAGGTTAAATCAAATTTCGTATTCAGTAGAGAAAATCTAAAATCGTTATCTGGTGGTCACGTAGGACAACTAGCGTAGCATAAATACAAAACAGACCCTTTCATTGTAGAGTTCCTCTTCTTACCATTCATAACCTCAGTTCTCTACCGAATTCAGTCAAACGTATCTACTCGAATCCCGTTGAAGGCACCACCCCGTGGTGTTGTAAAAACACCCCGGAAGGAATTAAATTATAATTTACTCGTACCGGCTGTAAGATCGGACTCAGATTTATGTTACCTGACCAGATGACTAACAATCTCCAGCTCTCAATGGCATAGTTCCCCAGAGCATTTCAAAGGGATTGCATTATTGGTGGGGTAACGATTACAAATGTAATCAGCTTAGAAACGTAAGCCATCGGTTCAGTAAAATAATATTTATAGCGTTCAACGGGTTTAGGGTAAATATTAAATTCTGAATTCTGTAAAGCATCTCTGTCATAACCTGTGGTCAGAAGGATTCGCTTTAGAATAGAAGTCATATAGTTATCATAGTGGTACTATAATAAATTCACAGTCCACTCAATTTCAAGTGGTGTTGAAAATGTTGGGACTAGAACCACCAAGGTTGAACTCATTGTTTCAAATCCTTGGCGTGAAAAACCCCCAACGATTTTCCTTGCAAGTCCTCCACTTCGTAGAGACTTCTACCAACCGGTCGTACTACCCTACACTTCAGGAATTTACGCGCCAATTTGGCGTTAAAGTTTTTCCTAAAGTCACTCTGCTGAAAGTTTCGGCGGTAAATCTCCTGACCGGGAACAAATTTTATTTGTCGGCATCTAGTATTATAATTCTTTCATTTCTAATATACGCATTATGCAAATTTTCGCGTATTTTACGTCTTATGAGATCCTGAGTAACTTCCCTTGGAAGGATATTCGATTCTGGGTCATCTAGGCTTTTAAGTTTTCTCGCGAGTTTATAAATACTACCGTGACCAATCATATTTACTCCAAAAAGTGCAAAATACGGAGTGACGCCTATCGATGTTTGTGTGGATGATCGTAAAGAAAATTCTATGTCAGACAAATACTTATCCCACTCGGTATGGTCCTCTTGCAAGTTTGCCCTAATCGCAGCCAAGATCGATTGATTGACACGCTCTGACGCATTAGCCTGTGGAGAATATATCGCGGTCTTTACATGTTTTACACCAAAATTAGTTAACAGGTTTTTAAACTCTTGGCTAACAAACTGTCTACCGTTGTCAGATACAATTACCTCTGGTGTGCCGAATTTATGAAATACTTCTGTCATTAAAAATTTCACCACGTTTCGAGTACTAGCCTTGGGCATGGCCTTCAACAAAACAAATTTTGTGAGATGGTCAAGTACAATGAATATAAAGGAATTGCCATTTTTCGAACGTGGGTAGGGACCCAGAAAATCGACAAAAATTCGTTGAAAAGGTCGCTCACTGACAGTTTCAGCCCCCATTGGTGGTCGTAGTGTAACATTTGTCGGTTTAGACTCCCTGCATATCTGGCAATTTAATACAAAATCTCGAATCTGGGTGTTTTGATTCGGCCAGTAAAAGTATTCCCTAATTCTGCACAGAGTCTTACCAACGCCTCCGTGTGATGCCTGCGGTGAGTTGTGTGACTTTTCGATGATGGATTTGGTCAATTCATGAGGCACCCACAGTTTCCAAGCGAAGTCCTCATTCAAGACCACTCCATCATAGGGTCTTACTCTCTTATAGACGAATCCTTCAACTACTTTTAAGTCAGGTAACTGCTTGGAATTTTGCTCTATAGTAGAGACAAGTTCCAAGTAGTCATCCGACCTAAACGCAGCTGAGTTAAGATCGACCAGTCCTTCTACATCTGCCGAGACTTCATCCATATTGTACCTAGATAATGTATCGGGTACTACATTCTGTTTCCCCTTTCTATGTTCTATGGTGAAGTCATATGACTGGAGATGTAGACTCCACCGAGCTAATCTACCACTTAAGTCTTTGTGTGACATAAGCCACTTAAGACTGCTGTGGTCTGTGATCACGGTAAAGGGCATAAGTTCTACGTAGGGCCTAAACTTCTTAATCGCAAAGACAACAGCCAGGCATTCACGTTCAGTTACGGAATAGTTCCTTTGTGCCGGTGTCAGTTTGTGCGAACAGTAGGCAATAGGGTGCTCTTCTCCAGAATCGTCTTTCTGAAAAAGAACAGCCCCAATGCCTACATCTGACGCGTCACATTGGACGTAAAAATGCCGGCTGAAGTCTGGGTGATTAAGAAGCGGGCTTGAAGTTAGAGCTCTCTTGAGGCGATCAAACGCAACTTTGGCTTCGTCCGAAAACTTGAATTGTTTACCCTTCTTTAGCGTGTCAAAGATTGGCGCTGCAATGGTGGCATAGTCTGGTATAAATTTCCTATACCAGCCTGTGGCCCCCATGAAGCTCCGCACTTGCTTAGCTGTTTTAGGGTAAGCAAACCGAGTAATCGTTTCCACCTTAGCCGGATCGGGTTTCAGTTTTCCACCTCCAATTATGTACCCAAGATACCGCAACTCCTTGAAACAAAATCTGGATTTGGCCACATTGATGCTCAGTCCTGCTACTTTTAATCTGCTAGATACAAGTGATAACAACTCCAAGTGTGTAGCAAAATCTGGAGAAACTATCAAAAGATCATCCAAGTAGACAAAAACTCTATCACGAAGCGCCGCGGGGATCACTTTATCCATCAACCGACATAACCGTTGGGCTGCGTTACACAACCCAAAGGGCATGACGGTAAATTGATAAAGAGGTCTTCCTGGCACCGTGAAAGCAGTTTTCTGCCTACTGGATGGGTCTAGTGGAATCTGCCAGAATGCATCTTTGAGATCGACACTACTAATGTAAAATGTATCTCCCAAGCGGCTGAGCAAACCCTCAATGTTGGGCAGAGGATAGGCATCCTTGACGGTCAGCGCATTGAGCTTTCGAGCGTCCAGGCACAACCTGTTCTTTTGGCCCTTACGAACCAAAGTAACAGGATGGTTCCAGGGACTCTCGCTAAGCTCAATGACACCAAGGTCAAGCATCCTATCAAGCTCTGCATACATTAGTTTTTGTACCGCTGGAGAGACAGGGTAGTGTCGATCCTTAACTGGGGTTGCATCACCTGTATCTATGGTGTGTGTCTCCAAATGCGTTTTACCAAGTCCGATTTTTGTATAGCAGGGGAACGTCAATATGACCGAATCCAATTTTTGCTGCTGTTCAGCGTTCAGCTTATGAGTTACGATATCAAAGGCCTTGTCAGTCTCCTCTTCGAGAGAAGTACTGTCCGTCGTGAGACTATCCAGGTGGACAAACATTTTGAACGCCTTCATAAAGTCGATCCCCAAGAAAAGCTCGCGGTTCAAACTAGGCACTAGGTAGAATGTTATGTCCTGCGTTGCACGACCAAATGTTACACTCACTCGCACGCGACCTACGATAGCGTGCGGTGTACCATCCGCAGTTGTAATGTGAGTCCTGAAACTGTGTATCGGTAAGCCAGTCTTCGCAACGAATTCTAAACAATTACGACCTAAACAAGTAACCGTCGCACCACTATCTAAAAGACCCTCTATCTCCTGACCATTGATTTTAATCCGGGTATATAGACGAGCGTCACGACCTTCAAACAAAACTGCCTCTGAAATTTGCCTTCTAATTCTCCTTCTGATCTTATAACGTTCACGCGCCTTCTTTATCCTATTAGAAACCTCACCAAAAATTCTAATCTTTGCCTCTCTGTACTCCCTAATTCTCTGGTGAAGAGGTTTGAGGTCACGAACCCTGGGCTTTTCAGGTGGTGTAAATTTCCTGTCAGTATTCACTAAAATCGTAATTTTACCCCCCGGTTCGGTCCTCAGTATCTCCTCATTCGCCGGATTCAAGTTTGGGTTGAACGAGTCTCCCCGGTGTGAGGCTTGTTCATTTTCAGGTTTCCCTGACACTTCGGACATTTTGGTGTCACCACATTATCTCGACCACATCTAAAACAAAATACTCTTCGATGAGGTGACGGGCAATCCATGAAGCCGTGGCCAGTCTGTCTACAATTCCAGCAGGTATAATTACTGTTGGTGGATAATGCTTCTACAACAGGTTCAGTATTAGTCAGAACATCCTCTTCGTATGCCAACTCATGTACGCGCTGCACTGGAAAATTGCGGGGTGCATACTGTTGGCGCTGGCTACCCAACAGACTCTCAGCCCTCTTGGCCTGCTGACAAAACTCATTCAATGTATAAGTCCTGACTGAGAATAATAAATGGGATAATGCCGGCTTCAAGTTGGACCTCATTATTTCCACCAGATCTTTTTCAGAATATGGGTTTCTCTGCTGGTTACGCAGCTTGATGACCGCATTGTAAAAGTCTTCGAAAGACTCCTGTGGCATCTGGCGTCTGTCCATAATTTTCTTTTGTACCTCGAACTCGCTCTCAAAGCGACGATATTGACCCAGAAATGCCGATTCTAAATCATGCCAGCTGTGTAATGGAGTCAGTTTTCTGGTGTTCCAGAACCAGTCCAATGCCTGGCCTTCCAGCAATAAATGGAAACCTCGCAACACCTCGTTAAAGGAACAATTATAATCCTGCCGGAGGATATCTAGCCTAAACATGAAGTCTTCGGCACTCATTGACTTCGACGTGCCATCAAACTTCAGGCCCCATTTGGACAAATCTACTCTATTACGGGCGGGTGGTGAATTATCCCGTTGACGGTCAATAGCTGACGAATTATGTCCGACATCTTGAGCATATTGTGGTGCCCCTACTGGCCGAAAATGACGCGAAAACGGACTATTTATCGGTGCATCGCCAAAATAGTCGAAACCAGTCACTGGTCGCGATGATGCATAATTATGAGCCTGGGCGCCCATATTGCCATTAGCCGCTTGACTCTGTTGCTGACCAACCGTCCTCGCGATTTCCTGCAACGATCTTTGGAAATCTCGCATTTGACGAGAAAATTCGTCCCGTAGCGAACCAACCAAATCTTCAATGGGAGCGGCAGGCTCTCTTGAGGAAGACTGTCGTACCGATGTAACCGACTCTACTCGCTGCCTTTCCCTCCTATCTGTCAAGTTGCTATAAACCGGAGTGGTTATTGAGTCGTCCTGTGCCTCCTCCGGTAGACTTATATCACGGGCCATAGCCACACTCGGTTGAACTGCGGGCGTCATTACAACTGCTGTCGTAAGAGCTGCGGGCACACTGGCCACTGATGTTATTGGCCCAGTTGTCGTGATAACTGAGGAGGTAGATGTCACTGGCTCGTTCTCCATATTTAAATTCGAATCCTCGTTAGAACCCAATGTGTCTAATTTCCTTCTTCCCGACCTCGTCAAAACCATGCGTAACTAATCGCAACCAAAGAATTCAATAATAAAAAAACTAAATCATTAAATCACACTCGATACTGAAGCTAGAAAACAGGATCACTAATATATTCAAACTCAAAACGTTTATAATTCAAACTATAAAAAAAAAACAAACAAAGGTATCTAAATAAAAAAATTAATAAAAAAGAGAAACCAAAAAGAAAGAAAAAAAAAAATATAATTATAGAAGGCTAAAGCTAAAAAAAAATAAAATATTAAAGAAAATAAAAAGTAATTAAAGAAATTCAAAAGTATCAAAAAAAATAAAAAAAATAATTTATCATAAAAAATATAAAGATTATCAAAAAAAATATATATATAAAAAGAAAAAAACAAGATTCACGTTACGATCGGTATAACCAGACGTAAGTTCCGTAGCTATCCACATATACCAGCGAAATAAATTATACAATAATTCACGTACTTCAAAAAAAATCTTTCATAAAAACATAGCGGCGTGTTCAGGTAGCAAGGTCTACAGGTATGTTGTATGTATATAAATATATAATTCAAAGTGTGTATGTGCTTTAATCTTGTGTAAACTTCCAGAAACGTCCATCGTTCATGACCTAGACGACGAAACACTGAGGGCTCACACTGAATCACTCCTCAGTCCGATGCCTGGCATCTCTATCCTTTGTCCAACACTTGAGCATTTGAAATTTCAATAAAACAAAATGAAATAATTCAAGCCTCAAACATGTTCAAAGGGTAGGGATTAATGGATCAACAAATCCGCATGGTTATGTCGCCAACACCACACGTCGCAACGCGATTTAGGACTCTAGGTGTCCCAACAATCGGGACTTACGTGAGTGTTGGCGGCAATGCCATTCGAATTTGAGAAATCCATCGCCTATATCTAGCGATGACTCCTCAGACAAGCAGCAATTATACATAGAAAGAATTCAATCAATAATATCAATTATAAGCCTGCTTGCTGAGACATCATCACTCGATACGTCTTCTGACCGATACGTCGCAACGCGTCCAGGACTCTTGATAAAAACCAAACGGGACATACGTATCGGGCAGAAGACTCTGCATCCAAATTGTTTCCTCCTAGGCCATGAAACATACCTCGGGCCCCACGTTGGGCGCCATTATTGTAGCGGTAGTGTTATGCTGTGGCACTACTAAAATAAACACAGTATAATGACTTCTCCAGCTTCTTGGCAGCACTGGCATGCTGGCGGTTCCTGAACTACATTGTGGCTTAGGCTGAGGTATCCTGTCTGGTGATGGATGTTGATATTTCCACGAATGCTTGTTTAACCGTGACACTAGGCGATGGTGTTAACGTACGTGGCGATATTTGGTGGTGGTATTATTAAAAACTGTTCTTTTATTTATTTTCTGTGTAAATTAGTTTTAGGATTCTATAGTTTATTTATATTATCTTTTTATATGGTATTCAAGTTAGTTATTTTTATGTATATTATAGTTTTAGTTTCTTTTTTTTTTATTTAGCAGATCATATTTGAGCATATATGTATTTGCCTTTTATGGTGGTAACTTATATATAAAAACTCAAAAGTTCAGTTTATATATTTTGTATGATTATATATTTTTGTTAACAAAAACTTTTGTTATTTTTGTTCATATTTTTAATATTTTATTTGTTCATATTTCACTTGAAATAAATTATTTTTAACATATAAACGAGTTTTTTTTTTCTGGTGTTTTATTAAAAAATTTTTAATTTTTGAAATTTGCACCTTTTCTTTACTTTTTTTTTGTTAAAAAAATTAAATTGAAAAAAAATGTAACCACCACCGCGCGCACGTTTAACCACGTTCAAAACTCGATCAAGACTTTCAGCTCTTCCCTATCTAAAAATCTATTTTCCCTCCAAAAAAAAATTATAAAAAACCGCTGTCCTTCTATTTTCCATTTGTTTTCTTTTTTTCTTTTTGCCTGCTGGCCTTGAACTTTTCAGTATGTTCAACTGACCGCTATTTTTCTTTTTTCTTCATATTATTATTGTTTTGTTGGTATCTCTTTAATCACACAGCTGTGTTTACACCGTTGCCAACTTTACTTTGTTTTAACCCCCCAAACGTACCCATGACAAATTCCTGAAGACGCTACACGAAGGGGCAGCGAAATATTGAAAAAATAAATATTTAAAATTAATAAAAAGACCTTAAGCTCGAAAAAGAGATTTATTATTAATTTCCTCTTTATTTAGTTTTTTATCCATTATGAAAAATTTTAAAATTTTTGTGTACGCGCTATGTATGTATGTATTTTAAAAATGAAGCCAATCTAGTGTTGCCGTGTCGCTAATACTATAAAAGACCTGAAGAGAACACTTTCTTTAACTTAAAAAAAAAAAACAGAAATATATGTTTTATTACCATTTTTTACATTTGCTATTCTTGGTTTTTTTTTAAAGAACAATAAAAGCTTTATTTTTATTTAAAAACTTACGCATAAATTTAAAAAACTCATCCTCGGTAACACTATTTCTTTATTTGTCATTTTACTTGCAGCAAGTGCAAAAAATTACTTGCACTCAAAAATCTCTTGCAAGTTGAGCTGCAAGTTCGAAAAATTTGAGTGTATTAGTGAAAAAGTGTGAGTGTATTGGGATTTTCGCACTTGCACTTACAGGTGTAATTGGTATGTTACCCTGCCATTACACATGAAAGACTTTCATGAAAGTTCCGTATACGTATTATAATAAAAAATAGAAAAAACAAAAATACAAAAACAAAAATTAAAAAAAAAAATTTGTATGTATTAGTAAAAAATTGAGAGTGTTTTAAAATTTTCATGAAAGTACTTTCATGTGTAATGGCAGGGTTAAACTAATTTCTATTTTTTGACGCAGCAAAGACTTATTAGTGTTGTCAATACAATATGAAATATTAAATAAACACGACCAAAAAAATATTTTTTATCACAAAGAAAAAAAAATTTTCTTAATAAAGAAAATTAATTAAATTTAAACAAATTTAAGATGTTAAAGTTATGTTTGGTGTCTCACAAGGTTCAATATTGTTGTTAAAAATACATGCATATTGTGATGGGAAATGTGATGAAGTGAGTGAATGTAAAACAAACAACTTCGTTACGTCTTATAAGAATATGCAAATGTGTGATGCACCCAAATATCTTTGGGATCAGGCGATTTATTTAGGAGATATGCAGCCGTACGAGTTGAGAAATACACAGCATTTCAGAATTCAACGGGCAACATCAACGGCGATGCAAAACTTATTACTTTACAAGGGTATTATGTTAATATGTTACCAAATAATTTGAGATTAGAGCAAAAGAACATGTGAAAAATAGCAAGAAATATATTTTGTAAATGAGTTTTGTAGTAAAGTTTTTTAATACTATCTAATAATATAGTATAAATAAATAAAAATAAAAAATGTATATACATTTCAAACAAACGATTTTATTTTTGCGATTTTGTAGACATGAAAGTGTTATCACTGAAATATTTATTTCAACAACAAACACATGCTCATTATTTTATTTGTTTTTTATTGTTTTGCTGATGCTGTCTTCAAAATATTTATGCAGCTGAGAGCATGGCAGCAAATATTGTCGGCTACATTTGCTGCTTGCTGTTGTCTATGTGTTTAATACTTTATCTTGTTGAGTTATTTGTTCTGTGGGTATTTTAAATTTGTATGATTTTGTTGTTTCTTGGCTGTATTATATTTTTAATTACTGTATATTTTTTGTTGTTGTTGTTTCTTATTGTATGTTTTTTAAACCTTTTAATTTTAAGAATGTTTGTTTTTATTAGCGCAACTTCTTTTGCTAAATGCACTTTTGCTGATGCTTTACTTTATTTTTTTAGATTTCTCGTCTTCTAAGTGTGTATTTAATAGATATAAAAGAAAAGAACATTTGTGTTTAAGTAATAATAGGCTTTTCACACTTATCTACCATCAATTTATGAAGATGTTGAAATTTTCCCATAAGAATTGTACAGGGGTAAAATTCAACATCTTTCAACATCTCCACGAAATGTTCCTAAATCATTTTGTTCCACTCAACATCTCTCTTAAGGCCTATTTAGCCAAACGTAGAATTCGAAAATGTTGCGTAAATGTAAGTGTAGATTAAACGTAAATGTAGTTGCACTTATCCAAACGTAAAATCGTGTCAGCTGTTTTGGTCATACATAAACATTGAGATAGCAATTCAGTTTGTTACTTTTTTTTTTTGACTGTTTCCAAAAGTACGGATATATGTTCACATTACGCGAAAAAAGTACGAAAATTATTTAAATTGTAATTGTTTAAACTGTTATATTTAAATTTTAATAATATTTGAAGCATAAGGTGTCTTAAATAAAATTTTTTTTATTTTTATATATAAACATATAAATGTGTATGTACAATATATATATGTATGTAATGTACGAGTATTATAAACTTAAATATAAATATAAACTTAAAATAAACTTTTTCCGAGCTTAAGGTCGTTTTATATTTATATTAATATTAAATATTTATTTGTTTTCAATATTTCGCTGGCCCTTCGTGTAGCGTCTTCATTAATTATTATTTGTTAAAATAATAAAATTTGTTAAAATAAATTTGTTATTTGTTAAAATAATAATTCCTGCAGACGCTACACGAAGGGGCAGCGAAATATTGAAAACAAATAAATATTTAATATTAATATAAAAAGACCTTAAGCTCGGAAAAAGAGATTTACTATTATTTAAAAAAAGAGGTCAATAAAGTTATTATATTATTATAAACTGAATATAAATAAAATAAATTTTTTGCCGAAGCTACACAAAGAAGTAGCGAAATATCGATAAAAAATAAAGATACTCATATTAAAAAGTATCCTTGGCTTGGATAGTTATTAATATTTAATTAAAATGTCGAAAAACCAGAATAATAGAATAACTTTTATATGCAATTAAATTATAATTCTTGTTTTCCACTTACATACATATATTACTACAATGTTTTGTGTATTATGTTTGTATATATATTATGTATTTTATATATATTTTACGTATATGTTATATATACATATGTTGAAACACTATATTTATTTAATATATATGTACGTAGCAAAAAATGTAAGTACCAAAAAAATAAAGAGTAAAATTACCCTCATATTGTTCCAATTACAAACAGCCCAACACTGCTTGGCAAATGTTACGTAAAGTAACGTAGAATTCTATTTTCAATAGGTTGCTACGATACGTTTACATTACTCTACGCTCAAGTAACCACTTGTATAGCTTTTCATATAACAGAAACGATCAGCTGACACGACTACATTTACGGGTCTACATTTGGCTAAATAGGCCTTTAAATTTGAGTGTTAACAGTAGAATAACTATCGAAAAATCGATTATTTTTGTGTCATCACCAATGAAAACATATTTAGTATAAAAAATTGTGTATTTCTTTTACATTATGACAAATGAAAATTTTTTACTTTTCTTTTTTATGTTCAGTTCTTGTCAAAAGTGAATTGTTTTTTTTAATATTCTTTTTATAAACAATTTCGTGTTCTTTTAAGTTTTTTTAAAAAATGCATACATTAAAAAAAACAAGAACATTATTTTATTGACAAGACACTTCCTATGTACGTATGTATTAAAGGTCTGCATGAATGTTTTGCTTTTCTGCCAGTTTAGAATGATTTGAGAAGTGTACTCTAATTGAGAGTATATTCAAGCATTTCGTTTTGCAGCCAACGAAACGAAACGAACAGCCTCAAAAAACGAATAGAATTAAATAGAATAAATCTAAATTTACTCTCATAATTCTAAATTATTATAGAGACATTCGAATGTCTTGAATTTCCTTTGTGAATGAAAGCATGTATTGAAGTAAACGCGATAGTTTGTAATACAAACAAGCAAATGAAAACAAACAAATTGAAATCTAGCAAGAAAAATAGTGTGTGTATATTAAAGCATTTAAAGGCAAAAAAAAAATTAATCACTTTTTGAATATGTAATTTATTTATAATTTTTTTTTAAGTTTTTGTAAATATGTATGTATGTATTTTTAAAAATTAAGCCAAAAATATAAACAAATAACATGAAAAATTATTCAGTTCATTACTTTTATTATTCAGTTCTTTAGTACTTAAAATACCAGTACAAGAAATTCTTTTCTATCATATTACAAACAAGACATTCTATTCACTCTATTCCATGGCGTATTTATTATAAGGTGCATTTGACATGGCAGCTGAGCTACTTTTTTTCAACTAATTTGTGAATATAGTTGTCAATTTTTGCTTTGTTTTATGTACATTGTTTTTGTTTTCATACTTTTTGATTAGGTTTTTTTGACAGTTAACTACCCTAACAAGCATCAAAATACTGTGTTGTTTTTGTTACTGTTTTACTTGTTGTAATCTCAAAGGCACCTTATGATAATTGCGCCATGCTCTATTCATTCCATTCTAACTCTTATGTTTCATGTCTCGATACTCTCTTGTCTCTATTCTCTCATTATTAACATTCTAACTGCAACAACCAGTTTTTATGTTTGTTTTATTCGTTTCGCTTTTACGAATTAGAGTTGGAAGTGTGTTTGAAATTTTTAGAATGTCTTGAATATCGTTTCAAACATACCCGTGCAGACCTTTAGTATGTATGTATGCCCTGGGTGAAAATAAAATAAACTTTTTCTGTTTTCTTATTTTATTAATAATTTATTTTTAAAGAAAAAACTATAATTGTGTCCTTTGAACCAACAAAAATATTTGTTTTATTTCTTTTATGTTTAAATCCATATCCTAGTCCTATTTTTATTAAAAAGCTTTTACTTTTTAATTCTGGTTTTTCGACTTTTATTATTTAATGTAAATTATAAATTATATAATTATAAATACACATTTTCTGTATTTAAAATTTGAAAATAATTTATAAATAAATATATCCTGAATACGCTACACGCAGGAGTAGCGAAATATTGATAATTAAATAAAAGTTTTTATTTAAAAATAGACCTTGAGCTTGAGAATTTCTTTACATTAAAAAGCTTTCACATTCATCTTTTTTTTGCAGCTGAATTGATGGTAGATGTTAGATGTTGCAAATGTGAACGCATGTTTCACATTTTCATATATACATATACATATACATATAATATTAAAGTACATTTGCACCAAAGTACTATAATTTTAAAAAGGTCTATGTTTTAAGTCTCAATTCAAAAATTTTATTTCGTAATTCTACAGAAGTTATTGAATAATTTTTTGTCAATACAATTAACATGGATCTACCGTTTGATGAATTTATTTATTTCATTTTAATTTAATTTTCCACTAAATTTAGTGGTAGTGAAAAAAAAAAAAATAGTGCATTATCGCCTCTAATATAGCGCACTAAATCTTCACTACCACTAAAATGGTTTAATTTAGAGGTTAATTATTTCCATCTGCATTTAGTGGAGGCTGTAATATCGTTTAAGGACAGTTTAGAAGATAATACTTTACGTATATTTATAGAAAAAATATTATGACATTCCATCAGTATTTTAAAAATAAAAGTCTTACGGCAGATTTTTTTACGCCTACACGGTTGTTTAAAAATCAAATCAAAGTCAATTGAAAGAATAAAATGCACGTATACGTCCACACAAACTTTACATACATTGTGAATACATTAAACATAAATAAAAAATAAAATAAAAGCGCATCTCTGATCTAATGGAATGTGATTGTTTTCTTAAAAATTAAAAAAAAACAAAGCGAGCCTTACTACTGTCAAAATTTCCTCCGTATTTTCTCTCAATGTCGTACGTTCTCATTACATATAAAGTTTACACGATACTATTCATTCTCTTCTACACAAAAATTTGACATGTATGTCTAAACCCGCCTTTAGTTGTAGTGGAAACGATAATGCATTACAAATTCAATGCAATAAACCCAACTCTCATTTATTTAAAATTATTTACTGAAAAAGTATTAAAAGAAAATGAATAGAATTGTTAAATAGTAGATTGTTTCAAAATTTTGAAAAGAATTTGTATGTTTATATTGGCTATACCGCATTCAAACGCGGCATCTGACAGAACATTCAGTTCGATTTTGCCCTTTTGAAAGAAGGAAATGAACAAACAAGCTTTTAATAGAAAGTTTGTAACGTGAATTGATATTTGAAACTAATTTTAACACACTTGTGCCAAGTTTTACAATTTTGTTACATTGGCAAAAATGGCATTGTAAATCAAGTTCAAAAAAGTTTTTACAAATACATGAATGTATATAAAATATACAATACATATTTCTATGCAATACTTGTCAAATAAATCCTCAATAAACCTAAAATATTTTTTATAAATACGGGCATAAAATTTATTTTTAAATTTATACCAAATTATTTTACATTTGAAAAGTTGAATATTATAGACTAGAATTTAAAAATAAAAATCCGAATAATTTTGGGCTATTACTTTGTTGTAAACAATAATTACGATCTTATTATTTGTATTATTATTTGCCATTTTATTTTTCGTAATGGTGAACAGGAAAAATAGAATTTCAATTTTTAAAAAACAGAAATGTATTGCTTTGTAAATACTTTTGTTCGGTTTTTTTATACTAAATGTGATTCGCATTTAGTTTATAACTATTTGAATATAAGTATTTGTATTTTTGCTTACCACCTTTGGGAAAAAGTCTCCTGACGAGTCTCTTAAGCAGAGACGAAATGGCCATAGAGACATGCTTATCCCCAAAGCAATACATTTCATATATTATGTATATTTCCTAATGAATTTTAAAAAAAGTTTTCAATAAAAATCCAATGTATTTTTTTTACTAAAATGTACGTTTTTTTTTCCCTCAATGTACTTTTTTCAATTCACTATTTGGCAACTCTACATTTATTATACAAATTTTCAGCAAGAATATTACAAAGAAAAGCAAATTTCAGAAATTTTTAGCAAATTAAAAAAACTGTAGCCCAACACACAAATACGCATCCATATTTATTTATTTGTCTTTTAATTATTTGATAAAAAACTATTAAGTACACACTATAAACAAATTACTATCTCACAATATATTTTCTGTTATGTTTTGTTGTTGTTTATCTCCAAAACATCTGACACGTTTTTAAATGTTCTATAAGTGCACTTACGTTTCTACGTTAGGGGACGTTACATTACGATACAGCAACGTTTGGCTAACCAGGCCTTAAGACTATCACGGCATTTAGACTATTATTTTAGCAACATGTTTGTTAACCTTTAACTACTGAGGTGGTGGTAAATTTCACCCCCTCCTTAGATTTTTTAATTTATTTTCTTCGGTTGAGCGCTGTTGAGTCCTTGTTTTGTTATACTAAATCTTTGATTTTTTATAATCATATTTATATAAAAATGTATTTTCTTGTTCTTTTAAAAATAAATTGTTAAAAAAAAATTTTTTTTTGACTAATTTTTTTGGTGAAACAAAAGGTGGTAAAATTTACCCCACCTCAATAACTATCATGGTGAAATTACTTACAAGGTGGTGGCAGGTGAATATAGTACAAAAACAACAGGGAATTTGTTCTTGTTTTTTCAGCTCTTTAATGTCAAAAGCAGGTATGGTGAATTAAAAAAGCACATGTGAGAAGTGTGTGTGTTTATTGTTAACAACATACATGTCTCTACACCAAAACAAAAACACGAATACACACAAAGCAAAATGTAAACAAAACATAAATACAAACAAAACTTTTGACAGGAGCGGCATGACCAAAAAAAAAACCCAGCTGGGTTGGTAACACCACCTTGTAAGTAATTCCACCATGATAACTATGAAAAAATATTTCACCTCCGTAGTTAAAGGTTAAACATGTCTTTTTTGTTTATGGGCGATGGGAATAGAAAAGGCAGAGAGGTTAAAAAAAAGACACATTTTCTGTTTTTCGTGTCTTTTTTGAATTTCTCTTTTGACGTTTTCGTTTTTTTCTGTTTTTCTAAAGTAATTTAAAATTTGTATATGGTGTTATATTTTTCAAATAAAACAAAAAGAAAAGAAATATAATATTTTTATTATTTTAATTATTTGCACAAATGGTAAAACTGTTTATGAATATATGTATTTTCATTTTTTTAAAGAACTGTATTTTTACACAAATATTATCATTAATGATTTACAAAAAAATTAATGCGAATAAAAAAATAAAGAAGAAAAACAAAACAAACAAGAAATAAAAAAGACAAGCGTGCAGAAACATAATCTACTTAAATGCTTTAAGATTTTTGAAGTTTTTTTTAAAAAGACACCACACTGTACATACTAGGAATGCCAATCCCGATAAAATCCCGGGATTTACGGGATTGGACTAATCCCGAATCCCGGGATTTTTATTTCGGGATCCCGAAAATAAATATATGCAAAATTTTTAGTGGTCTAGTGGTTAGTGTATTGGCTTACTAAGACATGAGCCCTGGGTTCGACACCAGGCTCTGACATCTTACAAAAAAAAAATATGCAAAAAATATATCTTTCGGCGATTACCTCTCAGCAGTCTTCTGCCAAAAGCTCTGAGAGTAACTAATTGCCATGAACAAGCTTTTTAAGTCTGTCGGTCGGAGTCGACATTAAAACTGTAGGTTCCGGTACTCATGGATAAAAATTGACACATACAACATGAGTGCTGCGAGAAGGTAGGCCGTAATCCTGACACAGGGATGTAAAGCCTAGTTATGTTATGTATGAACTAAATAAGTTTATTTTGAAATTTCATGGCAAAGAACATTTACAAAATCTTTTTGAAAACTATAGATTCGATTCGCCTTTAGTTAATGACATAATACTCATATCTATTCCTAAAAAAGTTGATTAAAGTGATAGAAAAATGCAAAAGCTTCTAATGATGAAATGGAGACATATATTGATAACGAAATAAAAGTGTTTATTTTAGGTTAAGATAGAGAGAAGTAATTCGAAACAGATTGTTGACAATTCCTTCAACATCATTGACTTTGAATGTTGATTTTCTTTTGTGGCATATATTGGCAATAAAATCCAAGCCTTTCAGATGACATACTGGATGCATTAATTTTTCTCAAAAGTTTTTAAGAGAAGACAAAATGTAAGAAATCGAAAACTGAAAAAGAAGACTAAATTTTATATAGATATAGAGGCAAGACAAAATAGGAAAATATTATAGATATTTACTTTAAAGCTTTAAAAATATATACACTGGCACAGTAAAGTCTGCGTACCCCCTTAAAAAAACGATGTTTTGAGCTATCTACGAACAATGCAACAGCAAAATACATTTTAAACAATTTCATACTAACAACAACAACAAAATTTTGAGAAAAAATTTGTTTTCCAAAAGCATTTATTATTAAAAATAAAAAAAGGTCATTTTTTAAACACAGAAAAGTCTACATACTTTGTACAAAAAATTAATTTTACATAAAAATAAAAGCAAAAGTATACAAAATTAATATTTTGTGGGCCCGCCTTGGCTTTGTGTGACAGCATTTAATCTATTTTTCAAAGAATTTACTAATATTTTTGTGTAATTATTTGAAATTAAATTCCATTTTTTAAGCAGAGCGTTTTTAAGGTGCTGTTTATTTTTAATGTTCCTTTTTCTAACCCGAAGGTCTAGTTCATCCCATAAATTCTCAATGGGGTTTAAATACGTTGACTGGGGATAAATTGAAGTTGATGAGACATGTTATAGAGTAACCATTCTTTAACAACACCAGCGGTATGCTTTGGGTCATTGTCTTGTTGAAAGTACCAACTTTCTGTAGGACACAATTTATCCGTGGATTGCCTTGGATTATCTTTGAAAATATTCAAATATACCATGCGATCCATATTAATATCGATAAATGCTAAATTGCCCACTCCAGCCGCCGTCATGCACACCCATACCATAACGGAGCCTCGACCGTGTTTCACTGTAGGAAACAAGTTTTTGGGTAATAGTGCTTCATTATTACGACGCCATACTTTTTATTTTCAGTCTAAATCAAACAAGTTGAACTTGCTTTCGTCAGTAAATAAAACATTTGCCCAAAAACCTTCATCTTTATCAATGTATTTCTTAGCAAATTCGACAAGTTTTTGCATATTTATTTTACTTATAAAGGGTTTCTTTCGAGATACACGGTTATGAAGTCTATTACTTTTCAATAGATGTCTCACCGTTTCTGGATGCACTGAAACAATATCCTGGCCTTCCAAAGTATTTGCAATATCTATTGCAGTAATTTTAGGGTTTTCTTTAACATATAACAAAATTTGGCGCCTTGCACGCGGAGTCAGTTTAGGTGGGCGACCACTTCTTGGTTTGGTTGCCTCACTTTTTGTTTGTTTATACTTTCGAATTATTGTCTGAATGCTTGATTTTAGATGCCCAACTAGTTTTCCAATCTCTTTTAATGACTTATTTTCTTTATGATACTTTACAATAAGCTCACGTACTTGAACCAGATCTCTTTACCCATTTTGGTTAAATAAGAAAAAGTAAAATGTTAACATCGAACACAAGAACTTCATTTCTACTAATAGTATTTAGTAAAGATGCCTGAAGTGGTTAGTAGCACTGTTTGAGAACAGAGTTGTTTCATATCTACTTTTCGACATAGCCGTATGCAGACTTTTCTGTGTTTAAAAAATGAATTTTTTTTTAATTTTTGTTAATAAATGTTTTTGGCATAACATTTTTTCTCAAAATTTTGTTGTTGTTGTTAGTTTGAGTTTGTTTGGAATGTATTTTACTGCTGCCTTGTTCGCATATAAATCAAAACATCGTTTTTCAAGGGGGTATGCAGACTTTACTGTGCAACTGTACTTATGAACTTATATCCATTTCGCAATTGACCAACAATAAGGGAATTAACTAAAAATATTTTGAATTTTACTTTTTACAAGAAATCAAATAAAATCATTGATGTGAAACTTTCGATGACTGGCGCATTTGTAGTCGAATTTAACAGCCTCTTTCTAGAACACGAATGGTTTTTGACATTCGTCTTTTTATATGTGAAACCACAACAAAAACACTCAAATTTGTTAGTGTTTCTCATATAAAAAGATGAATGTCAAAAACCATTTGAACAAAATTTTGCCTTTGTTGTTGCGGTAGAACAACAAATAAGTGGGCAAACACGTCTAGATCTATTTAGTCCTATCTCCTATAGGACTCCTCGAATGACCGTATGGTGGATCTAGATGACGCCTACTCCCAGTTAAAGATTCTTATGTTGGGTCTAGGTGACTCCTAATCCCAATTAAAGATTACCTTTTTTCAAAATAAAATTGGTAATTTTATTCATTGATTTTTTTTTGCATGTGAATTAATCTGATTACTTAGAGCTATGAATTATAACTGAACTTAAAAGAAAAGTTCACAAAAATCGTATCAATCATTTACGGAATCTCTCGATAAAAGGCAAAAACAAAAATTAAAGACCTCTTGTCCTATATGCATATACTTACATATAAGTATACATATAAATATATAAAAAAAAATGAAAAATATATAAATAACGTAAATGTAAATCCAGGTATGACGAAGTCATGGCACAATACATATAATATAAATTATATAAAAGAAAAATTTTTGTTGAACTGGATTTAACACATAATAAAAGAAGAAAAAAAAAACAACAATTACAATTATAAGTAAAATCTCTCAAGAGAGTGATATTTATAAAAAGAAACAGAAAGCATACGAGCCCAAACCACTATTAATTCGTACAGCAAGCACTTTTGTGCCAATGTAACATGTAAGGGTACATATTTTATTAAATAATATTGACAACACTATTAAATTTATACTTTTCTGAAAGTTTGTTTTATTATCTTTAATTTCATAAACAAATATTTGCACATATCATGATAAAAACTTTTGAAAACAGAAATTAACCGAAAGTCCATTTATTTTGATAAAAAAAATTTGACCACTATTAATTCGTACAGTGGAACATTTTGTAATTTAATACTGTGTAACGCCCCCTTTGCTTTTTAAAACAGCCTCTAATCGCTTTGGCATTGTATCTATTAATTTTTTACACTTTTCAGGGGTTATAGAGTCCCATATTTCCTGAATTTTGGCTTTTAATCCGCTAAGAGTGCGTTGTGGGTCATTTCGTAACTTCCTTTTCATGAGTGCCCACACGTTCTCGATTGGGTTAAAGTCCGGGCTAGATGATGGCCAGTCCAGAACACTAATACCATTTTCTTGTAGCCATTTTTTTGTTTTTTTGGCTGTATGGGATGATGCACCGTCTTGTTGAAATACATATTCGCCACAGTCAGCTAGCTTTGGTACTGACGGAATGAGATGTTGTTCCAATATATTAATATATTTTTCTGCATTTACTGTTCCCTGAATAAAGTGAAGCTGACCGACACCCTTTGAGGACATACATCCCCACACCATAATGCTAGCTGGAAACTTTACAGTACGCTTTAAACAGTCTTTATGATATGCCTCTGTGCTTTTCCGAATCACCCTTTTTCTGGCATCACCGACGCATACGTCAAACTTCGATTCGTCGCTAAATATAATGGTGTCCCATTGCCTTTGTACCCAAGAACGTCTTTCTTTTGCCCATAATAAACGTTTTTTCATTTGAAGTACAGTAAGTAATGGCTTTTCTTTGGCCTAAAAAATTCAAGTTTCAATAACTGTTTTTCGTATCACCAGTATGAGAGTGTTAAACTTACTTTATAAACACCATAACCTATATCTTTCATTTGCCGATGCGTCCATTCACGTTTAATGGTTTTTCCAATTCTTTCTGACCACTCTGAAGCTATGTCTCTAATAGTGCCTCGACGATTTTTTTAAGTATAACTTCTAGAGCTCTTTTGTCGCTAATCGTTATTTTGAAGACCCGGCCTCTGTTTGCAACGTTATTGCTACAATTCTCATTTTTTTTTGTATTTTTGGACAATACTTGATACTGTTGATCTAGGAAGCTTTAATTCAACCGATATTTCGCTATAGCTTTTTCCCGATTTGACTTTGTCAATAATTAATAATCGAATTTCTTCAGAAACTGGCTTACCACGTGCCATCGTTGAACAATTAATCACAAATTAAAAGAAACAACACGAAAAAAAATGTGTTATTGTTTAATTGCATTTCTTTACTCAAATAAAACGGTAAATTTTCATTATTTGTTTACATTTCAATTTTCACAATTGTTTTTAGCTGAATTTATACACTGTACGAATTAATAGTGGTCAAATTTTTTTTATCAAAATAAATGGACTTTCGGTTAATTTCTGTTTTCAAAAGTTTTTATCATGATATGTGCAAATATTTGTTTATGAAATTAAAGATAATAAAACAAACTTTCAGAAAAGTATAAATTTAATAGTGTTGTCAATATTATTTAATAAAATATGTACCCTTACATGTTACATTGGCACAAAAGTGCTTGCTGTACGAATTAATAGTGGTTTGGGCTCGTACATACATTGCAGTAAATGCATCGTATGATTTAACTGTTAATTTTTGGTTAAAAATACAAAATAAAAGGAATCAGTAAATTTATGAAACATTAGGGTGGTAACTAAAATTATAATATGAATAATAGTAACTAAAATTATAATATAAATAATAGTAATATTATAATAAAGAATTGTAGCAATATAATAAAATAAATGTCCAAGCTACAACCTCGTCAACATTCCGCCAGGTTTGAACAGAATTTATGAAGTTCAATCATCCTTCGGTAAGGGGTAAAATTTTGTCACAGGTCTTTGGAACGTTGAGGTTGCAGTTTTAATAGTAGCTACTCTAGCTCGGCCATCCGAACCAGCATGAGTTTGTTTGTAATAGTTTTCAGAACAGTGTCGTATTTACTGGCGTTTTTGTCAACTACGATACCATTTTATAAAAACGCCTAACTTTCGCCACAAAAACGCCAACCACGATAAGGGTGAATATAAAGATAATATAATGTAAATCAAGGTAAATTAATGTAATTCAAAAGAGAACTTAATATAATATAAGGATAAATTATTATATTATATATAAACTAATAATATACATATATAAAAGAAAGTGGCGTTAGTTACTACGCTTATAACTCAAGAACGGCTGGACCGATTTCGATGATTCGTACCAATTTGGAATGGTACAGAAAAAATTCTAAAATATTCCAGAAAAAAAAATTACGTCATATTTTTAAAATACGGGGTTCACACAATGCCTTTCATGACTCTTCACATTAAAGTTGCATGAGTGTTCACACTATGTTGCAATGGTGTTCACACTAAAACCGATTTCGATGTTTCGTACCAATTCGGAATGGTACCAAACTACGTACGGAGGAGTACAATCATTTACGCGATGCAATTCGCACCGAAGGAAATGCATCTGATATTGGTCGGTTAACCATTTTACCAGCAACGTTCGTTGGCAGCCCACGTCATATGAATGAATATGCGCAAAATGCAATGACATATGTACGTCATTACGGACGTCCAGACCTGTTCATAACCTTTACGTGTAATCCAAAGTGGATAGAAATTGTTCAACTGCTACTTCCCGGCCAAACTTCAAGTGATCGGCACGATATCACCGCACGTATATTCAGACAAAAAATCCGGTCGTTGATGGATTATATTGTCTTTGGTGATGCTCGATGTTGAATGTACTCAATTGAATGGCAAAAAAGAGGCTTGCCGCATGCTCACATTCTCATTTGGTTAATCGAAAGAATCCAACCAGACCAAATTGATGACATTATAAGTGCCGAGATTCCTGATCCCGAAATCGACTCAAACCTTCATGATGTCGTAATTACAAATATGATTCATGGGCCGTGTGGCTCCATACTCAGAGATGCCGCGTTATTACACCTGGAACCCTTCATCAAAGAAATTTCAACGTCGAAAGCAAGGCGATATAGTTCCTGGTTATCCGGATATGCGTTCTACTGAAGCTCTTGGCCGCATTTATACATTTCATCCGAATAATGGTGAATGCTTTTATTTGCGACTATTGCTGGTGAATGTTCGTGGGCCGACATCATTTGAGTCACTTCGAACTGTCAATAGTGTAGTATTGCCAACCTTTCGTGCTGCATGTCAGGAGCTCAATTTGCTTGAAAACGATACTCATTGGGACATGACAATGGCTGAAGCAACTGTTTCTGCATCTCCAAGTCAAATACGCACATTATTTGCGATCATTATTGCCACATGTTTTCCATCAAATCCACGTGAATTGTGGGATAAGTACATGGATAACATGTCAGAAGACATTCTGCATCGAGTTCGCGTACTTTCAGAAAATCCCCATTTTGAGATGAATGAAGAGATGCACAACCAGGCTTTGATTTCGATAGAAGACATGTGTTACCTTATATGCGGCAGTTTGTTAGCAAGATTAGGAATGCCATCGCCAGATCGTCGACCAAATGACGCTTTGGAACGAGAATTTCAGCGTGAATATGAATACGACACAAATGCATTAAGCCAATTGGTTCGAACTAATGTACCTTTACTAAATCCCCAACAAAAAGAAGTGTACGATACGGTGATGAACACAACTGATGGTGGAAATGCTGGCATGTTTTTCCTTGATGCGCCTGGAGGCACTGGCAAGACATTCCTCATATCACTGATTCTGGCTACAGTTCGTGCAAAGTCAGAAATTGCCATAGCAGTTGCTTCTTCTGGAATAGCGGCTACGTTGCTGGAAGGTTGTAGAACCGCTCATTCGGCATTGAAATTGCCATTAAACCTTTAAGCGGTTGAGGAACCAACATGTAACATAACGAAACATTCAGCAATGGCTAAAGTTTTGATAGCAAGCAAAATAATTATCTGGGACGAATGCACAATGTCGCATAAACGTGCGTTAGAAGCTCTGAATCGCACTATGCAAGATCTGCGTAATGACGCAAGATATTTTGGCGGTGCGTTGATTTTACTCTCAGGTGATTTCCGGCAAACACTACCAGTATTACCACGATCGACCGCAGCCGATGAGATCAATGCTTGCCTCAAATCATCGACATTGTGGCGTTATGTGAAGAAACTTCAGCTGACGACAAACATGCGAGTTGCATTACAAAACGATCCGTTTTCCGAAGTGTTCTCCAATCAACTGCTAACTATTGGTAATGGTCGTATCCTGTCCACGCATCGAATGGATTGATATCCTTTCCTCCGAATTTTTGTAATTTCATCTCAACGAAAGAGGAGCTCATCAACAGAGTGTTTCCTAATATAATTGCTAACCATAAGAACTACGATTGGTTGAGTGAAAGAGCAATTTTAGCTGCAAAGAACAAGGATGTGGATCACATAAACTTTAAAATTCAAGATAAAATCGTTGGTTCATAGCACTCCTTCAAATCTATCGATTGTGTAACAAACGAAGACGAAGCAACTAACTATCCAACTGAATTTTTGAATTCCTGGCTTGCCACCGCACAATTTACAATTGAAGATTGGTTCAGTTGTCATTATGCTTCGCAATCTAAATCATCCAAAATTATGCAACGGAACGCGTTTAGCGGCCACAAAACTCATGAGGAATGTGATTCACGCAAGAATACTAAAAGGAAAGTTTAGAGGTGAGGAAGTTCTCATTCCGAGAATTCCAATGATCCCAACCGATATGCCATTCGAGTTTAAACGAATCCAATTTCAAATTCGTCTCGCATTCGCCATGACAATCAACAAATCACAAGGGCAATCATTGAGTATTTGTGGCCTAAATTTGGAAAATAACTGTTTTTCACACGGTCAACTCTATGTCGCATGTTCCCGTGTCGGAAAGCCATCATCTTTATTCGTTTTCGCACCTGACAACAAAACGAAAAATATTGTTTATCATTGTTTATCAGAGTGCTTCAATGATATTTTTTTAATTTATTCAATAGTTTATTTATTATTCCCATTTTCATATTTTTTTAGGCAAAACAACGTTTGCCGGGTCAGGAATTTGAGGAGTGAATTTAGAGTATCCAGTTTTCTCACATGGATCAAAGCAACTCTTTTGTACAAACATTTATGCCGAAAGTGCAAAAACTAAAAATATTGTGTATTTTCTCAAAAACGCCGGGTCACACCAGCTAGTTATATATAAACAAATACGAAAGATAAATGAGTACAATATAAAGATGAATTTTTGTAATACAAAAGATATATGAATATATTGTAAAGATAAATTTTTATAATACAAAGGATAAATGAATATATATATAGGGTGGTAACTAAAATTATAATATGAATAATAGTAACTAAAATTATAATATGAATAATAGTAACTAAAATTATAATATGAATAATAGTAACTAAAATTATAATATAAATAATAGTAATATTATAATAAAGAATTGTAGCAATATAATAAAATAAATGTCCAAGCTACAACCTCGTAAACATTCCGCCAGCCTTGAACAGAATTTATGAAGTTCAATCGTCCTTCGGTAAGAGGCAAAATTTTGTCACAGGTCTTTGGAACGTTAAGGTTGCAGTTTTAATAGTAGCTACTCTAGCTCGGCCATCCGAACCAGCATGAGTTTTTCTCACACGACCAGGAAATTGTAGATTTAGTTTTTCATTTAACCATTTCGCCTTAGGTTGCAGATTCAACAGGTAATCATTTGACCATCGTAACCAAAAGTATTTAGACAGTTGTTGAACAAGTCTTCACTT
Source organism: Metopia argyrocephala (assembly GCA_963576795.1). Taxonomy (NCBI): domain Eukaryota; kingdom Metazoa; phylum Arthropoda; class Insecta; order Diptera; family Sarcophagidae; genus Metopia; species Metopia argyrocephala. Next base: position 24,706,291 of record OY756211.1, on the reverse strand, counting down.
AGAAATAGCTGACGTCTTCAAATGTGTCACATCCACTTTAGGCAAAGCATTTAGAGGTCTGCCAATTAAAGTGCCATGGGCTGATACATGGCAGGTGGTCTGAGTCAACTTGGACAAGCGATCGTGAGTTCAGGGTCGCTTCAATTCTTCCTCTTAGTTTAGGGTAGCTTGACCAAAGGTCCTCCGAAGGTGATATTTTACCGTGGAGTGTGGTGCCAAAGGTGGTATAAAGTACCATTGAATACCCTTTTTGGATAGAAAATTTTAAACGTTATTGTTAAATTCAGTATTTGTTACCGCTTTGTAAATTTCTCCTAGTTTCTTGGCAGCGCCTTAAAAGTTGGTACCATAATCACTGTGTATATGACCACAGAGTACTCTTCGGGCACGAAGAGGCATTAGGGCAGCAGCTAAAAAGGCATCAGGGCTTAAATTTGTAACTAGTTCCAGATGCACAGCTTTGGTGAATAGCCAAATGAATACGACCATGTATGATTTGACGATGTGAGACTTGCGCCCATTATGATGTCTATACTTTATGGGACCTGCGTAGTCGCAACCAATTTCATAAAATTGATACGCAGCATTGACTTTAAATTTAGGAAGATTGCCCATAAGCTGACACAGTTGGCCTCGGCGTTATAGCGTTGATAGACTGGACATTTGTCACACACTCGCTTAGCTACTTCACGTGCACCCACAATCCAATATCTTTGACGAAGTGTAGCGATTAGAAGAGTGATCCCTGCATTCAAATTTTTCAAATGGCAGTCATGAACAATCTTTGTGCAGTATAATTTAATGCTGGCTATCATATGGCAAACTAGCATGTTTGAGTCTGCCACCTACTCGTAAAATACCATAGTCGTCTAAAAAGGGTGACAATAGTTTTAGTTTTTTATTGATGATATTACATTAGCAAATTTAGAATCTTGAAAATATTTCTAGAATTCATTTTAGCATTTTTTATTTTATTCACCTGGAGTAGCAATTTATATTTGGACTTAAACCGAAAGTTGTTGTATGCTCTATAGATGTAAGCAAGAGCGCGAACCATACGTGGGAAGCGTGAAAAGCGATTACTTAAGTCTTCAACAATGTTAGTAGAAAATGAATTAGTTAAAACAACTTGTTTTTCTGAATGTAATTCTTGATTAGTTTTTAATTCTCTAACAGGAGTTGGCCACTCAGTTGGGTCCTTCAGTAGAAAGGATGGCCCTTGAAACTATATCGGGTCAAAAAAGAAATTGTCAAAAAATAACCGTTATTTTAAATTTTTTCAAAAAGTATTTATTTATTCATAAATAACTATCTTGTCCCCTTCAAAGTAATCCCCCTCAGATATAATACACTTATGCCAGCGTTTTTTCCAATCCTCGAAACACTTCTGAAACGCGGTTTTTGGTATCGCCAACAGCTAATGTTTCGATTTTTCTTTTATCTCCTCAATCGTAGCAAAACGCTTTCCTTTCATCGCTGTGTTCAGTAAAATAGTAAAAAATCGAAGAACACACCAAAACACGACTAACGTTTTTATCTCTCAAAAACAAACTGACAATCCAAAATGGTTGATATTACAGACATACATATGTACCAAATGCGAAAATCGAATATACGTAACTCACGAAATTTGAAAATAATGGCTAATTTCTTATCAGACCTCGTATCTCCATTTGACATCAGGAAGGGTGTCAAGAATATACCCAGTTCGATGGCCGATAAAAGTTTCCCATTAAGTGGGATGTGATGAGAGCCATCCTAATACAGTTTTGCTGTCGGATCAGCACACAATTTTACTTTTGTCTATATGCAGCACAGGCACCAAATATTCAAAAAGTTGCGCCAATAGATAGGCAGCACATAGTTCCATCCTGGGAATAGAGACTAATTTTATTGGAGCTACCTTTGTTTTAGCCATCACTATATTAGTAGACACTTCACCATCTGCTGTTGTTTTACGACAATAGACTAGCGCTGCATAGGCTGCACTGGACGCATCGCAAAACCCATGGTAAATGACATTTGTTTACGTAGAGAAAATAATTATAGGAATATTAATATTATTCAGTAAATAAAATTCAGAAAATAGTTGTTCAGCCATTGTTTTAATTTCAAGTGGAAGCTGATCGTCCCAATCCAAACTGATTAACCATAACAGCTATGAAATCCAACAAAGAGGATCAAACATTTTTTAAACTTCTAATAGCAGCCTTTTTTAGTTTCAAAGCAGTAATCTTTTGGTTGAACATTGTAAGAAGAACAATCGGCGGCAGGATTTCATATGACACCGAGAAGACAAACGGTAATATCGGTAGAAATATTCACTATACTCTATTCTATCATTTTCAGGAATATTAGTTAAAATTTTATTCTCATTAGTTGTCCATTTTCTTAACAGAAAGCCGCTAGCCGTAAGAAGCTGGTTTAAATCATCTGCTAATTTTTGAGCATCTGTTATAGTATTGGAGCCAACCATACAATCATCAACATAAAAACAGCAATTTATTTTATTCTTTACTTTTGGGAGAGACAATTTTAGATTTTTTTTTCTATACATATTTACGGATGGGAACTTCGGACAAGGTAAAGTCTCTGATTGGGGTCAACCTGGCAGCCTCCAGAACGATCCTTGTTCCCGTTGTATTCAAGTCGACATGCAGCCTCCTCGTGGCCCTCCTAGATAACATTCTAGCACCCGCTAGCTTGTTAACTAATATATGCGGCGATTGTCCAATCCCCTGGAGTTTAAATTTGGGTTGTGCGTAGGGCTTGAAGCTCACTACGTAAAAACATTTTTCAATGAAAGCTAAAACCAAACCCTCGAAAGAATTGCTACGATCCGAATGAAGGCAAAGTTTTATAATATCAGCCTTATTTGCGTTCGCGCCCCGACGGAAGAGAAGGATGATGCGGTCAAAGATGCTTTCTACGCAAAGCTCGAGGATGTATACGATAGGTGTCCGGCACATGACGCCAAAATTGTCCTCGTCGATTTCAATGCGAAAGTTGGACGTGAAAGTATCTTTGGCCCCACTGTCGAACAGTTTAGTCTCCATTATTCCACCTCGCCGAACGGCATGAGACTGATCGATTTCGCCGCGGCGCGAAACATGGTAGTCTGTAGCACCAGGTTCCGGCATCTCGATATCCATAAGGGCACCTGGCTTTCTCCCGATCGATCTAACAACAACCAGATCGATCACATTATGATTGATGGAAGGCATGTATCCAGTATACTAATCGTGCGCACATTTAGAGGTTCAAATGTCGACTCCGACCATTATCTTGTCGCAGCCAAGATGCGTCTGCGTATATGCGCGTCCAATACGACACGTTTAGTGTTCAAGGAAAGCTGGACATCAAAAAGCTGCGATCACAAGAGACAGCCAGGTCGTTTTCCGATCGTCTTTCTAACGAGCTCAATTACATCCCATCCTCTCTCGAAAGTAATGGTGGACAGTGATATGGTGACTGAAGAACAACAAAGCAGCTGGAACTGATGGTTTGCCAGCTGAACTCTTCAAGTATGGAGGCGATGAGTTGGTTAGGTGCATGCACCAGCTCATTTGCAGAGTATGGCTGGGCATACCAAGCGAGATATCACCGCAGCCTTTAATGCTATTGAACGAGTCCGATAAAATGGGTCTGGCGGTATATGAGAGCAAGACGAAGTACATGTTGTCGACGAGTAGAGACGTTGAACGTATCGGTTCCCAGGTTACAGCCGGCAACTATACATTCGATGTGGTCAAGGAATTTATTTACCGCCATTACCAGCAAGAATGATGGCAGTCTGGAGATCAAGCGAAGAATCACACTGGCCAACAGGTGCTACTACGGTCTCGATAGGTAACAGAGATCTCTCTCGTGCGACGAAGTTAACACTCTACAAGTCGCTTATTCTTCCGGTGCTTCTCTATGGTGCGAAAGCATGGACGCTGGTTTGTGCCGATGCAGCGGTCCTGGGAGTGTTTGAGAGAATAGTTCTTCGCAAGATCTTTGGTTCACTAAAGCAAGGCGATGAGTTTCGCATTAGGACAAACTATGAGCTGTATGAGCTCCTCGGCGACGTAGACGTTGTTCAGCGCATTAACATCCAGCGGCTGCGCTGGCTCGGCCATGTTGTTCGGATGGAAGAATCTGCTCCAGCGAAAAAGGTTTTCGATGCGAAGGTCACTGGACGTCGGCGTAGAGGACGTCCATGTTTACGTTGAAAAGACCAGGTAGATGGAGCCCTGTCATCAATTGGTGTGACCAACTGGAGAAGGCATGCGCTTAGCAGAGACGCTTGGAGACTAGTGTTGAGGCAGGCCGAAACCCGTTAACGAGTTGTTATGGCCAGCTAAGTAAGTAATATATTTACAGAACAGTTAGATGTTACCTTTTTTCTCTGCTTCTCATCAAATTATCATTGAAGGTGGAAAATATATATATTTTTTTTATTACATACATGTTTTTAGCTTAAGTATACTATAGATACATGTATTATTGGCCTTATGGGCTTCCAATGTATTGAAATTTAAATAAATAAATAAATAATTGTATGTTTGTATATATTATGTTAATATTCTAATCGAAGTATGTATTTACTTCCAATTATCAGGCCTGTTACCGAAATCCATTCCGATCGAAAGTGGAATGAATTTCGTATTTTGCTTCTCCAGAAAGCGTAAAACGAAAATTTTTTGCTGAATTAAACCACTTTCAGTTTCCCAAGTGGAATTGATATTTTCAGTGACTTAAATTAAAAAAAATGAATTAAAAGCACTTTTAATGGGAAACAAATATTGTTTTTGATTTATTTTATTGAAAAATATTTTTTTTAACATTTATTTTCTTAAAAATATACACATTTTTGTAATTGTTTCTGAAAGACGCTATCTCTTAAACCACAAATCTTTTTTTCAACAAAAATTAAAAATTTTCAAAAAGTTTATATTCTAGCAATAGGAACATCAAAACCAAAATAAAAAGAAATATTTCTATTCCCGGCATTTTTCTTTTATTATTAATTATTTTAATCTGTATAACTTTTTTATGCAGTTTGTTACAATTTTTTCAATTTGTTTTGCTCTTATTCGCTTAAAATACATTATTTTTGTTTTGGTATACATACATTATGTTGCCATATTTTAAGAGAAATATCGGAATTTGCTAAATCGATCGGAATCTAAAGAAGCTAAAACAAAACATCGGAATTGAAGATACGAAATGAAAACCATTCCGATCGTAATCTGTGATAGGCCTGTATATGTACATACATTACAGGTTTGAATTTATGTGGACTGTATGATTTGTTTACGTACATACATTTGTAAATATATATTTATATAAAATAGATATAGGTATTTATCTATATTTATGGTTATTCCTTTACGTTTTTCAAATTTAATTTTGCAACATGTTTCAATTTTTGTTTCGCAAAATTGTTGTTTTGTTTTGTAAAATATTCCACCTGTACCTATTTTCTTTAATATGAAATTTAGTTGAGAATATTTGACAGGGAAAGAGGGCAACTTATTGATTCATAGGTAACTGGTTGCCCGGTGAGACGGACCATGTATTGGTTTATGTAATGTACACCAATAGAAATTTATACATACCGTGAATATGCATGTATAATAAAGGGGGTTAATATAATAGTTTTATTAAACATACTTTTTAAACAAGGATACTTATAATTATTGTTATTGGGATCGTCCAAATTGTCCTTCTGTGTTGTTGTTGAGTTCGAGAGATAACTTTATGAGACAAAGTTAACACGTTAATAAAATAAAAATAATATCGGTTTAGAACAGCTGAGGTAGTATAGTTATGAGACAAAGTTAAAATCACTACTTAATTTGAGACAAAGTCTAACTAGCGACGTATGCAATCAGTTTTATTATAAATTAACGATTGTGTTTCCAGGTAAAATCCAAATTATACTGGAAAGTTGGAAGAGTTATTACTATAGCACAGAGGGACAATTTAGAAGTACTGTAAAAAGAAATATTTATAATAATTGCTTAAAAATATTTATAATCTTAAGTTCAATTTTTCAGAACATAATTTAATTAAATAGGACAAAATGATAAAAAATAATTTATTGTCCAATAGTGTTAAAATAAAGCTCCTGATTTTAGTTTAAAAGATTCCATGGTCAATGCAAATAATTATTTAAAAATTGGAAAGATTTGGGCAATTGAGCGTGATACCCCTTATAAAGCGGGGTTGAATTTGAACAAAACACAAATTATTTAGGAAATTATTGTCATTTCTTTTTTTAATATAATTTGGTAATTCTGCTTCCGGCGGCACACCTCCATCCGATGGTCCAAATTTTTTATGACGCTGAGGCATAACTGAGGTTCTAAGCCGTTAATGTGCCGAATTATATCATCCTTTAGCCCTTGAAATGTTGCTGGCTTACCGACGTACACCTTTTCTTTCAAATAACAACAGAACCTGGATGCTAAAGTTTTGCTTATTAAGAATTACAGTATTCCACGGATAATTACCTCGACAAAAATGTTAAAATTTTTGGGCAATTATGAGTGGAAGGCATTTAAACGAATTCGGTTAATTACCTCTTTGAGGTAATTAAACGAATAAGCTTAATTGCCTGTATACAGCCAATACATGTGAAAAGCACGTAACTTTATACATAAACTTGATAGACTTTAATTGCAAGGTTGTATCAAAAAGTAGTTTCAAAGTAAATTTAAAGCTGGCTACAGACAACGCAATGTGTTTCTGAAATCTGTTGCATTTCATTACAGATTGCGTCGTCTGAATTCGTGCTTCGTGTTTCACTTCGGGTTGCAATCCAGGTTTCATTAGCATCAAAATGTTTTGATATTTTTTGGTTGCATTGAAACAGATTGCATTGTTTGTATCGCTGTTTCATTATATTATGTGTTTAGTACATTAACAACAAGCAAGCCGTAAACATCTATGTAATTAAGAAAGAACAAAATGATAATCGAAAGAAATGAACACTGAGTAAATTTTATTAACTTATACAAAAGTTTACCTGAATTATTGGATGTGAAAAGTGATAAATAGGACAACCAAAAATATGCATTAGCATCTTTTTTTTCTGAATATTATTGACAAAACAACCAAAATATTATTTCATTTTAGGAAAACCTACGACGTTTAACCCCTATTTGTTACCGCATATTTTTGCATATTTCGTCATAAATGCATTCTTTTGCATTTTTCAAATTTTTTCATATTTGTATGGCATATTTTACAAATTTTTACATATGTTAGAAGAATTTATGTGTATTACCAAATTTTACTTTTTCAAAATAATGACCATATACTGACACATTACTTAAGTATATATAATCTATGAAATAATATCGGTACTCATGAAAACTCCTTTTTAAACTATTGCTCAATAGTTAATGTCAATTTGATGAAAACGTCAATGAAAAAAACAAATTAAATACAAAGCATAGAAATTTTACATACATTTATTGCATAATAATGAATTCTGAATTAAAAGTTACGATTTTTTCAACGTTGTTCCTATTGGGAAAAAATGTCCATAATTGCATGACATAAAAAAAACTTCAATTAAAAGTTTATTTTTAAATTAATAAAATTTTCATAAGAATATGCAGAAAATCTCGCAAATGATCGTTATGTAAATATAAAGGAAATTTATTTTATCTGGTTGGTGGCTAATTGTTACTCTTCATGTTTTAAAATGTTTGAAAAAAAAAAATATACGTAATTTTATATTTATTTATATTTATGTATTAAGAGTTTTTTGAGCATATTTTTAATGCTTAAAACTTTTTTTTGCATATTTTAGGCGCTTAAAACTAATTTTATAGAGCATATTTTTTTTAGTTGCCCTAGTAATACATATAAAAATAAAATTATAAGAGCAGCAGCATTTGAAAAATTATTAATTGAATATAAAAATATTGATATAAACGCAAGCATTGAAAAAGTTAAAAACGGGATAAGGGACATGCGAATATCATATAGAAGAGAATTAAAGAAAAAGTGACAAGGTGAAAAAGTGGAGCACTTCATCAATAACAACACTTGCTGCTAATTGAATTACTTCACGATTCATTTTCGCATCCGCTCTTCCGCGCGATGATAATGTTATAATATAATATAACAGAACTGAGATTGCGTTTATGGTTTCACTGTTGGTTTCAGTGTTTGTTTTAAAACATGAAACCTGAATGTGAAACGTGTTGCAGAAACAGATTGCGTTGTATGTAGCCAGCATAACGGACATTTTATGCCCATAGAAACATAGTTATGCTGCAGTTTTTAGAAAATAATTATTTTGGGTAATTAAACGAGGGAATTTTAAGTGTAATTTCGCTTTGGGGAAAATATATTTGAGGTAATTAAGCGAATAACGTAGTTAAGCAAAAGTTAATTAACCGTGGAATTTTATTAGAAAATGGTAAGAAAAAATATGGGGATTTAGAAATTGAGGTAAATAAGCGTGAAAGGTAATTAAACGTGGGACAATTATCCGGGGAATACTGTATTACTTGTTTGTAATCAATTCAGGTATGTTTTATATATAAAAGGAACATTTGGTAGTAACGAAAAATAATACAAATTTATTTTTAAATTTTTTTTATTTAAAATTTTTTTTTACAAACAATAATGAAATGAACGAGGTCCTAATTTTGTACAGAAGTTTACCTTACTTTTTTATTTCGGCTAAAACCGAACAGTAAATCCTACTTTATATGGACAGAGCGAGGACTGTTATTTCATTTATAGGTTATACAAAGTGAAGTTGTTGTGGTAATATGAAATAACAGCTTAAGTCGACATAGGTCCCTATAAATTTGTAAATTTGATGTTGTATTTTTAAAATTGCAATTTTGATTTACAATATTTATTTTTATATGTAGAAGCCCATACAACGAAACATTTGGGTCTTGTGAATGATAATCGGGGCCAAAACTTTCAAATAATTTACTAATTTAGAAGGATCATTGAAGTCAGGGTAGTACTCTAATATTACTATAACATACCTTTGTTGTGTAATAACTCCGTTACTTAGAGTAAAATTTACACCTTAAAAATTTTAAGCTATATTTACACCACCTAAGTTCTCGGCTGAGTTAATTGTCAAAAACGAAAAAAAAAAAAAACAGTTTATGCTTGCCTGAGTGTCAAAAACCATATCTGGGGGGTTACACTTTGTATTTTATTTCGAATTCATAAAAATTTACTAATTTTCGAAAAATGTTTGTATTCATTATTATTGATTTTTCAAATTGGAAATTTCTTTCGAAAGCATATTCGAATCGAAATACAAAGTAACCGCTCTAAGTTTATCAGATTCGGTATTACACTACTTATACATCTAAGACAACAACAAAGATTCAACCAATGAGAACATCCTCTCTCTGGCCCTTCAATAATCCATATCCAATCCTATTATTTTTTCATTTTTGTTGCCATTGCTGAAAAATTTTGTTTCTTTTTTCTTTTGTATTTTTCGTTTAAAGTTTTATGAATACGGGCATTAACAACAAAAACAAATGTATGGTTCATATTTCATATAATCTGGAATAAAACTGTTACAATATACATAAAAAGACAACAACAAATAATTGGGTCCGGTAACTCTAAGATTATAACAGTTACAACTCAGACGGCAATAATTTTTAAAATAGAAAGTGTTCTATTTGCATCTGAGCTCAGACAAAACAATAAAAATTAAATTAGATTTGTAATTAAACTATCTGCGTGCGCCTGTGATATAAAACTCAGGTGGTGTAAATATAGCTTTCTTAGTTTTAAAAAAATGTAGAGCAGAAACTACCACAAAACAAGTAGAATACATAGGTTGCTTTGAATTTAACTGCCTACCGGTTTAAGGAATAGTATGGGCATTTTTTGTGCAAGAACAATCTGAATGTTAATTATTTAAAGGTCTAAACATTTAAATATTTTTTAATGCTTTATTTATTATAATAAACATTGATGTAATCGTTTACTCAACTTAAAAAAGAACAATTAAAATTTGTAATCAATTATTAATTTTATTTTTTAAATTTTAGCAGTTGTGGAGCCGATAATTTTACCTTTCCAGGCATATTACGGGCTAACGTTTCTTCACGAACACTTTTTATTAAATCTTTTTCTCTTGAATTACATGCTTTGTCCTTTGAAAATAATGATAAAGCAGTTTTTGCAGCTCGTCCTCTTTTTCCAGTTCCAGGAGTAATTTTTACTTTATATCTAAAAGAAAAAGCAAATTTATGTATAGTTTTATATACTTTTTAAAATATTTTTAATATTAATACCAACTTGTAATTTTGAAGTGCTTGATATGGTGCTACCATGGGTATGACAAATAATAATTCATCTTCTTCCAATGGTTGACCCGTTAAGGAGTCAAGTATTTCTACGTCACCCTCTATTGGGACATCATCTATCTCTTCAACTTCGCAATGTTGCATCTGCTTTGGTTCTACTTCATGCTTATGTTTACTTATTTTACCCAATAAATTTTCACCTTCAAGATTATTAACCAATGGAGTTTGATTGTTTTTTCCGGCAGAGCTTAAAATTTGCATTCGCATTTGTCTTTCTTCGTCGTCTTGATCCTTGTACTTAGCTTTTATTTTCTTTAGCTTACCTTTTTGACCTCGTTTTACCGCTTGTGGATAATTTATATTTTGAGATGTATCAATAGTAGAATGCATTTGCTTATTTTGCTCTTTTTGAGATTTACGAGTCTTTTCTTCCCTGCGTCTCTTTGAATTTTGCTGCTGTTTCTTACGAGATGGGGTTGCTGAAATAATAATCGACTCTTCCGTTTCTTCTCTTTTTGAGAATATATCGTCGTTCTCTTCGACTACAGTTTGGTGAAAAAATTTTTTAGTTTTTGATAATTCATTGTCTACGGTTATTCTTCCTGTATCGTGTTCAACTTTTAACTGAATATCAGGAAATACGTTAGACAAACGTTGACCAAATTGATCTTCTGATTCGTTACGAGTTTCATTCCTTACACTTTTGCCTTCTTTTTTCGTATAATTTGTACTAAGTTTATTATTTTTAACTGTATCGGCATTACTATCGTTATGATCTCCTAATTCAGTTTTGGTTATATTACAAAGATTTTCGTTATCAAAGGTCATCGATTCCATTTCATTACCTATTAATAGCTCCTGATCTTCTTCAAAGCTTCTTACCTTTCGATCTCCACGATGTTTTTCTACGAAGCCGTCTTCTAATTTAAAAAGTAAAGTAAGACCCATAATCAAATGACATGATGGCAGAAAATTCTTTTTTCCACGAATCATAAAACTGCCTGTTCCTAAGTATTCGCCAGAAGGAGCAGTTTTACTAACTTGATTACTATTCACCCAGTATGCATTCGTTACTACTTTTGCATCCCATGCTACACTGTATGAGATAGCCATGGTTGCTGCTTCTGAAAGAGTTTTTGGGGGAACATCTCTTCCATTCGGATTTCGTATAACAACACTCGAGGCGCCTTGGATCTCAGCATGAACATAGATGTCTGCAGACCGCATATACCTTTTTTAGCATAGTAATATTTAATTATTAAATAAAAAAAAAAATAAATAAATAAATAAATATACATTACTTTAATATGTGATAAATTGAATACATATGTGGATAACCAATTAAATGGATTAGCAATTCTTTAAATTCGGTAGCATAATTTTAATGGATGCCAATAAAATAACTCTGCACGCCTTTTAGGTAGCACAACAGTCAAAGTTGGCAAAATGTAATCAGTTACACCTACAATGTACGTACGTCGCACAGTGTCGTGTTTTCATATAACGAGCGGCCAAAAATAGAAGGAGTTGACGTTTACTTATAAAATTTGGCAACTTGATGAAAAATAGTCAAATTGCAAATATGGAAAATTTCAGAGCTAGGATTCGGGTCTTTCCCATATAACCTAAATATTAAAAAAAAGTTCTACCATTATGAAATATTGTACACTGTTAGTTAGAAATATATTTTATTATTATTATTTATTTAAACTCAACATTTAATTTTATATTTATTTGAAATAAACGGTTAATAACTAAACCAAAAAATATAATTTCAAAAATATTAAAAAGAAAAACAAGTATATATTCATTAATGACAAATTTTAAAGTCATTCTAAAATTACAGTGCGAAAGGTGTAGTGCGGAACAGATTTTGGAAATTTAGCTGCCCCATCAGATAAACTAATGATTGCAAGCAAAAAACACATTTTAATATTTCATAATGTCTTTAAATCTGAACCGCAAAATATTGGTATAAAATATTTTATTATTGAGTCATGTGAACGAATGACCCTAGAGTGGTTTGCCGACACTTGTTCTCAACACAGAATAGAGGTATTCGATTTTCTATTATTGATACTCCTTCGAAAACATTGCTCTTGGACTACAGGAAAAGAAAGTTCCAAAAATATATATTTTATCCAATAAATAATTTTTAAAAAAGTAACTTTATTAGCCTTTTTATAGAGATGAAAATCCTCAAAATATACTTTTTGATGCTTCAAAGTATAAAGTAAGAAATAATTTTAATATCGATTACACGGTGCTACAGTGAAAATATACTTGGAAAGTGACCTAGTGTACGTTGTAGGCCTTATTGAGTAGATCATAAATCAATTTTTAAAAGTTCGGAAACACCCTCAAATTTCGGAGTTATTCCGAAAAAACTATTTTCGGGTAGGTTCGAGTACTTATAAACGCGTAACTCAGTTAATTTTAATCCGATTTTAAATTTTTAAACGGTTTCAGAAAGAAGAAATATGAGCCTTTTTAAGTATGTACACATTTTGGTATATATATTAAATTTTTGTAATATTATTTTTAATTATATCTGATTTTAATTTTATTTTTTCTAAATTTTTTTACTTTGGCGCCATTTTTTTAAATCAGATTGTTTAGAAACATACCCTTATGTATATATTTAATTAAAGCTAATTTAGTTCTGAGTTAAGCCGGCTTCCAATAAATAAAATCGAGTAAAAAATAAAAAACTTATTAAGGTTTTTCAAAAGTTAAAATCTTGATTTTACAAATATGTATTGATCAAGATACTACATTATTCTTTATTTTTAGTCTTATGATTATGAATAAATAATTTTGCCACCATTACACCTCAAATTGCAAAACATGAAGCAGTTCGTGAAACGCCTGGATATGGAAAGCGATGCCTTTTTACACTTAAAATCAGTTTTCCCAAGAATAAGTGAAGCAAAAATAAAAGAAGGTACAAATCCTTATTGATTTCTAAACATAAGTAATTGTATTATTTTTTTATTTTTGTTGGACCTCAAATCCGCAAAATCATGCTCGACGAAGAATTCGCAGTGACATTAAATGTGTGGAAAAAATTGCATAGAGAAGCTTTATTAGTTTATGGGAAAATTTTTTGGGAAATGAAAAAAGTGAAAATTATATTGATGTAGTAAATGAATTTCGTGAGACTTTTGTAGAAATGGAATGCAGTATGTCCACTGAAGTTCATTTTCTGCATGTACATATAGATTTCAATGAATGATTTCAAATAATTGCTGGTCACTTAAGCGAGAAACAGACGATTTGATGTACAAGCGAAAGAGGTCTAGTAAGCACTTTTATCAAATATTCTAAATTTCTAAGTAAAATAATTTGATTACTGTTAGTTTAAAACATTTATATACTCATATCATGATAAGACTAAAAAAATAAAGAAAATGTAGTATCTTAATCAATACATATTTGTAAAAACTAAATTTTTAACTTTTGAAAAACCTTAATAACTTTTTTATTTCTTAATCGATTTTATTTATTAGAAGCTAGTTTAACTCAGAACTAAATTAGCTTTACTGAAGTATATACATAAGGGTATGTTTCTAAACAATCTAATTTAAAAAAATGGCGCCAAAGTTAAAAAATTTAGAAAAAATAAAATTAAAGTCGGATATAAATTAAAATAACACTGCAAAAATTTTATATATGTATCAAAATGTGTACACATTTAAAAAGGCACATATTTTTTCTTTCCGAAACCGTTTAAAAATTGAAAATCGCGTTAAAATCAACTGAGTTACGTGTTCATAAGTACTCGAACCTACCCGAAAATAGTTTTTTCGGAATAACTCCGAAATTTGAGGGTGTTTCCGAACTTTTAAAAATTGATTTATGATCTACTCAATAAGGCCTACAACGTACACTAGGTCACTTTCCAAGTATAAAAAAAGTTGCTCATTTGTAGCACCGTGTTATTAATTATTTATTCTTAACATAAAAAAATTGAAGTACATTTTCTTTTAAATATGAATATATACATACATATACAGTTACGAGCAGATAAATAGGTTCACATCACATTTTTTGATAAATTGTAACGAAGTTTTCCGTTACATAATATAATTTTATTATTATATTATTTGTATTACTAATTTTGTATTATTTAATTCTATATTTTATTATCAAAATTGTTTCCATTTAACATACCATATTCAAATTATTATCATAAATAGGGTATTAATTATCTTTTGCTGTAATTATCATTAACTCTTACTTCATTCAATACATATCATTTAGGGCCACTTTTTGAGTTGGAGATTAAAGTCAAGTTTACGATTTAGTCACCTAATCTAAGATTAAATTTAATCCGGTATAAATTGTGTTTTGTGTTTTTGAGTAAGAGTTTAAACCTACTAGTATTGCCATACTGAATAAGACAAATGTCAAATATATTTTCACAACATTCTACTTATGTATACCATACATATACATTTTCATAACACTTTGTTTTTGTTATTAATGAAAAAATAATTCCGCCAAATATTTTTGAGCATAATAAAGAGTTAAAACATTTATAAAAAAAGATGTCTTCAAACAGTGAAGAAAAAATATTTAATATGAAAATTCGAATTTTACTTCAAGTGAAGTAACCTATTTATTAAAATTAAACAAAAAAACATTATAGAGTGCAAAAAAAAACCCATGTGCTGAACCTGGCCAACGATATTTGTGATCATTCAAATCTTTATCAGCACTGGAACAATCCATTTTTACTTAACTTTTAATTTTTGTGTTTTCTTCTATTAAATAAATGAATAAATAATACAATATTTTCAACAGTTGTTTATATTACACACATGGAATTTGACAGTTCTCCCTTAAGATTAAACTACCAGCATCGGTCGATTAAACTAGCAATTAACAATAAGATTATGTCAACCCAAAAAGTGAAATCAAAGATTAAAGTTAATTTAATCGCTAATCTCCAACTCAAAAAGTGGCCCTTAATATACTTAGAAATAATATTAATTTAGTTACTAATTATGTCCCTTTTGATAATTTAAATTGTAATTAATATTCTACTCATTTTATTATTATCATGGTGTGTTCGGCACTCTCAGTTAATAAGAGTGTAAAACTTATTTCATTTATTTGCTCTTAACTCACTCTTTATTTTTCAATACGACTCATATGACTCTTGATATCAGTTTTATTTACCACTACCTTTGTATGTAAATAAATGGTTCTCTTGTGTGGTAATTCTGGTTCTCTGAGTTTACCGACACAACTAGGCTTATGGATTTCTCGTTGTAGTGATAGTAACTCACTCTTTATTTTTCAATACGACTCATATGACTCTTGATATCAGTTTTATTTACCTTTGTATGTAAATAAATGGTTCTCTTGTGTGGTAATTCTGGCTCTCTGAGTTTACCGACACAACTAGGCTTATGGATTTCTCGTTGTAGTGATAGTAACTCACTACAGTTGAACTTCTCTGTGCACGACTACTCTGTTGCGAAGTATTAGTAGTGACAAGCTCTACTACATATTCAGTTGGGCTTTGGCTGTCGTAGTGATCGGACAGCCGGTACGAGTTTTTACAGCTCTGCTCGCAGCCGGTCACGAAAACAGTCAAGCCCAGCTCAATGTAGTAGTGCAAAGGGTCCCTACTGATACAAACGGTCATAGGGCCCAGGCAACAGTAGTAGTGCACAGGGAATAAACTGGTACTTACTGCCATTTATCCCAGGCGTAGTGGTGTAGTTAATAGTACCGGTACTAATACTAACACACTAACACCCACAAAGAAAACCCATGAAGATGTCTGGCTTTGAGACTGAAAGGTCTCTTCTGGACTGGCCGCCGAACGCTACACACGGTGCACGGGTAATCTATATAGCTTGTTTTTTTTATATAAGAAAAATTATCTTGAGCTACTGAGCACGCCAGTTTATTTCTTATACTTTTGTTTAAATAAGTATATATTTTTTTTACTTAAATAAATTGTATAATTTTTTTTGTTAAATAAACTGAATTTGAAATTAAATTTAATTCAATCGAGCAATTTATTTAACGGATCCTGGACGAGCTGAACCTACCCCGGAAATACTGTTACAAAATACGCCTTCAAATAACTTAAACAGCGGTAATATACAATAAAGCGATATTTATTACATTAAACATAAATAATCACATAAAATGTATTTAATTATAATTAAAAAAAAAATGAGAAAAATTTATATATTTAATATATTAATTGATGCCTGTCGAGCAAATAAATAGGTTCATTGAAAAGAGAATGACATTTTTATACAAAAAAAGTGCAATTGCAAGAAAATTTCTAATATTTTGTTGAAAATCCCTTATTTTGAATCACCGCCGAACATCTCCGGGGCATTGATTCGACAAGTGACTGACAAGTCTCTAATGGAATTGAGTACCAAGCTTCCTTCACTTTTGTCCACAAATCTTCTTTATTTTTAGCCTTGAGTGGTGCAATTTTGTCCTTAACGATTCTCCAAAGATTCTCAATGGGATTTAAATCCGGCGATTGTGAAGGCCACTCCATTAATTTTATATTTTTCTTTTGGAACCATTCTTTTACGATCTTAGAAGTATGCTTGGGGTCATTTTCTTGCTGGAATTCATACTTTAAAGGCATTTCCTACTCGGCATACGGAAGCATTACTTCTTTAAGAATATGCAGATAAAGATGTTTGTCCATATTTTCCTTGATCCAGAATATTGGCCCAACACCGTACCAGGAAAAACAACCCCATATCATTATGTTGCCGCCGCCATGCTTTATTGTCTTCGTGGTGTACTTTGGATCATATGCTTTATTTTTTGGACGCCTTACCCATGTTCTTCCATCAGGTCCGACTAAGTTTATCTTGGATTCATCAGACCATAGTATGTTTCTCCATTTTTTTATACCTTCCGGGCCGGCCCACTCAGCATGTACTTTTGCAAACTCAATGCGCTGTTTTCTTTGTCTGTTATTAAGCATTGGAACCTTCAGGGCCGATCTTCCGAATAAATTTTTTTCTCTTAAACGACGTCTAATGGTCCACTCTGATACGGGAAGCTTTAACTCATTTTTCAGCTGAACTGCGGACATAAAAGGATTACAAGTTGACAACATCTTAATGCAATCATCGTCTCTTTTCGAGGTTTTTCGCTGTTGACCTCTTTTAAGTTTTTGTTTTGGAGTCTGCAATGCATTTCTTATCATATTCTGCGATCTCCCAAGAATTTCAGCAATTTTCCGTTGGCTATAACTGCGGCTGTGTAGATCATTTATAATCTTTTTTTCCTCTTCACTACAATGTTTAGAACGTCCCATTTTTTAAATTTTTAGAAGTATTTGCTTTAATAAGCTCTATTAAAAGGCTGAATCTAAAGTTTTCTACAATAATTTTTATAATTTTGGCGTTTAACATTTTAAACTAACAAATTTTTCAAAGTGAACCTATTTATTTGCTCTTTGATTTTATACGGTAATTTTTTTTTTTAATTTCGGGCAATTTTTTACATATTAATTTAATTATTGTGATGCAGTATTAAAAGTGGGTATTTGCTTTAGTAATTAGCGACTTTTCCTTTTTTATCGCTGTAATGTAACCTATAGTCAAACAAAATTGATTTATCATTTTGATGTGAACCTATTTATCTGCTCGTAACTGTATATAATTCATACATACATATATAAATTGTTTACACGAGTTATTGAGCTACATACTTTTTGTTCAAGTTGCTTCAATCATAATGGCCCTGACTGTATTGGAAACAATACTTTTGGTGGTTGATTTATTACTTTCAAAATTTCTCTCTATTATTTATCACTCTCAACCGTTATTATTGAATTCGCCGCAATTAATCTTTTTCTTATTGTTTCTCGTATATTTATTGTTCATTAGTATTTTTATGGGACAGGAGTTTTTTAGTTATTAACTATCCATCAAGTAAAGAAATTAAGTGTACGGGAAGAGAATTCCTTGTGAAAAAATAATCAAAAGAAAAACAACAATAAATTTGTAAGCCCAAATTAATACACTTCGTGTTTTTTATTCTTGTGTCTCCTTATTTCCCAATATAATATTTTGAGGTAAATATTTTGTCTCGTTCCCCATACAAACAAAAATTAAAAATGAGTATGTAAAGGATTTTCTGGGGTGTAGTTTTAGAGAGTTTATTTTGCATCGGAATTTATTTTTCTTCTACCGAGTTCAGAAAAGTGGTTTGCCATCTCAGCTTTGTTCCGAATTTACCTTTTCTCACTCTACAAGAAATCCTCAAATTACTATCCCTAGGATCAGGTGTAGTTCTTTTGAGCGGTCCTTTATTGTTAGGGTGGCTCGATGTTGGAATTATCTGCCTCTTGACCTTCGCCTATTTTCTTACTCTAATAATGCATTTCGGTTAAAATTGTTAAGGGATTTTTCTGCTCGCAACTGAACTTTCTTTTGGAGCTTTTATTACAAATATTTTTCTAAATTTTCTGGATAGTCTACTATTGCATTGGACCATACATATGTATATACATACATATCATTATTTTATATTATTTTCTTCTTAATTTGTGGCTGGGGAGCCAACTTGTTAGACGCATTTAGCTTACTGTATTATTTATAATTAATTATTTATTTTTTGTACTTTTTCCATATACTTACACATGTTTGTAAATTCAGAATTCCTCTTTCTTTTGTAATATATATATTTATTGGAAGGGCTTTTTATATTACTTGAAAATATTTAAATAAAATAAATAAATAAAAAAAAATAAAAATACCATTTTTTCCATTTTCTTATAATTGAAAGATCATCAATTTATCATTCGAAAATTTGTCTTTAATGAATATATACTTGTTTTTTATATTTTTGGAATTACATTTTTTGGTTTAATAGTTGAGCTTAAATAAATAACAATAATAAAATATATTTCTAACTACATTTTATTACGATATTAATAATATAATAAAAATAGGGCGCCATATATACGATGCAGATTATTGTATTTTCCTTCGCGCAATTACAAATTAAGTATGCTTTGCCCTACACTAGCTTACATAGTCGTATCGGAGCACTGTATTCTTTATTACAAAAATATTTGAACCAACAACATTCTTTAAGTTTTAAGAATAAAAAACAATGAATAAGAAACACAAAACTGACAACAGAATAAGCAATAGTGTGTTAAAAAAATTATCAAAGCTGAGTAGGAAAATAAACAAAATGAAACGTTTCGTTTCGTGAAAAGTTTAGTTTTTTGTTTGTTTTCACACTCTGCTTAAAATATTTTAGTGGAAATTATTTTACACATGTGATAAAGAAAATAAAAAAGAAAATTTTTTTATTTCCTGATTTTAGAGTAAAATATTGAGTGAAGTTTTACCCATGAAAGTATTTTATTTAATGCAAATATGTCATACTATGTTTAGAATGAATAGAATATAGTACATAATAAAATTAGGTCCCGGTATTCATGTATAAAAATTTACACACACAACATGAGTGCTGCGAGAATCTAGGCCGTAATCTTGACACAGGGTTGTAAAGGCCAATTATGTATGTATGTATGTATGTATGTATGTATGTATGTACATAATAAAATTTTGTAAATTAGTTTTAAGCAATATTAATACTGGTAACATTTTTACCAGAGTTGGGTTTATTGCATTGAATTTATAATGCATTTTCGTCTGCACTACCACTAAATGACTTAGTATTAATGCAGCAATATTCCAGCCACCACTAAATCCAGATGGAAATAATTCACCACTAAATAAAACCATTTTAGTGGTAGTGGAAAAATAATGCATTAAATAAAACAAATTTAGGTGGTAGTGGAAATTTATTGCACTAAATGAATCGATTTTAGTGGTAATGAAAATTTAGTGCACTAATTCTGAATGAATAGCGGCTGGAAATATTAACAGTCCGCGCCATTAAAATCTTACCTATGGTGAACTGAATAATTTATTACATTTGAAAGTAAGATGTGCGTCACTATAAACTGTAACACATCAAAAGTCAAATAAAAACTGACTGGAGTAAAGCTAGAGTTAAAAATAAAACAGTTTTATTTTGCATTTTTATTACAGATTTATATTCTGTATTATTTTATTTAAAAATTAATTTAATTTTATACATTTTTTTATTTTATTCATTATGCCATCCATAAGCAATGTTATAGTGTTTTCGGTGATTTTTTTGGTACCAGCTGTCCATTTATATCGAAAACTAGTAATGGTTTTGGGAACAGATGTACTCTTCTGTAGTTCTCTTTTGACCAGAACCCAATATCTTTCAATAGGCCGCGGCTCTGGGCAGTTTGGTGGGTTAGCCTTTTTTGGAACAAAATAACATTATTTTTATTATACCAGTCTATTGCGCTTTTACTGTAGTGACATGTTGCCAAATCTGGCCAGAAGAATGTTGATATGTTGTGCTGTCTTAGAAATGGGAGCAACCTCTTTTGAAGACACTCTTTGATATAAATATCTGAGTTTATTGATCCCAATGTAACAAACGATGCACTTCTGTTGCCGCAGCTACAAATAGCCTGCCAAACTTGGAACTTTTTGGAAAATTTTGATAGTTTTTTAGTTCGGAACTCTTCAGAAACATTGCCTCTACTATCCGCTACATAAAACTCGTGGACAGGAAGCTGCGCAAAGTCTGCAAAAACGTAAGTTTCATCATCCATTACACAACATTCGAACTTTTGAAAAAATTCTTTTTTGAGGAGTTTTGCTCTTTTTTTTTTTTGCTTCAATATTCTTCTTAGCATTTCTATCCGGAACTTTTTGGACTTTAAATGTTCTAAGGCCAGCTTTAGCTTTAACTCGGCGCACAAAACTTTTCGAACATTGCACGCGCCGGGCCACTTCGCGACCAGAAATGTTTGGAAGAGCCAGCAAAAGCTTCTCAACCTTTTTGGCTTTCGCGTCGTTCGTTACCAGTTTTGCTTTACCTGTTCCAGGCTTTCTTTCAATTTTTAGGTTTTTGTTGAACTTTTTGACCACTCTGGAAACACATTGCCTGGTCACGTGGACTTCCCTAGCAACTTTTCTATAACTCCAATATGGTTTTTTTTTTGAATTATTTGAATAATTTTTGTATGCACTTGTCTTTGATTATCCATTGTGAACACTAACAAGTCAAATTTGACAAACTGATACATTTTAAAATCTGACACATTTTTCAAAGATATTGTGATTAAGAAAAATAATTTTGATTAAAGGTGAAAAAAGTTATTAAGAAAAATGGGTGTTACACTTTATAGTGACGCACATTTTACTTAAATTCTTATTTAAATTCTACAGGCGGACTCAGTAAATTAAGAAAATAGCATTTACTACAATTTATTTTGACATTGACTTAAGCTATGTATGTACATATATATCAATATTATATCTGTACAAAATTGGGTATTGGGTTAAATTCGTTGGAGTGGACTGTATCTTTGAGAATATGCCAATTTTGTTATCATATATAATTTCTCATGAATATGAGAAATATATATGTATATAGAAGTAGGATTTGGTTATGTGTGAAAACAAATAAATTAGGAGATTAGTGTTACGATTATTTATTTGTTTTTGGGATTAGAGTAGATGAGCTCACCTTATATCTAGTTGGTTACAAATATGTTTAATAAATTTGGTTTACTGCAGGATCAGATTTCAGTATAAATATTCAGGTTTATTGAAAGATTCAATAATAATTGACTTATGATTTTAGACAAAGTTTTAATTATTTAAATTTACTTATTGTTTTAATTATTTGATAAAAATATTAAATTTTAGTTTAACAAAAGGTTGAGATTGTACTCAGTTGGCGGTAAGTTGATAAGTGAAGTTACAATTTTAATTTTTTAAACATGAATTCATTTTAGTATGATAAACATTACTTTAACATAGTCTACAAATTTTATCTTTGAATAATTCACAATAACATGTATCTTGTTCGTTACATTACCAAATTCTTTTTAATTAAAAATTACAATTCAAAACCGTTAATTTCAATTCAAATATGTATAAATCGCATCAAATTACGATTTTATACAATATCCATATATGAAGGTATATAAAAACCATAGTGGAACTGAGGTAGTGGAACTAAATTTCCATTCCACTATAGTGCCAATGGAGTTATATTCCATTACCACTAATTATTCAAAATTAGTGAACTAAATTTCCACTACCACTAAAATCGATATATTTAATGCAATAAATTTCAACTACCACTAAAATCGTTTTATTTAATGCACTAAATTTCTATTGCCACTAAAATTTTTATATTTAATGCAATAAATTTCAATTACCACTAAAATCGTTTTATTTAATGCACTAAATTTCTACTACCACAACATTTTTTTTATTCAATGCACTAAATTTCCACTACCACTAAATTCGTTTTATTTAATGCATTAAATTTCCACTACCACTAAATATAAGAGGAGATAATGCACTATTTTTACCACTACCACTAAATTTAGTGGAAAATTAAATCTAATGCAATAAACCCAACTCTGTTACTACTATTCTGTAATTAGTGGAATCACCCTGATTTTAAATAAGGTCCCAAAAGCGTTTTGGCATTGAGTCCACAAGTCTTTAAAACATATTGGGCTATAGCCATAATCAAACAAAAAAGTCGGTTTTATTTAAAAACAGTTTTAAGTTAGTAAAATGTTTTTATTTTGTTTGTAACTATAGTCAAAATAAAAGTATATTTTAAATCAAACCGGCTTTTAATGGGTGCCAACTCAAATGTAGAAATCGTTTTCATACATTTTGTTACAAAAAAAAATATTAAAACGGAAACCCAAAAAAAAAAAAAATTTTTTAAATTGTTGAATTTTTAAATAAAAAAGAAAAACAAAATGGAAAAGGTAAGATATATTTAATTCGTATATAGAAAGCACTTTTATGAATGCATGCTTTTTTCTAGTGATATCGATGTTCATGTACAAATCTATTCATTTATTATTTAATACATATTATACTGTTGTGTTAATTAATTCATTTATACTCTAAGATTAGTAGTATTAGTAACTGTCTTAGTATTAGTAACAGCAGCTTTCATGAATCAATTTCTGTTTGAACTTTTATTCACACATAATACGAGTACATACATGTATGTACATATATATAAATGTAACTAATTAAAAAAAAGCAAAATTTTTGTTAATTAGAAATATGTGTGTATGAAAATTGTTCTAAATACATTTCCAGCCAACTACCTTGGCTGGACTCTTTATACGCACATGCGTGCAATCGATGGCTCCTATTACGTTGGGAAGTCACGCCAATTGGTGAAATTTTCTTTTTTCATCAACGAATTTAGCACTATTTGGAACCGTCGAAAGCAATAGTGCAATTTTTTATAAAAATTTTTTATGGCTCTACCGAAAGTTACCAGAGAGATATTTTTTTTTTATTTGAGACCAATACTCAGGGGTAAACCCCTACTAAATGCTGTGCATTGTATTGGAAAGAACAGTACATATATTATTATTAATTATATTATTATTAAGCGCCTTAGGAATAAGACAAATTGCTGTGAATTGATCATTCAAAGGCCAGTGTTATACCTTCACAATTGAATGATCAAACGCAATTGCGTCATCGTTGCATGTTGATTGTGTGGTGAGTGCCTTCGCTAAGTAGGTTTTAGTAGGTTTAGCTGTTATCTGCTACTTTCCAATAGGTGGGATCTCTGGAGATCAGCTAAAAAAACTACTTTAAAGTACAATGCCTGCGAGCTTATTAGATGCAGTGTCTCTTATATTTTTTCGTTGGTGTTTTTTATCGCGTTTTAAAGTTAAATCGAAATATTTTGTTTTCTAAAAAATTTTGACATCATCAAAAATAAGCCGATAGCCGTTTTACTTACTAATGTCGCTTTGATGGGCATTTTTTCCCAAAAACCGCAATGTTGTTAAAACTTAGAGGCTTTTATGGGAATGGGTAAGCTATTTGTATGTTGTTTGTCATCCACTGAACTTAGTAAGAAACGTGTTGTTTCCTTATCAAATCTATACCTGGCAAAAAATTCGCCATCATCTAGCTAAAAAGGCACAAACCTTTTCCTATAAATTTTGTGCTTTCTTTCATCTCGCAAATTCTTCAAAATAGCAGCATTTTCTGAAACTCCGGATTCAAACCAGTTTAAGGATAATTCGTTACAGGCGGTATTTATTGCCATGCGGGCCTCAAAATTATTCACACAACTCAAAACTAAATCAACAGGTTGTCCTGGATTTAAACCGCCATGTGCAATAGTGTTTAAAAATTTATCAAACGATTCTACGGTTGTAATGTTGTAATTGTGGGTTTCTATTGTTACATCTGGATTAATAAATGTCAATGTACTAGCCGCTGCCTCTACCTTCGATTGTCCAGCTTGATCTGGTGTAAAAAATAAACGATTCATATTGGCCAATTCAACTTTGTCGTAATCGAATAATATTAATTTTCCAACACCGCAGCGGGTCAGCATGTCAGCAGTCACACTACCAACACCACCCACTCCTACTACAGCCACAGCCTTCTCACGTATACGTTCATATTCTTTTACAATACCCATACGTTGTAGAGCCATCAAACGACTATAGGGATTTGAGTCTACCACCTCAGCCGACATTTTTTCAATACGTTGTCTCGCAGCCTGAAATTCATTGTGTTGATGGTCTAACGCCTGCCTTAATTCTTCTAATTTTGCTTGCAATTGTTCAATGCTGGACATTTTTTTAAAGATTTAAATAAAATTAACAATAGTTGTGTTCATTTACTTTACTTGCAAAAACTAGTAACGAGAGAGTAAAAAGAAATTATGCTCAATTGCTCTCAAAAATACTAAAAAGTAAATGAACACTTTACCAGTAAAAATTTGCAAGCAAAAATAGTGGTGTAATATTTAGAATTACATGAGTAGTTAAATAGCTACTCCTGGGAAAATTGTATTCATTGCTATAAAAAGAATGCGATTTTAGGCATTTATCAATGTTTATTTTTAATAATATTAATAAAGAATTTAAGAAAAAACAGAAAAGGTTTTCGATTTATGTACATATATTAAAAGTATAAATTTATACTTCTTAAGGAATTCCTTAAGATAAAAGTACATACCACTGTTTTGAACGTTAGGGGTTTGATGATTCTGTTAAAAAAAAGTTGGAACAGTATATTTTCGTAAAGCGGGTTACGCAAAAACAAATTTAATTGAAAAGGTTAAAAAGATAAAGACATAAAAAGTTATATACACAATTATTTCGAAAGCTAGCCTCAAAAGTCTGGTGTGTAATATAACGTTTTTCAAGTGTTCCAAGTATCAAACGCCTAACGTTCAAGACGCGTGTTAATTACTCTTCATTCGTAAAAGACTTCTGATTCATAAAAAATGCTTCTGTTTTTTTTTTCAACAAAATTTAATACACAGTGTTAATTCAGAAATGTATTCGCAAAAGAGTTAAAAAAAATGAATTTTTATAAACTCAAAATTTCTAGCAAAATTTTATTCAATTTGTTAATTCAGAAATGTTTTTTAAAAAAATATAAGTTATATGTATAAATCTACATTGTATAGAAGATTTTTATTTAAAAAATTCTTTTATTTTGCATATTTTGTTTGTGATATATTTCTGAACTAATTGGGTTGTCTACCGGCATAATGCAAAGTATCGGGTATCTAGGTACTTATAATATTTACAATACTAAAACCATCAGCTGGTCTGTGAAAAGTGACCAAAATAAATACATACATAAATCGAAAAAATTCCTTTGGAAAAATTCTCTAAATTTTAGACATAAATGTTTATATATATCTTTTGAAATCCTAAAGTGCCTCTTAAACCTCTCATCTGTGTATGTTGGTATTACATCTTCAAAATACTTTTTTATGCAGTTTCTTAATTTTTTTCAAAGAATTTTTATATTCTTTCATTATATTTAACTACAAATTCAGAGCTTTTTGAGCTGGCACCAAACACTCAATTGTTTCAAAATCGTTATCACAGTCCGAATCACTTGATGAAGATTCTACTACTGCAAAAATTAGCTGGTAAACATATTAAAAACAATTAATTCTAAAATTGGAAGCCACCTCCATTTCCTGCAACATCTGTGTTACTTAATTCAATTCCTTTAGACATCTTATTTTGGTGCTGCTGATCCCAACCTAAACAAATACTGATTTTTTATAGAATAAATACATTATATCCGTTTACAAATTTACATTTATTTACAATTTCTTAAATTTCATAAAATATTTCTTTATTTTCAGCTTTTGTTTTTAATTAATTTGTAAACATAAACAGAAAACAGCTGTTTGAAAAATTCTTACAAGTAAAAATTTTACTAGTAACAATTTGCAAAAATTTTTTTCTCTCTCAATTTCTTACTCTCTTTCGACGCTCTCTCGTTGCAAATTTTTTGAGTTAATGAACACTTTCCAGTAACAATTGTTACAAATTTGTAACAATTTTAACTTGTTGAACACACCTAATAATTGAAAATTTATTACTTCTGATCAAATTCTTAATGCCTTCGTGTCACTTTCAAAACAACACACCTTACCACAAAATTATTTAATTTATTAAAAATTCTTATTTATACAGGCCTGTCACAGAAATCCATTCCGATCGAAAGTGGAATAAAATTCCGTATTTTGCTTCTTCAGAAAACGTAAAACGAAAATTTTTTGCGGAATTAAACCACTTTCAGTTTCCTAA
This sequence comes from Metopia argyrocephala, assembly GCA_963576795.1. NCBI lineage: Eukaryota > Metazoa > Arthropoda > Insecta > Diptera > Sarcophagidae > Metopia > Metopia argyrocephala. Next base: position 24,679,282 of record OY756211.1, on the reverse strand, counting down.
GTGGAATTGATATTTTCATTGACTTAAATTTTAAAAAATTTATTAAAACCACTTTTATTGGGAAATAAATATTGTATTTGATTTATTTTGTTAAAAATAAACACATTTTTGTTATATTTCACGAAAAAAGGCAATTTTTAAACCACAATTTTTTTTAAACTAAAATTAAAAATTTTTAAAAGGTTTATATCCTGGCAAAACGAACATCAAAACCGAGATAAAAAGAAAATATTTCTATTCAAGGTATTTTTCTTTTATTATTAGTTATTTTAATTTGCATAACTTTTTTATTCACTTTGTTACAAATTTTTCAATTTGTTTTGCTCTTATTCGCTTAAAATACATTTTTTTGTATACATTATGTTGCCATATTTTAAGAGAAAAATAGAAAAATCGGAATTTGCTAAATCGATCGGAATCTGAAGAAGCTAAAACAAAACCGATCGGAATTGAAAATACGAAATGAAAACCATTCCGATCGGAATTTGTGACAGGCCTGATAATTTTAGTTTTTGAATTTTAAGTTGGATGTTAAATAATTTAAAAACAACATCAGCATGTTTCAACTTTAAAATATACTTTTTCATTTAAAGTATGTTTTATTTTGTTTATAGTTACAAAAAGTGTATTTAAAAAAAAAGTCGACTTTGTAACCCCTAAAGTATGCTTTTTTATTTACTATGACTATGGCCCATTGATTGCAATGTTTTTGCACACATCTTTAACAAATTTCCATAAACTTTCCTCATTAGAAGAGTTTTTCCTCAAAGAGACGCTTTTACAATTTGGCATAAATTTTCAATAGGATTGAACTCTGGAAACTGAGCAGACCAGCTTAAAATTTTTACGCAAATATTTTGAAAATAACTTTTTGCTCACTTTGATGTCTGTTTTGGGTTGTTAACTTGTTGAAACACCCATCGATGTGCCATTTCATATTCAGCATGACATCTTGATGCCGTTTAATATATTTGTTTAGTATACGGTATCTATTGTACCTTCAATTCTACATAGATGTCCTATGCCATACCATTCAGTAGTAGTTTAACTATAAGGAGACCCTCTAATACTAAATTCCTACGCAATAAAACCAATTCCTACGCAGTAATAAAAAATAAAAAAAAATCGGTGGCGGAAATATAATGGTATAGAAATGCTTTTCTTTATATGAGAAAATAAACCAAACTAAAAAGTATGCGTTTTAAACAAGTCATGCTTATAAATTCATACTTTCATCGGAAATTCTTTCACTGTGTGTTCCGAATGAAGAAAATCTATAATATATAATTAAATAAGCAACCAAATTGTAAAAATCGTCAAAAATTTGTCGATTATCCCCAATAAAATCCCCATCCGCAAATGAATTTTTTTATCCCCATTTCAGAAAAAAATCCCCATTTTGGGGATAAATCCCCTAATAAGACAACACTGGACACCTAAGAGTTTGCGGAATAAAGTATTATCTTCAGCTAAACACGTCAACGGAGAAGAGATAGTGTGTGGCTGTATAACTGCGAAGTAGTGCCGTCGAATTGTGCTACTTTTCATTACTCAATAGTTTTGAGTGCATACTTTTATTTGAGTACCCAATACTGATCGATGCTTTTAACAGATTTTTTGAATTTTTAACATTTTAAAAAAAGATAACTGGGAATTTTTACTTTAGTATATACATGTAATAAAATATAAACATTAGAGTGGGTCAATTATTTCGGGTGAGAAAAAACGTGACAGGCGTAGAAATCTACACAAAATACAAAATTACCCATAGAAAGTATGAGTCTAAAATGAAAACCTAGTTCCCGCCGAGAGGCTTGATTATGAAAAATAAAAAAGTAGCAACTACTGGTATATCCATACAGAAAACACAAATATAGTTGCTTATTTAAACCTCTTTATTGAATTTTTTTAAACCTTATTTGATTACAAATAAATTATTATGTTCCCACTAACTATTGATCAAAATATATGGAACATTGTGGTTTCTTCGATATTATGGTGCTTATTATGAACTAAATTCGATTTTCGGCTGTTGTCGAAAAAGCTGATCGAACGAATTTTCATTTGATATTATGGCGTACATTCGTTGAAGAAAAACACTATTGTTAATTTTACCGATTTGGTTTATTCACAATAGTACAATTCTTTCAGCTGGCACTGTAAATAAATTTTTCTTTTACAAATTAAAAAAAAAATAAATTAAATTAAACATGACCACCACGGAATTATGGTACGATGATTCGTCTGATGAAGATGAACGTTTACTGCAACTAGCTAGACGCAGAAAATTTTGAGGGATGCTTCTAACATATTGGAAATGGAAACAACTACGTAAGTATTTGTATTTTTTGATATGGTTTTTGCAAAGAATTCATATAGAAGGTTTATTTACAGATTTATAACAAATTTTCGCCTGTGTAAGGAGGCGTTTGTGGACCTACTATCCACTATAGATATATTTTATTAAATATTGTTCATTTACGAAACTTCGCTTTGTTATTGTAGAGTTGAATTAAGAACGTAAGAAATGTAACGGTAAATTTATATTTTATAAAAACAAGATGTAAATTTTTTTTATGTTAATTGCAAATTCTTGATTGAGTTTGCATTCAAAAAGCACAATATGTTCGGTAACTGTTTTAAATTCTTTCGTTCTCAGTTATATACGGCAGCTCACTTTTTTATAAATTTATACGGTCAACTCAATTTTTACCACAAGACCTACGAGAAATTGTAAATAAATCGATACAAAATAATGCATATTTCGCTCATCCCGAAAACATTTTATTAACAATGCTTTTTGATGACAGAAAATGTGTACGGGAAAGAGCCATAAAAAAAATTCTGCATTATCGCATTCAATTAACTTCGACTGTACAGATTATGTGAATTTGATTGACTTAGATGATGACAAAATATTGTCCGAGCCTCTATTTACCGCAAGCATTCCGTACGAACATTTTTTGGATTATATGGAGTGTGATGATCCACCACTGCCTGACGCAGGAATTCTATCACACATTCAAGGAACTGAACGATGTGTGCAACTGCTTACCTCTGTTTAACGACGAGTTATAGTAAAGAATAGAAATGATGTTATGGCAGTGACTACAGAAAGAAGATTTCAAGATTTCAAAAAGTGATTTAACTTAAATTCACTAAGAGCACTTCTGCATTACTTTTTTTTTTTTTGTTATTTGAAGTAAAAAAAACCATTAATTTGTACAAGTAAATTGATTTTAAAAATTGTAAGTTATTAAAAATAGCATTAAAGTACTTTTAATATTATTAGTTTTCCTCAGTATTTTTTGTATAATAAAAACAAACTGTTACCGAAATATATCTTAGTTACTTTCTAAAAAAAAAGTTTTTTGACCAATTTGTGTTTAATTTTTATCAACAGCCAAACCAAATTAAAATCTAACTTGAATTTAATGAAATGATATTCCTAGTTGTAGCAAAAAATCTTTAGGTCAATTTCCGAGGGATCGAAATTGATTTTAGACCTATGATTTTTTTGAAAAGTTTCTTAGAATTTCACGTAGATTTTATTTTTGCTATACGATTTTAGACAAAAAAATTTGACCCACCCTACTAAGCATATTCAAATTAGCAACAGTTCTCCGATTTTGAGCTCAGGGATCGTACAAACTTAGCCTTGGAAATGAAAATATGATTGGTCTTGCACAGCCTACGGTGTCTGTAGAGCTGTCAAAAGCTCTGGATGGATGCCAAAGATGGATCAAATACAACCATACAGCTGCTGAACTGCAACAAGCCAAATTGTATTTTTTTAATAAAAGTGGAATACCTGGGATTCTTGGACGTGTTGATGGCACACACATTAAAATTTTAGCTCCCAAGAAAGAATTGTAGTATTTATATTATAAAATAAATATATAAAAAGTCTCCTGACGAGTCTCTTAAGCAGAGATGAAATGGCCATAGAGACATGCTTATCCCCAAAAGCTTACATTTCATATTATATTGAATGTATTTGCCAATAAGGCGAAAAATATTTTTTGTTTTTTAATAAAAACAAACTTTTTGTTTTTCTATTCATTTGCTACAGACATTATGCCACCCGCTGGATGGCTTGCTGTGGTAGAACAGAGAAAAAGAATTTGAATTTTTTGAAAAACAGAAATGTATTGCTTTGTGTTATAAATCAAATAACTATTTAGTTTTAGCATCACTATCTCCATAGTTGTAGTAAAGAGAAATGAATAAATATTTTACTACTTGCTTTGTAACTTTCATTAAACACACACGCGTTTTACTTTAGCTCCAACAGGTTATGAGCCCAGTTTAAAAAAATTTTAAAATAAATTAAATAGAATAACAGAAAATGGCGACGAGTTTATCCTTTCCGTTTGAGAAATTACGTGGACGCGAAAATTTTGATATTTGGAAGCGGCACGCGAAATCTTACCTAGTTCTAAAGAATTGCTGGAAGATTGTGGAAAGCGGGTTAAATAATGGTTCATCTGAAGCAGATAAGGACGCCAATGAGAAAGCTTTAGCTGAAATAAGTAACTCTAATGATAGAGCCGATTAATTTTGCCCACATCGCAAAGTCTCCAACAGCAAAGGAAGCATGGAGTGCGTTAATGTGTGCATATGAAGATAATGGTTTAACCAGAAAAGTTGAGTTATTAAAACAACTTGTTCAGCAGAAATTAGGTGATTTTGGTTCAATGAGTGAGTATGTGAATGGAATGATAATGACGTCATTAAAAGTGCAACAGACAGGATTAAATATCGATGATGAGTTGATAGCTTCGTTGATGTTGGCCGGATTACCGGAAGATTTTCGTTCTTTGCTATTGGCAGTAGAAAACTCCAAATCGAAATTAACCATCGATATGGTAAAGAATTTATTGTTGCAGGATGCGAAGTTTGATAACATGGTTAAAAGCGAGAAAAATGCATTCATGCTATAAACACAACAAAGGCTATCGAACACCGAACACACGACTACAAAAATCGCTGGCTACAAAAGTAGCCAAGTAGCCACCTACTTAATTATAATAACGACTACAGCTACAAAATAAACATCTGTTTTGACACATTGAACATAAAGGCGGATTCACCCATAAGTTTCTGAAACATTTTCTATGCAAACGAATTTTTTGTTTACTGAGAGTTTTCTGCACCACGATTCACCCATTTCAGAAATTTTGTTCGTAAAATCAGTGTTGCCATATTCAATTGAAAATTACATAAATACATATGTGCATAACGAAAAAGAAAATTAATATGTGTCCAATTAAGCAAATAAAGAATTAATAATATTTATTAAAAAAGTAAATAAACAATTAATATTATCTGTGGTGAATTTTTATTTTATATTACTATATTTATATATTATATTATTATATTTATTTATTGCCGTTTTATGGCGTCTTCGCAAGCTTTTCCAGTGTGTTTGACATTAATTTCCTTTTGTAATAAAATTAATTTTTTGTTCGTCTTTATTAATTACAAAAAAAAGCAATAAAATATTTTATTGAATTCGTCTCAAATATATATCCATGAAAGGCAAGCAACAGAGTGCACGTTAATACTATTTATATTATTAAAAATATATATTCCGGTATGTGATAAAAAACGATTTTGATCAAAATTGAAATCGAATGAAATTTCAAGTTGGTTTAACTTCCAAATCTTTTCATATTCGGGATTCCTCTTTTGTTCATTACTTTACTGACTGACTATTGCCACTACATCCGTGATTATCAAAATTTTAAAATAATTAAAACATATACATATATTTAATTTGATATATTTTCTTTTTAACTCTTTTTAAATTTATTTAAATTTCTGGTTTTACTTTTACAAATTTATTGTGCTTCTACTGGATATATGTGTATATGTGTGTATATTTATAGTATAATTTTAATTCTGGTTTTTCGACCTTTATTATTTAATGTAAAGAATTACTCAAGCTTAAGGTCTTTTTTAAATAAAAACATACCCGTGCAGACCTTTAATTAATATATATGTTTTAATATTTCGATCGTTTTTCATCACATACCGGATTATTTAAAATATTAAAAAAATATCGCATCACTCAAGGATGTAAATTTGTTTCTTGAATTCTATAAGCTATAAAAATAAATGCACTTACTGCCAATTCCAACTGCTTCTGCTACTTCTGCCCAATTTGTTTTACATGATTGTTTTTATAAGAGCTGTTGCCCAAATCATATAAGCATTCCCTCTCCGTCTATTTTATTTCGCTAATTAATTTTAGTGCAATAGCCTCTGACTAGTCCATCTTAAATTTATTCAGAAAGGGCAAAGAAAATGTAGGTATTATACAGTAAATTTCTTCAATATTACAACTTACTTTATATAATATTTTTAAATTTTATTTTTTTTATTTTTGGCGCGAATATTTTCTTTCTAATATGTTTTTTTTCTTATTGGCCTTTTTATGTTTGCTTTTCTTTACATTATTCACTGTACCATACTAATTTTTTAATACGAATGCCAAGCAATATGGCATGTCTCTTGTATAAATTTTGTATGATATGGCAACCTTTTTCAGTGTGGTTCGGACCAAATTTAAAATTAATTTAAATCAAGCTGAGAGCACTTCGCACAAAATCATTTCTCTCGCTCTCTGAGAGAAACGTCAAACTACATATAAAAAAAATTTGGTCCGAACCAAGAAACTCATGGGTGAATCCGCCTTAACCTAAACAAAATATATTTTTTGTAAATGAAATTGTGAGGAAATAAAAAACAACAAATGTCTGAAAAAAACTTATAAAAATTTAAGAAACTAAAAAGGCAATTAAATAATAAATTAAAAATAAAATAAAAACTGATGTATATAAATGAAATAAGTAAATGAAAACTAAATAAAATATGTAAACAAATGATTATTTATTTTCAGTGGTGCAACTCAAATTTTTTCGCATTTTTAATGCATATAATTAATATATTGCGTTTTTTAAATACCTTTTTCATGCATCTTATTGTATTGGCAGCACTAAACTGTTTATTGTCGCCAAGTAAAATAGAAATTAGCCTAAGTTGGCTACAGGCTACAAAAGTAGTCGTGTGTTCGGTAGTCGTGTAGCCGTTAAAATAATTATTCTCATATGCACACATGCATTCTATTTTTGACAGCTTGTAGTCGATGGTCGGTAGCCTTTGTTGTGTTTATAGTATCATAAGCAACAGAAATATGAAAAGAACAAAAAAACTCAAATGCCATGGTTGCAAAAAAGAGGTCCATTTTATAAGGGACTGTCCCAATATTCATAAAAAAAATTCAAATGTAACGAAACAACAGCCAAAAGCAACGAGTGAGAAAATTTTGCTAGCTTCGTTATTTACTGCAAATGACGCCGATATAGAAGATTGGTACATAGACTCAGGCGCCACTGCACATATGTCAAGAACAAAGCGAAATTTCTGTAAGTCCACACTTGGCGAGAAGAGTCGGGCAATTCTTCATCAATTCTCTTTTAAACTTGTCTTCGTGTCCACACTCGGAGATTTTAGTTGCCCAACTTTTTGTTGTTGTTCAGCAATTTTTGTGTTTTCTTTTGTTTGCTTTTTCTTACAATTTGACATTTATGCCGTGTTGCCACAAAAATACTCACAAATTACACAAAATTTTATAGATTGCCCAAAATATATTTCATACATAGAATATAATGCTTTTTATTTTTGTAATTATTTTAATATATGAACAAATATTTGTGTATTTATAAATTTCCCTGTAGAAGACAAAGCCTTTAAATTATTACTAGAGCTATTGGAACAGCCCAAACAATATTAAAGTATTTATAGTTGAATACTAGTGCTAATGAGGACTAGTACTTGAAGTAGTTCGGGAGCACCGCTTAAATTTTGAAGAAGTTTATAAGATAAGACATATTTTATCCTAAAATTAAGGTATGTTAGATACAAAATAAGCTGCAAATAATGAAAATCGGTTGATATAAACAAAATATTTTCTTTTAATGTAATATCGTTATGCTACACAATTAAATTTTCTATCAATGAAAAATAAAAATGTTTCTCTTCCCTTGTCTTTTAACAGCTAGATTATGTATTCACGTATTATGTGTCGATTAGACATTCAGCAGTTTAACGGTCATATACAAAATAACAAAGTAAATTTGCTGTCTTTATTTTCCATTTTAATTTTGAATTAAAATCTATTTTAATTTTTTTGCATACGGGCAGAAGAATTTACATTTCATTATGATTCTTAAAATTTAAAAAGCATATTGTCCCCACTGAAAGGCAATTTACTTATAGTTTAATAAATTCCAAAAATGTTTGCTTTAGCTCACCAGTGCACATATTTTAAAATTGGTATAAATTTTGAAAAAGTCACCTTGAAAATATTCAAATGTTTTACTATTAATGCGTAAAGAATTTTTTTGTTTTTTTTTATTATTATTTATTCCTTTATATCATTAGCATATCAAATTAAGATTGTCTCAGCATCACTTAGTCATTATTGAGGCGAGCTGGTAAAATATTTACAGCTTTGAATTACACATGTACAATATATAATTGGGGTATTCAAACGGGGTCCTATCAAGTCATATTGTCATAATATCATACAATTTTAAAATAGTTTTAAAAATTTGTTGTTGGTCTTTGAATAAAAAAGTCATAAAACAATAAGACTTTTCAACCAGTGTTTACCATTTTGTCATAAATTGAAAAATAAAAAAATTAAATTAAAAATAATATACTAAACTATGACGGGTTGTTTACAACAATCATATTTTTTCGTTTTATTGTTTTATGATATATGACTTTAAAACGACCATTTGAATCCCCCAAATATTTTATTTTAAGATATTCATCTAAAGGTTTAATTCTATATATGTATATAATTTACAAAGAAAGAAAAGAAATAAAAGTAAAAAAATATTAATATATACACATAAAATTTAATTATTAATTTATAGGATATTGTATACGATTGCTGTAAATCATATGAAAAGAGTTTCTAAGTCTTGAAGCAAATATTCCTTATCCTTTTCTTGAAAATTGAAATTCGTTGTATATTTTTAATATCTTGAAGGAGATTATTAAATTCCATACTATCCATATATTCAATTCGTTGTTTCGTAGTTTCTAACCGACATCTTGCTATCATAAGGTTCATATTGTTTCTGTTATTGAATAATGTTTGATTTCTATGAAATGAAATTGTATGGTGACCAATATTATGGGTTAACTTAAAAACATAAAGAATTGAATTAAATTATTATAAATAATTTGATTGAAATAATGGTGAAACAAAATTACATAAAAAATTTATAGTCTAAAAATATTTAAAGAAAAAGTGTTCTCTTCCATTTTTGTGTAATTACACATAAACTGGCAACGCTGCACTTATTAAAAAGAAAAAACATAAGAAAAACGAACGCTGCGATTGTACGAAAAAGATGTGTACACCAAAAAGCGAAAAAAATATGAAAGGAAATGTCAAATAATCAACTACAAAGAAAAAAACGAATGAGGGAATATAAAGAATCGCCGAGAACGGGCAAGTATTTTTCTTCTTTTATTCCCCTCACCGTAATCGTCAACAAACTACAAAAGTTGCCGACTCGCCTCGCCGAGTGTGGACATAGACTAACGAGAAAATTGAAAGAGGTAAAGAAGTTGTTGTTGCAAACAACAATACTCTTAAAGTTGAATCTGTTGGTGATGTGAACGTTTTTTTGCCTGGTGATAAAGAGAAAACTGTAATAAAAGATGTTGAATATGTACCAGAGTTGTGTGCAAATTTATTATCTGTTAGAAAATTAACGTTGCACAATAAAAAAGTCTTATTTGAAAAAGACATTTGTACTATTTTTGATGCTAAAGTTAAAGTAATGGCGACGGCAAGTGTACACAACAACCTTTATAGGTTAAATTGTGTTTCTTCAGAATATAAACAGAAAGTGTTTATGGTGAATAATGCAAATTTATGGCATAGACGTTTTGGCCATATTTGTGATGAAAATTTGATTAAAATTAAAGACCTTAATAAACTTCAATTTCGAAAAAAGCCTATTAAATGTGAAATTTGCATAAAAGGAAAGCAAATTAGAAATGCGTTTAAAGAAGATGGTCAACGAGCTACAGAATTGCTCGAAATTGTTCACTCAGACGTAATGGGTCCTTTTAAGAACAAGTCTTTCTCAGGTGCTCGTTTTATTGTGACTTTTGTAGATGACTACTAAAGAAAAATATTTCTATCACCAATCAAAAATAAATCAGACGTTTTTGAGGAGTTCCGAAAATTTAAGTTGATGGCCGAAAATCAGTGTTCCAAAAAAATAAAAATTTTTCGATCAGACAACGGCACTGAATATGTTAACAATTCATTTGACAAATTATTGACCAACAGTGGTATCATCCATCAAAAAACAGCTCCATATACTCCTGAACAGAATGGTGTAGCTGAACGTTTAAATCGAACGATAATGGATCGCGTTCGATGTATGCTGATAGACGCAGACCTAGAAGAAAAATATTGGGCAGAAGCTTCAGTAACAGCTGCTTACTTAATGAACAGAACCTCATGTAGAAACAACACAGTCAGCCCAGAGGAATTATGGTCAGGAAGGAAACCGAGCTTGAAACATATTCGAGTCTTTGGTTGCACGGCGCACAGTGGCGCCTTTTGGCCTTTTTCGTTGCAAAAATCATAACTTTTAAAGTAATAAAGATATTTTAAAAATTTAAAAAGCATTTGAAAGAAGACTCCCCTAGCTTCAAAACATATGACCCGCAAGGTGATAGGCCATTCGCGGCACTGTGCACAGTGTTGTCTTTTGACGTTTTTCGTTGTAATCATTATAACTATTAAAGTAATAAAGATATTATTAAAATTTATAAAGTATTTGAAAGATAATCCCTTTAGCTTAAGAATAATTAACCGGCATGGCCGGCACAGTGCATCGTTTTGACTTTTTTCGTTGCAAAAATCATAACTGTTGAAATTATCAGAACATATTTAATGTTTAAAACGTACTTGAATTTTATCTCGTTTAGCTTCAAGAAAACCGCAACCGCATTGTAAAAGGCCACATGTGCACAGTGACACATTTTGACCTATTTTGTTGCAAAAATTCTGTCTTTTTAAGTAAAGAGATTTGATTTGATTTTAATTTTATCACTAGTTTTTTGTTTAAAATTTTTTAATGTTTGTTTTCCACATACTTTTTTCACTTTGATTGTCCCTGGCTAGATATTGAGACTAGATAACATTATTAGCACAGAATATTTGGAAATAAAGCTTTAAAAAAGTGTGTGGTTGTCGATGCCTACTACAATATTTTTTATTTTTGTTTTTTTTGCAATGTTCAGTTAAGTGCAAGATGAAATCGTCGGTTGACAGGTAAAACTCACTAAGTGCTATGTGATATGACTACAGTTAGTGAGTTTTACTTGTCAACCGACGAAATACTCATTGCTTTAATTTTATTTCTTTATAATTAGCTGTAGATTCAATTTTAACAGCTCATTCACTATGGTTCAAAAAGTTAATACTTTTTAAATTAAAAACTTACTAAAAATAAATTTAGATAATTTTTTTTTGTACAAAAACCTTTTTCCGTTTAAAAAATTCTTAAAATCCCAACATGAAACATATGCTTGAACTTAAGTATTTTTTTTGAAATTCATATGTTTTACATTTTTTTTTTTATTTAAAATCCCAAATTTAAACTTCTAAAATATCTTAATTCGTTCAGGAGATAGAAATTTTTTCCAAATTTTTTTCCCGCTAGGGGGCGTTGTAAGCGAATGAAAAAGCATAAAAAAACTAAATAATAAATTAAAGACGAATACATCTACTAAGTTTGGTATACAATTAGAGTGGATCTCAGTGCTGCCCAAAATCTGTTTGAATATTTTGAAAATATATTTTTTTATAGTAAAAGTTGTTACAGTTTTATTGTTTTTTCATGTACACGGGCAAGTCCGGGCACCCAATTTCAAGAAAATAAGTTATATAATATAATACTTAACAACCTCTGTTTAATAGTTCCCGTCACAAACCGTCACTTTTTTTGTTCTATTCTATTAGGTGTGAAAAAAGACCCAAATATCATGTGTTTTCAAAATTGCGCCTGAAAAAAAAGTATTGGACCGAATAACCCTTTTTTTTACATCGTCTCATTGGAATTAACATACCTTTCATCCGACACCAAAAAATTAATGATCGGTTGCATAGTTTGCCTGAAATTCAATTGAAAAGATGATATTTTTTTTTTTAATTTAAACATTTTTTGTAAGTTCGAAAAATTGTCAACTTTGATTGACTCTAGAATTCATAATTTTTATCCGATTTCAAAAATTTTTTTTGGATTCTTAATCAGTGAGAAGTTCTCTATCAGATGTATTTATTCATTTTATCAAATTCTTCTGTCAAACTTTTGATTTTTGCAACGCATTTAGGGAAAAGGCGCCACTGTGCGGCGTATGCACATATTCCAAAAGTTAAACGTTCTAAACTAGAAGCCAAATCTACAAAATGCATATTTGTTGGATACAGTTTAGAATCCAAGGCATTTCGTTTATATGATCCAGCTGCGAACAAGATTGTTATCAGTCGGGATGTTATCTTCTTGGAGGATCAGGTACGTAATGATAAAATAAATTGTACTAATGGTCTTAAAAATCTTGCAGTGGATGTTGAAGTTGTTGTTAATTCAGAAGGGGAGAGTATTAGTAAATTGCCAACAAGTGGAATAAGTTCTCCGCAGTCTAATGAAAATGTCGACCAATTAAACAACGATAATATTAATACTTCACTAGATAGTCTCAAGGTGGAATACGACGTGGAGTCAGAGAAAAGCTTTAATTTCGAAGATGCCATTGCTGACCATTCTAGCGAAAATGAAGCAAAAAACGAGGTTGTTGCTCTTCGAAGATCTGAGCGTATAGCAGCAAAAAATTTACCTACTGAGTGCAATTTTTGTGCAATGAGTTTTGTTTCGAATGACCCATTAACCGTAGATCAGACTTTGAAATCCGATGAAGCACATGAATGGCGTGTGGCAATGGATGAAGAGATGAAATCTTTGGCTTTGAATAACACATGGACATTACAACAATTGCCTGCTGGAAAGAAACCGATTAAATGCAAGTGGATCTTTAAGACTAAATATGATGCAGCTGGTAACAAAGTTTGCCGTAAAGCGAGACTTGTTGTAAAGGGTTGTAGCCAGCAAGAAGGCATAGATTACCAGGAAACATTTGCTCCGGTAGTACGCTTTACCTCTATACGGTTTTTATTGGCATTGTCAGCAAAATATGATCTAAAAATTTATCAGCTTGATGCAGTGACGGCTTTTCTCAATGGTGAACTCGATGAGGTAATTTTTATGGAACAGCCAATTTGTTATGAGGATGGTAACAACCGCGTCTGCATGCTAAAAAAGGCTCTATATGGATTGAAGCAATCCAGTCGTGTATGGAATACAACTTTAAACAATGTACTTTTAGAAACTGGCTTGAAATGAAGTGCAGTTGATCAATGCGTATACTATAATGTTGGTGACGGGAAAATTGTGTATGTTGCCATATACGTAGATGATGTACTAATATTTTCAAATGATATTGAAGCAACAAATAAACTAAAGAGACAATTGTCAACTCGTTTCCAAATGAAGGACATGGGAGAAGCTTTTTCTGTATTGGGAATGCGTATTCAAAAGTCGACTGGTAGTATAAAAATTGATCAGTCTAAATACATAGAAGATGTATTAATTCGTTTTAAAATGAATGAATCAAATCCTGTAAGTTCGCCAATAGATATTAACCAAAAGCTTTCTTATGAAATGTCTCCAAAGTCTGCAAGTGAAAAAGAAGAAATGAAAAGCATTCCTTATATGGAAGCCGTGTGCTGCTTGCTATTTGCAGCACAAAATATAAGACCTGATATCTGCTACATCGTGAATATGTTAAGTCGATTCAGTACAAATCCAGGAAAGGCGCACTGGATTGCAGTTAAGCGGGTCTTACGATATCTCAAAGGGACTATAGATAAAGGTCTCGTATTTGAGAAGATACCTAGCAAATTGGTTGGTTACTGTGACGCTGATTGGGGCTACATTTTCACTTTGCAAGGTGCAGCGATCTCATGGGCACAAAACGACAACGTACGGTAGCACTCTCATCAACGGAGGCCGAATTTATGTCAATGGTTTCCGCTTTTCAAGAATATATATGGCTTCATCGATTAGAGCGTTAATTGCTTGAGAATCCTCCAGATTCTATGGTTCTCTATTGCGACAATAAAAGTGCAATACAAATTGCCATGAACAATTCTTATTCATCCAGAACCAAACATGTTGATATCAAAATTAAATTCATTCGTGAGAAACTTGAGAACGGAGAAGTCAAATTATCCTACTTGGATACTAAGAAAATGCTTGCTGACATCTTTACTAAAGGCGTTGCAGCTGACAAATACAAAACTTTCACACAGCAGTTTGGTTTAAGATAATTTTATTACTATATGTATTTTTTATTTTTTTAAATGTTATTTTGACAGAATGTTTATTCAGGGAAAGTGTTATAAATTGAATAACCATTTAGTTTTAGCATCACTATCTGCATAGTTGTAGTAAAGAGAAATGAATAAATATTTTACTACTTGCTTTGTAACTTTCATTAAACACACACGCGTTTTACTTTAGCTCCAACACTTTGTAAATACTTTTGTTTGGCTTTTATGTACTAAATGGGATATGATTCGCATTTAGTCTATAACTATTTTAACATAAGATGTGCGTCACTATAAAGTGTAACATCCATTTTTCTTAATAACTTTTTTCACCTTTAATCAAAATTATTTTTCTTAATCACAATATCTTTGAAAAATGTGTCAGATTTTAAAATGTATCATTTTGTCAAATTTGGCTTGTTAGTGTTCACAATGGATAATCAAAGACAAGTGCATACAAAAATTATTCAAATAATTAGAAAAAAACCATATTGGAGTTATACAAAAGTTGCTAGGGAAGTCCACGTGACCAGGCAATGTGTTTCCAGAGTGGTCAAAAAGTTCAACAAAGACCTAAAAATTGAAAGAAAGCCTGGAACAGGTAAAGCAAAACTTGTAACGAACGACGCGAAAGCCAAAAAGGTTGAGAAGCTTTTGCTGGCTCTTCCAAACATTTCTGGTCGCGAAGTGGCCCGGCGCGTGCAATGTTCGGAAAGTTTTGTGCGCCGAGTTAAAGCTAAAGCTGGCCTTAAAACATTTAAAGTCCAAAAAGTTCCGGATAGAAATGCTAAGAAGAATATTGAAGCAAAAAAAAAGAGCAAAACTCCTCAAAAAAGAATTTTTTCAAAAGTTCGAATGTTGTGTAATGGATGATGAAACTTACGTTTTTGCAGACTTTGCGCAGCTTCCTGTCCAAGAGTTTTATGTAGCGGATAGTAGAGGCAATGTTTCTGAAGAGTTCCGAACTAAAAAACTATCAAAATTTCCCAAAAAGTTCCAAGTTTGGCAGGCTATTTGTAGCTGCGGCAACAGAAGTGCATCGTTTGTTACATTGGGATCAATAAACTCAGATATTTATATCAAAGAGTGTCTTCAAAAGAGGTTGCTCCCATTTCTAAGACAGCACAACATATCAACATTCTTCTGGCCAGATTTGGCAACATGTCACTACAGTAAAAGTGCAATAGACTGGTATAATAAAAATAATGTTATTTTTGTTCCAAAAGAGGCTAACCCACCAAACTGCCCAGAACTGCGGCCTATTTAAAAATATTGGGCTCAGGTCAAAAGAGAACTAAAGAAGAGTACATCTGTTACCAAAACCATTACTAGTTTTCGATATAAATGGACAGCTGGTACCAAAAAAATCACCGAAAACACTATAACATTGCTTATGGATGGCATAATGAATAAAATAAAAAATTTTATAAAATTAAATTAATTTTTAAATAAAATAATACAGAATATAAATCTGTAATAAAAATGCAAAATAAAACTGTTTTATTTTATTTTTATTTTATTATAGCTTACTCCAGTCAGTTTTTATTTGACTTTTGATGTGTTACAGTTTATAGTGACGCACATCTTATATTCCTTTCCCACTTTAACAATATGTTCTTATTTAATATTAATAGTAAGTACAGTTATTATTGATTTGAGGAAAAAATTAAACAAAAAACCTTTCTTAAGCAGTTAGTATATAATAAAGAAACTAAAACTAAAAACTAAAAAAAAAAAAATAATAATAAAAGCAAAACTAAGTCTAAGTTAAAAGTTAGGAAGATATTAGCCCATTTATGTGTTGGAATTCCGAGTGTTCGCAATTTCTAACAAAATTTTCAGTTAAATAGTTTAGTTTAAAATTAACAGAAGAAAATTTAGCTAAAGTGTGCAATCTTCGAGTTGAGTAGTGCCACGGGAGTTTAAAAATCATTTTCAAAAGCTTGTTTTGGGTCACTTGGAGTTTTTTCCTGTGGCAAGTTGCCGCCGTATTCCAGACAGGTGTGCAATAAAATATAATGAATTTACCTAGAATCTTTTTGTTCTCAATTGAAAGATTTGACTTCGTGTTTATTAAGGAGTATAACATATGTGTAACTCTGTTAGTTTTATTCATAACATACGAAATGTGGTTTTTAAAGTTTAGTTTTTTGTCAAGCATAACACCTAGATATTTAACATTTTCTTCCCAGTTTATATTGTGGCAAGTGAATTTTAGTGAAGTTTGGGGAATAAAGCAGGATTTACGCTTCCTCGTAAAATAAATGGCTTTAGTTTTACTTGGGTTTAATAAAATTTTCCATTTTGTAAAGTTTTTATTTCAACCAAGGCTGTTTCAAGGTTGTGTTTTATGTTCGAGGCATAAACATCGGAGCTTAGTATAGAAGTATCGTCTGCAAAAATTGTTGTCATGCAATAGGAAAAAGATGGTATATCAGCAGTGTAAATATTATATAAAACAGGTGATAGGCAAGAGCCTTGTGGGCATCCAGCATTTACATGAATTTCACGTGATCTTGTTCCACCTAAATGAACATTGAAGGTTCTATTACTAAGAAAATTCTGTATGATTTTAATAATTTCGAATGGAAAATTAAAAGTTTTCATCTTGTAAATAAGCCATTGTGCCACACAGAGTCGAAGGCTGATTTAATGTCAAGAAGAACCATTCCTGTTGATTTTCCGTTTACAAATTCATTTTTAACTATTTTTTTTAATTTTTAGTAACGGTTGACTAGTATTGTGTTGTCTTCTAAAGCCAAATTGGATTGAGGGGAAAATATTATGTGAGTCTATAAAACTTAACATTTTCTTTTTAATTATCTTTTCAAGTATTTTGCTAATACATGGTAAGAGACTTATAGGTCTATAAGACTCGGGAGATTCAGTAGGTTTATTAGGCTTAAGTATTGCTATCGTTTTTGACTTTTTCCATTTGGTTGGAAAATAACATAGCTTTAAGCAGGCATTAAAAATATTTGTCATGAATTTGATTCCCTTTCTTGGTAGATTTTTCAAACATTGGTACTTAATTCCGTCTATTCTAGGTGACTTTTTATTTTTCAGTGTCCTAATGAAACTGGAAGTGTTTTTATCAGATATAGAGGGTGTTTTTTATTGAGGTATAGAACTTTAAGTTGGCATCACTTTTTTAACTGGCGGCCATTTTGTCAGCTGTCAAGTGATTAATATTTAGTTTGGTTTGCCATTTCATCATGAACAGATTGACAAAAGAACAACGCTTGCAAATCGTGCAAATTTATTTCGGAAATAATGGTTCAGTTCGAGAAGTTTACCGCAAGCTCCGTTCATTTTATGGTCGACATAATCGTCCATCAGAGCTATTAATTCGGTTAACCATGGATCGTTTTCGCACTACGTTTACTCTATGTGATAATACGCATCCGCAGAGACGTCGAACAGTGCGCACCGAAGAAACAATTGCCGCTGTAGAGCAAAGTGTTGAAGAGAACCCGAATGAATCGATTCGGCACCGTGCACAGCAATTGGAGCTTTGTCCATCAGCTTTATGGAAGATTTTGCGCAAAGATCTTGGCTTGCGACCTTACAAGATCCAGCTTGTGCAAGAATTAAAGCCGCGAGACCATGCAATGCGTCGTGATTTTGGTGTATGGGCCGAAAATGAGATTGATCTCGATGCTAATTTTCATCGCAAAATTTTGTTCAGTGATGAGGCTCATTTTTGGTTGAATGGCTACGTCAACAAGCAAAATTGCCGCACTTGGAGTGAAGAGAATCCACATGAGACCCTTGAGACGCCATTACATCCACAAAAACTGACTGTTTGGTGTGCTCTATGGGATGGTGGAGTCATTGGGCCATACTTCTTCCGAAATAATGCTGGAGAGTCAGTTACCGTTAATGGAGACCGGTATAGAGCCATGATAACCGACTATTTTGTTCCCGAATTGGATGGCATGAATGTGGATGAGTTGTGGTTCCAACAAGACGGCGCTACATGCCACACAGCGCACGTCACAATCGATTTATTGAAGGAAACATTCGATGAGCGCATAATTTCGCGGAATGGACCTGTCAATTGGCCACCAAGATCGTGTGATTTGACGCCATTGGATTATTTTCTTTGGGGATATGTGAAGTCGCTCGTCTACGCCAACAAACCAGAAACGTTAGGGGATTTGGAAGCCAACATTCGTGGCGTTATTGCCAACATACGGCCCCATATGCTCGAAAAAGTGGTTGAAAATTGGACCTGTAGAATTGGCTTTATTCGAGCTAGCCGCGGCGGCCACATGCCCGAAATCATATTTAAACATTAATGGCATAAAATTATCCTTCCAATAAAGCCAAATTGATGGACATTAAAACGATTTTCTTGTGTTTTATTTCAATTCGAAGTTCTATACCTCTAAAAAAACACCCTGTATAATAGCTTTGGGGAATGCTGTTTATTTCGGTGTGATTTATAGTATTTACCACATTATTAACTTCAAAAATTTTTTCATCATCACTGAGATGGCTTGAAACATTGTTGTTAAGATAAAACGTATCTGCTAGTATATTGCATTTTTCTTCCAGTGTGCTGTATTGTCTGGAATTAATTTTAAGTAAGGGAATATTTTTATGTTTTCTTTCTAAAATTTTTGACAAGTTCCAGAAAGGTGCGGAGTATTTATCTAACGTGGAGAGCATGTTATTCCACGATTTGTTTCTGTGCTCTATGATTTTGTTAGTAATTTCCTTGTTTAGCTAAGTCATTTGGTGGTGATCGTTAATATCTCTATATATTTTCCAATTTCTTCTATATAAGATGTGCGTCACTATAAACTGTAACACATCAAAAGTCAAATAAAAACTGACTGGAGTAAGCTAGAGTTAAAAATAAAACAGTTTTATTTTGGATTTTTATTACAGATTTATATTCTGTATTATTTTATTTAAAAATTAATTTAATTTTATAAAATTTTTTATTTTATTCATTATGCCATCCATAAGCAATGTTATAGTGTTTTCGGTGATTTTTTTGGTAACAGCTGTCCATTTATATCGAAAACTAGTAATGGTTTTGGGAACAGCCCAATATCTTTCAATAGGCCGCAGTTCTGGGCAGTTTGGTGGGTTAGCCTCTTTTGGAACAAAAATAACATTATTTTTATTATACCAGTCTATTGCGCTTTTACTGTAGTGACATGTTGCCAAATCTGGCCAGAAGAATGTTGATATGTTGTGCTGTCTTAGAAATGGGAGCAACCTCTTTTGAAGACACTCTTTGATATAAATATCTGAGTTTATTGATCCCAATGTAACAAACGATGCACTTCTGTTGCCGCAGCTACAAATAGCCTGCCAAACTTGGAACTTTTTGGGAAATTTTGATAGTTTTTTAGTTCGGAACTCTTCAGAAACATTGCCTCTACTATCCGCTACATAAAACTCTTGGCCAGGAAGCTGCGCAAAGTCTGCAAAAACGTAAGTTTCATCACCCATTACACAACATTCGAACTTTTAAAAAAATTCTTTTTTGAGGAGTTTTGCTCTTTTTTTTGCTTCAATATTCTTCTTAGCATTTCTATCCGGAACTTTTTGGACTTTAAATGTTTTAAGGCCAGCTTTAGCTTTAACTCGGCGCACAAAACTTTCCGAACATTGCACGCGCCGGGCCACTTCGCGACCAGAAATGTTTGGAAGAGCCAGCAAAAGATTCTCAACCTTTTTGGCTTTCGCGTCGTTCGTTACAAGTTTTGCTTTACATGTTCCAGGCTTTCTTTCAATTTTTAGGTCTTTGTTGAACTTTTTGACCACTCTGTGCCTGGTCACGTGGACTTCCCTAGCAACTTTTGTATAACTCCAATATGGTTTTTTTTGGAATTATTTGAATAATTTTTGTATGCACTTGTCTTTGATTATTCATTGTGGACTAACTAACAAGTCAAATTTGACAAACTGATACATTTTAAAATCTGACACATTTTTCAAAGATATTGTGATTAAGAAAAATAATTTTGATTAAAGGTGAAAAAAGTTATTAAGAAAAATGGGTGTTACACTTTATAGTGACGCACATCTTATATTTCGGAATTGGATCAATTATCTTATCTCATCAGGTAATTTTTCCTTAGGTGCTTGTAGTTTCCTTTTTGGTACACTATATTCTATTGCTGCAGTTATGGTGTTGGTAAAAATATAGATTAGATCATCAATTTCAGATGTAAGATGTGCGTCACTATAAACTGTAACACATCAAAAGTCAAATAAAAACTGACTGGAGTAAGCTAGAGTTAAAAATAAAACAGTTTTATTTTGCATTTTTATTACAGATTTATATTCTGTATTATTTTATTTAAAAATTAATTTAATTTTATAAAATTTTTTATTTTATTCATTATGCCATCCATAAGCAATGTTATAGTGTTTTCGGTGATTTTTTTGGTACCAGCTGTCCATTTATATCGAAAACTAGTAATGGTTTTGGGAACAGATGTACTCTTCTTTAGTTCTCTTTTGACCAGAGCCCAATATCTTTCAATAGGCCGCAGCTCTGGGCAGTTTGGTGGGTTAGCCTCTTTTGGAACAAAAATAACATTATTTTTATTATACCAGTCTATTGCGCTTTTACTGTAGTGACATGTTGCCAAATCTGGCCAGAAGAATGTTGATATGTTGTGCTGTCTTAGAAATGGGAGCAACCTCTTTTGAAGACACTCTTTGATATAAATATCTGAGTTTATTGATCCCAATGTAACAAACGATACACTTCTGTTGCCGCAGCTACAAATAGCCTGCCAAACTAGGAACTTTTTGGGAAATTTTGGTAGTTTTTTAGTTCGGAACTCTTCAGAAACATTGCCTCTACTATCCGCTACATAAAACTCTTGGCCAGGAAGCTGCGCAAAGTCTGCAAAAACGTAAGTTTCATCACCCATTACACAACATTCGAACTTTTAAAAAAATTCTTTTTTGAGGAGTTTTGCTCTTTTTTTTGCTTCAATATTCTTCTTAGCATTTCTATCCGGAACTTTTTGGACTTTAAATGTTTTAAGGCCAGCTTTAGCTTTAACTCGGCGCACAAAACTTTCCGAACATTGCACGCGCCGGGCCACTTCGCGACCAGAAATGTTTGGAAGAGCCAGCAAAAGCTTCTCAACCTTTTTGGCTTTCGCGTCGTTCGTTACCAGTTTTGCTTTACCTGTTCCAGGCTTTCTTTCAATTTTTAGGTCTTTGTTGAACTTTTTGACCACTCTGGAAACACATTGCCTGGTCACGTGGACTTCCCTAGCAACTTTTGTATAACTCCAATATGGTTTTTTTTTGGAATTATTTGAATAATTTTTGTATGCAGTTGTCTTTGATTATTCATTGTGAACTAACTAACAAGTCAAATTTGACAAACTGATACATTTTAAAATCTGACACATTTTTCAAAGATATTGTGATTAAGTAAAATAATTTTGATTAAAGGTGAAAAAAGTTATTAAGAAAAATGGGTGTTACACTTTATAGTGACGCACATCTTATTTAACACATTTTCAAAGTTTGGTTGGGAAAGGAGATTTTTGTTAATGAATCTAGCAAATTTAGACCAGTTTGCTTTATTTAAATTGTATGAGTACTTTTCAATTTGATTAAGACTTGCGTTTATAGTTCCCAGTACTGGAAGATGGTCAGAGCTTAGGTCATTATTATTATTCATTTATTGAGGATATATTTTGTGGATTGTTTTTTATGAAGAAATCTAGCGTAGATGGTCGCCTTCTTGGGTCAGAGGGTATATATGTACTGTCGAAGGGATAGACAACTTCCTGACGATTTGACCGAATTTTTTCATATAGGATATTTCCCCAACAGTTGCTTCTTGTACAGCCCCAAAATTGTATATTGCCCGCTCTTTCTAAGGCTTTAGAATTTATTTTGAAGGATCAGATTATGGATCATATCTCCAGGGGGAATCTTATCTCAGATGCACAGTACACTTATAGAGATAGACATAGTACTACTGGTATGTTATTGGGAATGACGGACACTACTAGGGAACACTTGAACGAAGACATGGACTGTGTTATGGTTTCAATTGATCTTTCCAATGCGTTTGATCGTCTTGATCATGGAATCCTTAAGGGAAAGGTACAATTTTTCTGTAATGGCTTGTAAACTTATCTGTGGAACAGGACACAATTTGTTAATTTCCAGAATAAGACCTCTGATATTATTCCTGTTTATTTTGGTGTATCACAGGGATCTATTATCGGCCCCATTCTGTTTCTTTATTTAGATGACTTTTTGGACTGTCTGGACTTGGCCCAAGTGAGACCGTTTATTTATGCTGATGACATTCAGCTGTTATTTAGTAAACGTAGGGATTTCCCTGATGTCCTCGAAAACGTCATCAATTTCACACTCACGAACGTGCATGAGTGGATGGTTTCCAATGCCTTTTTGATCAACGCAAGCAAGACCACGGCTATTATGTTTCGCAGAATGCATAGGAAGATTGTTTATCCCAGAATTAGAATCTCTAATGATTTATGGCGTTTCTTTTCTAAAAATATGTGTTGCCCATTTGCAAAGTAACAATCTTTAAATTTTAACCTCAACCTGTTAAAATGCTACCTTCTATGACATTACTACAGAACAAAAAGTATGCTTTCTTTTTACAGCTGTGAATGATTCAGTTACTTTGATTTGCACATGCAAAAGCTAAATTGCTATCACTTTCATATAATCATATATATATATATATATATACAGCTGCGTGCAACTAATTAAGGACAGTAGTACTCAATATTTAAATCATTATGTTGAAAATAATACTATTAAAAAAACCGCTAAAATTTGACCCTGTTTAGTTAATCCAACTTTGTTTATTGAAACTTCTCAATGGCAACCCTATTTTTACCGTTATTTTTTTCTTTGTGGTGTTTTTCATAATTTGTGAAAAAAATTACTCGTGCACTTAATTAAGGACAGTGAAAAATTTTTTAATATTTTAAGATTCAAGTAAGTTTTAACAGTTAAATTCAATAAATGAGATTACACAAAGTTTTTTTCAGAATTTGATAAACTTTTACTTATTGCTAAACATGGGTAAAAATAAGTCCTGTGACGTCAGTACTCGAAAGATTATTGTACAAATGCATCAGGAAGGAAGCTCTTATAGGGAGATCGCAACAGCCTTAAAAGTTTCTAAAACAATTGTTTTCCAAGCGGTGCAATATTTCAAAAAACATTCGAAAAGGTGCCTCGTAAACAAAGAAGCCGAATTACGACAGTGCGTGAAGATGCACTGATTGTCCGCGAGTCGAAAAAAAATCCGCATAAATCAGCAAATGAAATTCGGATAGCAGTCTTTGGTGAAAATCAAGCAAAACCATCTGTAGTCGATTGCGGGAAGCTGGCCTCTTTGGAAGAATTTCCCGAAAGAAACCATTGTTGTCTGAGCGTAACCGGAAGAAGCGAATAGTTTGCAAAAAAATACCGCCATTGACCGCTGTGGAATGGAAGAGTATTATTTTCGGACGAAACAAAAATTAATAGAGTCTCTCCCGATGGAAAAAATATGTTCGCCGGCCAAAGTTAAAAGAATTTCATCCAAGATACACCCGGGCCACTTTAAAGCATGGAGGAGGTTCGATTATGCTTTCGGGTGCTATGTCGTATCGCGGTGTTGAACCGCTGCACAAAGTTGACGGAAACATGGACAAGTTACAATATGTAAGAATCCTAAGCGATACAATGATGACGTATGCAGACGAGAATATGCCAGTAACATGGATATTTCAACAAGATAATGACCCGAAGCATACGGCTCATCACGTCAAACAATGGTTTATTAACAATTCGGTCACTGTACTGGATTGGCCTTCATGCAGTCCAGATCTCAATCCGATTGAGAATTTATGGCAAGTTGTAAAAACCAAAGTAAGCGCAGTAAAAATAAACAATTTTGATGATCTCTTCGCCGAAACAAAGAAGCTTGGGAGGCCAACTAGTGTATGTGAAAATCTGGTTAGCTCGATGACTCGCAGGTGTCAAGCTGTTATCGACAACAATGGTTTTGCAACAAAATATTGATTTTTTTTTTTTAATAAATACAAGTTTTTCTTATATTTTACGATGTCTCCTTAATTATATGCACGACTGAATTCAATGTTCTTTAAAATATGACTCACTGCTTTATAAAAAATAATTTAATTGACACGATGTCACCGCAGCCTTTAATGCTATTGAACGAGAGTCTGCTAAAATGCGCTAAGCAGAAGCGCTAAGCAGAAGCGCCTGGAGACTAGTGCTGAAGCAGGCTGAAACCCGTTAACTAAGTAAGTAAGTAAGAGTTTAAATAACTAAACTCGGAAAATTTTTGACAATATATACAACTTTTTTTTATTTTTTTGCTTCAAGCTCACATGTAAGCTTCGTGTCCTTAATTAGTTGCACGATATACATATATGTTTTAAATAATCGTAAACTGTATTACAAATACACTTAAAAATAATTTTCTTTTTTTAAAATCATTTTTCATTTTCTGATTGCAAGAAATAAATAAAGCTACGGTCACATTGGGAAAATATTTCACGAAAAAAACGTAACCACTATTTTATTAAAATATTTATGTTTTAATTTTTCGTTTCTTAAAGTTTAGTTAATTATATATCCAAATATGTTTTCTTATAAAATATCGATTTTAAAAAATTTTTGAAGAAACATAAAAAGAAATATTTTCATAATATATTTAAAAAAAATTGTGGTTAGGTTTTTTTCGTCAAATATTTGCCTAATGTGACCGTAGCTTAAGCTGTGTCAAGATAACAGCAAAAAAAAATAACAATCGAAACGTTAAAACGAAAATTAAAAATAGATTTGTATAACGTTTCTTCTTTTTGCGTTTTTATTTGCTATTTTTTGTTGCTATATTTGCAGACGAGTCAGCTGTTAAAAATGCAACATTCTCACCCTGTGATTAGATCTAGGGTGAAAAGTGCATCAATATAGCACACTCTAAGTGCAACATTTTTAGAAAAGATCACGAAACACTTTTTTAATGTTGCCTATGTCTCAGAAAAGAACACAAAAATGGCAACTTAAGAAAAAAAAGGCAAACAAAGTGCAACATATTCGTCAGAAAAGAAAACGCCATTAGTTTCGTATGTTGAATCTATGAAATGCCTCGGAGTGAATATTGATCAATTTTTAAATTTCGAGGAACATATTAATATTATTTCTTTGCGAGTAAGTCGCGGACTTAGAAAACTTTACCACATGGGCGTACATCTTCCCACTAGAGTTAAGTATATGCTGGCCCACACTCTGTTATAATCCCACATTAACTATTGTATTGAAGTTATTTCTGGCACTCAACTTTACAATTTAAACACAGTAAGGCTAATCGTTAACAGAATTGTGAGATTTGTTTATGGCACACCTTACCATGAACATATCTCAGACTCAGTGGCAAATTTTCTTGGCCGTACTTTTGAGCAATACCTCCGCATGAGGAGTTTGCTTTTCTTTTACAAGGTAATTAACCCTAGAAGGTATATCCAGGTCTGTGCAGACTTTTTGCATATAAAAGTCTGTATAACTTTTTTGCTTTTCATGTTAGAGACAAATCCTTCCATGACTTCCTGGAGCAACTGTCTCTAAACACAATGAGCGATAAATCAGAGCTATTGTGGATCCGGGTTCGGGTTGATATGGGTTTACAAATTTTTAGTCATAAACAGCATAACCAGGTCTGTGCAGACCTACATGTAATTTGTATGGAAATGCATAGACAGATGTGTTAAAAGTGTGTTAAAATGCATTTTATGCTAGGAAAACCACAAAGTGGACAATAAAAATGCATTTTTATACATCTTAGTTATCTATTAAGGGTATTTTATTAATAATATGTATACAAAGGAATTTTATACACGTCATTTAACGCAGAAGTACCTGGCATTTGAGAGTTGTTGGTATATCGGATTTTTGCAATGCATGCAATGAAAATGTGTTTTTCGCTGTTTTTTGATCAATCTAAAACACAGCAAGCACGATGGTCTTTTGGCAGAGGATACGCCATGGACTGGGCGGGCCTACAGCTACCTGCAAACAAACAAAGTTTGTCAAGTTCGTCGAAGTCAACTGCATCGTACAAGTCAAAGGACGGTAAAATTTGGTCGACAGTTCCGCCGGCTACTGGTAGACTTCGTATACATAACTGACTCACCGTGAGTCGTGAAGGCCCGGTAATAGGCACTATGCGAAACCCCATCTTCATATTTAAATTTCTTTTAAGACCCGAGATCCTCAGCACATCTGTTCCTGAAACAAACCGTAAGGCCCGCAAGTGAGAACGCATTTTGTAACGGAAACAGAATTGTGAGATTTTTTGGCCTAACCTTGTTTGCCGCCATATGCGAGTCAAGCATTCAGCCAAGTAATGAGTTGTGGGGACAAAATGGCTAAAATTTAAAAATTGATTTAGTTACAGATTTTTATGCCTTATTTGACTGGTTTTGATGGTATATATTGGATAAAACGAACGCGGCCTCGGTAGGGGAACAGTTCGGAACATATCAGCGTTCTAAGTTTTTCATGAGCATGTTACAAACATCGATTACGGGCGATTTGTTTTCTACAAGTCAACCAGTTCTCGTGATACCGTTATCAAATCTTATATACTTTAGAAATATTCTATATCGGTTAGCAGACATCGTCGCCCTGTAGATAGGGTAGTCTTCACGACTCACCGTGGGACAGTCATGTACACGAAGTCTACCAGTGGCCGGAGGAGCTGTTGACCAAATTTTACCGTCCTTCGACTTGTACGATGTAGTTGAGTTCGACGAACTTGACAAACCTTGTTTGTTTACAGATAGCTGCAGGCCCGCCCATATATGACCGTCCAGTCCATGGCGTATCCTCTGCCAAAAGACCATCGTGCTTGCTGTGTTTTAGATTGATCAAAAAACAGCGAAAAACACATTTTCATTGCATGCATTGCAAAAATCCGATATACCAACAACTCTCAAATGCCAGGTACTTCTGCGTTAAATGACGTGTATAAAATTCCTTTGTATACATATTATTAATAAAATACCCTTAATAGATAACTAAGATGTATAAAAATGCATTTTTATTGTCCACTTTGTGGTTTTCCTAACATAAAATGCATTTTAACACACTTTTAACACATCTGACTATGCATTTCCATACAAATCCTATGTAGGTCTGCACAGACCTGGTTATGCCATTTAGCGACAAAAAACCCTCATACCGGCTAGGGTTAAATATGGTACTCCTGTGTACCTGTTCAATAAATTTTCATTTTCTCGATCCACGAGGAGTCCTCAAGTTATCTTTCCTCGTATAATGTGTTCCGTTTTCGAACGCTCTTTTCTTGTGAGGATCGCTAGGCGTTGGAATACTCTACCATCCAATTTACGCTCCTTTTCTTGTTCTTGTGCTCTGTTCAGGAGACAACTTCTACTTTTGTTTTGATATGACCCAAATATATGTGTACATATGTATATCATGTATACATATGTATATATTTGTGTAAATCGTACTTTTACTGATTTTTGCTACAGCCAATACATTTTTTTTATACGGATTGCATACTACCCTTTCTTTAACTATGTTTTATTTCCCCATTCATTTTCCCCATTTTATTTCACTTATTTTCTTTATTCCTTAATGCTTTTTTTATATATATACGTACTGGATATTACTTTTAACTACTCTCTACTTATTATAATCTAATTTTAAGTTTATCTTATGTTGCCTATATTGTTTATATTGTAAATATATTAATACGCTTTGGCCTTGAAGGCTTTTTGTATTTTTTTCTTGAAATAAAATAAATAAATAGTTATACGCACTAAATTAGCTGTGGGTAACTCTAAAAACAAACTCCATATTTTACAAAAATCGGGAGGGTATACGAAGGCGGACACGGGTGCCCCCTAATTAAAATGAATCATAAATTTCCCTCTATCTGCCGAACTACATCAGCGAGACTTTATTGCATTACGATCATTACAGTAACTAGTGATGGGAGGGTGACTCCTCGTAAAATTATATTTAAAATTATCACCCTTATTCTATAAGACGACGACAACACTCGACGACGTCGTTTTTTATGATTTGTTGGCGGTATTGCCATTTATCGATGACTGTTAGCATATGATCGGTATTCTGTAAGAAAAATTGACGTCGTTGTTGTCTTTTACTGGCTTTGATTTTGTCGTCACCGTTTTTGCTGTTGTCTTAGCTCTTTTGTGTTGTGTTTTCAAAATTTAAAAAAAATTTCAACGTTAATACGTTTAGATTTTGATTTCGTCTGTATTTCGGTATTTTTTTGTGCTTTTTATATAATTGTGTTGTTTTTTTTAAATACATAAAATAATGGATAAAATCAAAATAATAAATAAGTGCCAATTCGAGAAGCTTGTGGAAGAGCTTGAAAAGAATCCATCTTTGGCTAGGGAATTTAGTAAAGCCTTTGATCCCACTAATTTTAAAGAATTGTGGGAGAGAATTTCTACGGTCCTAAATTCACTCGGACCACCAATTAGAACTGGTGATTGATGGCAAAAGGTATGTTTAATAGTTTGTTTTAAAACATGCTGTATAAACAGTATTTATTTGCGTTTGTTTTACACTTTTTTTAGCTTTTTTCTCACGATATTTAATTTCAACAAGTCACCACAAAAATACCGTTACATATTTAAGTACAATTTTTTGCCTGACGGTAAAGAATTTTGTGCTCTTTAAGTGTTTACTTTCAGTTTTCACGATACTTGAATTTTTTTTTTTTTAATTAATCCGCAAAATTAGTACCTTTGGCCCCTCTGTGCCTCGTCGGTATAAGCTTTTATTCAGGTAAGGGCCTTACAGGAAGTACAATAATGGTTAAGATAAACTTAATATTATTTTTTCATAGTAATTATTAGATTTACCTTTTGACAATGAGTTCATTTTGTTGTGCATCTCTACCGCCAATCACAAGAAAGTTTTCAGAACTAATAAACCAATAAAATTTCTCGAACCAATAGACCTTACGAGCTTTTGAAATTGTTGAAATAGTATGCACCTCTTTAAGAGTTTGTTGGGTCTTTCGTTCAGCTGACTTTAAAGCTTTTTGCGAGGCATCAATGGTTTTTTGTTCCTTTTGAGCAGCGAAGCGCTTTTGATCATAATATTTTCGAGCATTTGCCCATGCAGATAGAGCCAAGTCCACGTCAACTATTATAGGTAACACATTATCTGTAGTAACCATATATGGGTCAGATAATTTTACAGCAATATGATTAATTTCTAATTTTAACTGTTTTATACAACTAGCCACTGGATCACTATTTGATTGAGCAGCTTTAACTAAGTCATGAATATCAGGCCACGACATTTGATTTGCAATAGCAGACCTAATCGCCAAGATTGCATTATCAACTAATCCCTGATTCATAGTTATTAATTCCGCTTTTCGTTTATCCTCTTCTTGAGCTTTATTTAGATCATCAAGACGTTTAGCGTGATCTTTTTTCACATTTGATAGTTTCTTAACTGCTTCACGTTCTTTTTGCAAAGTTTTCATATCTATTTTCTGGCTCTCAAGTGAAGAATAAAATTCATCAACAGCTAACATAAAAGATTCAAATTCTGCAATCGGTTGCCCTTCAAATTTGTAAAACTTGTATGGATGATACTCCACATTTTGATAATAGTGTTCGATTTTTTTATTGACATCCGTTACTGGTTTTTCTTCTTTCTTTTGTAAAATATATCCTCTGCTCACAGTTTTTCGAGCATTTTCCATGATTGCTAATATGTCCTTTAAAAATAAAAAAATATCTTTATTAATAGAATATAGAGAAGAATTTGATAAGTCACTGCAAAAAAATGAAATCGAAATAAAGTCACTTTTAGAAGCAATTGAAAAAAGATACGCAGACAGATTTAAAAAGATGGAAAATCTTCAAAAACTATGCGAAATAAATGTCAAAGAAGTAAAAGATTTATATGGTAATGTAAACGAGGTGAAAAATCAAAATAAAAATTTATATGATGCAATAGAAAAGAACAACAACAAAATGTATAACGAAATGAAAAAAGTCGTAAAAGATACCGGTAACAATAAAATATCATACGCGCAAGCCGTTACAAATAACTCAGTGATGCCAGATGTTTCAAATAATGTACCTTTAATAGTAAAACCTAAAGAGAAACAAAGCGCTGATAAGACAAAAGAAGATTTAAACAAAAAAGTAGACACAAAGAATTTGAAAATTAGAAATATTGAAAATAGGAAAAATGGCACGGTTGTTATTCAAAGTGAAAATACATAGGAAAGAGAGAAAATAAAGGAGGCTATTGAAAATAAAATAAGTGATAATTATGAAATAAAAGTACCAAATGAAGTTAGCATGCATATCCTAATAACTGATATGAATTTTAAAATTTCTGATAATGAACTGATAAAAAAATTAAAAAACCAAAATGAAGCGCTAAAAAACAGTGATCTGAATGTTGCAAAAATTTTCGAAACTAAGAGGAACAGAAGAATAGTACTTAATGCAAAAATAAGAATTGATAATGAATCATATAGAAAAGTTTTAGTAGAACAGAAACATAATATTGGATGGGATCAATGTAGAGTGTTTGATGGAACAACAGTAACTCAATGTTTTAAGTGTCTAGGATATAATCATAAAGCATCTGAATGTAGAAATGAGCAATTTTGTTATAAATGTCATGGTTGTCATATACATAAGTACCCAATGTAATAAGGAAATTCTGAATAGATGTATAAATTGCATCAGAGAAAATAAAAGGCTGAATTTAGGCTTGGATGAGAATCATGCGACAAACGATCGTAATTGTCCAGTTTATCAAAATAAGCTTAGTTTAAAGAGGAGAAGATTAGGTTTTAATTTCTAGCAACCAAAAGTCATACACGGTATTTGCACTAATATTCAAGGTTTAATCAATAACTTTAGTCATTTAGAAATAATAACTCAGAACAAAAAACCAGATTTTATTATATTAACAGAGACACATCAAACAGAAAAAAT
Source organism: Metopia argyrocephala (assembly GCA_963576795.1). Lineage (NCBI taxonomy): Eukaryota > Metazoa > Arthropoda > Insecta > Diptera > Sarcophagidae > Metopia > Metopia argyrocephala. The sequence goes on along the minus strand of OY756211.1, from coordinate 24,647,761 downwards.
AGACAAATCAGAAATTGAAATAACAAATTATGATAATTACTCTTCGATCTCTAATTCAACAAGAACTGGAGGAATTATATTATACATCAAGAAACATTGGCATGTGAATAGAATTAAAGATTACATTAAAGACTCGAATTATTGGATTAGTGCATTCTCAATAAAGTACAGAAGTTTAGCATTTATAATAATAATTGTGTATAAATCTCCACAAAGTAGTAAAATAGAATTCTGTGATATGTTACAAATGGTTTTTGATGAATTATGTGAGAAGAATATAAAGATTATAATAGCTGGAGACTTTAATATTGACTGGTATAAAGATTATTATAAAAATAAAATAGAAAGCATTCTTAATGACAATGGTTTGAAGCAAATTGTGAATGAACATACTAGAATCAGTCAAAACTCAAAAACTCTTATAGACTACATTATAACAAATGATAAAAACGTGTCGGCAAAAACCAATGTTGAAAATAAAATATCTGATCACGAAGCCATCGATATTTACATTAAGGTAAAAAATGATATTCAAGATGTGCAAAGCGAAGAATACGATATTTTTAAATATAATAAAAATGAATTTAGAAAACAAATAAATGAAACATTACTATACACGGAAGTAGATAATTTAAATTAATGCGTCAACAATTTTGACAATAAAATAGAAAGTGCAATAAAAAAATTTACCTTTAAATCAAAATCGAATTCGAATACAAATAACAAATGGTTTGATAACGAACTAAGACTTTTAAAAAATGAAAAAATTAGAAGATATCAAAGAGCAATAATTGAGATTACTGATGATGCATGGAAAAATTATAAATCAGTGTTAAATAAAGACAAAGTTTTGATTGAAAATAAGAAAAATAATTATGTAAACAGGAAAATAACGTATACACATACACAGAAAGAAATGTGGAGAAAAATAAAAGAACTAGTGTTAAAAAAACCCAAAAATGCGATAAAGAATGTGATATTTGATAATAAAAGCTGTGATAGTAGTATAGAAATTGCTGAAAACTTCAATAAGTATTTTATTAATAGTATAAAAGACATAAGAGCGTCTATTGAGAATGTGCAATACAAAAACAATATACCTGTGATAAATCATATATTTAGGTTTAGAACAATATCATTATCGGAATTAAAAACAGTATGTAAAAATATGATCTTAAAACCGGATTATAATAAAATGTCGAGAAATTTAATAATTGATAACTGGGACAGAATAGGCAAGATACTTCTTAATATTATAAACAAATCTTTAGAATCCGGTATTTTTCCGGAGAAATGGAAAGAATCAATGGTTACACCGATAGAGAAAATACAGAACACGCGCAAAAGTGATGAATACCGACCTATCAATAGCCTACCAATATGTGAAAAAATTTTAGAAAAAGTAGTTAAAAAACAATTAGAAGAATATTTTGAGAGAAATAACTTATTAACAAAACATCAATCTGGGGCCGAATTACCGCATACGTGAACGAGCAAAATCGTTCGTAATTTTTCTTTTTGAGATTACACCACTCGCTATCGAACAAGTACTATCGAAATTTGAGATGATAGCATACGTTAACGTATGCTATCGAGTGCCAGCTGTTTACATTTTACTCGTTTGCTCAAGACTGATCGAAAACATTTTGTGTGCAAAAAACTTATGTGAAAAAAAAATAAAATAAAATGTAAGTTTATTATAATATTTAAAGTATTATTTAATAATATTATTATTAGATTTATATTTAATAATAATATTATTATTTAATATTTAAATTTTAAAACAATCAAAGAAAATTATAATTGTTTATAATACTAACATCAACAAAATAAATAAAAAACAAAAAGATGTTATGGCGCAGTACATGGTTGATCATCCTAATTTGGCCAAAAATATGTTGCCAAATTGTAGCCAAGAAAAAGCAACGGCCAAAAGCTTATGAGATGAACTTGCTCTTAAGCTGAATTCTTATGGAAGATTTAATGTACTTACGCATTAGACGGCAAGGACATTGGATCGCTTTTACACCTCATTTCTTTTCTGATACGTACTGTGTTATAATCATCTTCAGAATCCGAAGACGATGAGCACAGCGATAAGAGTGTAGTCATTTCTTTTATAATTTTTGGTTTTTAATATATTAAAATTCACTTATTTATTTAGATAACTTCAAAAAATTGGTTTTTTTTTATTTTGTATTAAACATATATACACTTTTTGTTCTTTTTAGTGTCATTCACCTGAGAATGATACACATTGTGTAAAAATTTCGATACGTCTGCTATCGAATGCTATAATCCATCCATTCGATACGTGACGAAATTTCATTCGATACGACAGCTTACTCGTTCACGTATGCGGTAATTCGGCCCCTGGTTTTAGAAAAAGGCACTCATGTGAGACAACAATTAATTATGTGATCAATCGTTGGAAATATATTGGAAGTGGTGCAAAAATTTTAGCTATTTTCTTAGATTTTAAAAGAGCATTCTAGACAGTAGATAGAGAACTGCTTTTAGAAAAACTTTTTAAATACGGTATACGTCGTTGCAACTTTTCTTTATTTAAAAAGAGCATTCGAAACCGTTGTTGTTGTAGTCGCCGTGGTCTAGTGGTTAGTGTGTTGGCTTACTAAGACATGAGCCCTGGGTTCGACTCCAGGCTCCGACATCTTCAAAAAAAGAAATATGAAAAAAATATTTCTTTCGGCGACTACCTCTCAGCAGTCTTCTGGCAAAAGCTCTGAGAGTAATTGATTGCCATGAACAAGCTTCTCAAGTCTGTCGTTCGGAGTCGACATTAAACTGTAGGTCCCGGTACTCATGGATAAAAATTTACACACACAACATGAGTTCTGCGAGAAGCTAGGCCGTAATCCTGACACAGGGTTGTAAAGGCCAGTTATGTATGTATGTATGTATGTATGTATGTATGTATGTATGTATGTATGTATGTATGTATGTATGTATACGTAATAATGAGCTGAACTGGTTTCGAACATATTTAACAAACCGTCGACAAAGAACATAAGTGAACAACATAAAATCAAGTGAATTAATAAATGAGTACGGAGTCCCACAGGGTTCAATATTAGGAGCCCTTCTTTTCTTAATATATATAAACGATATGCAGAACATACTAGAAAACAGTGAAATTGTATTATACGCCGATGATACTCTTATCTTTTCAAAAGACGAAACCCAAGAAAAATGTTATACAAAACTAAAAAAAGACATTAAGAATGTAAATTTATGGTTAAAAATGAACAAACTAAAATTAAATGAGAGCAAAACAAAAATAATGGAAATAAATATGAACACGAATATATCTTTTGTAATAAATAATGTTACGATAGAGAAAGTTAATGAAATTAAATACTTGGGTTTTGTCATCGATAAACAGTTAAAATTAAAAGAGCATTTAGAATATATATGTGGGAAAATTGGCAAAAAAAAAATTGGCTACTTCAGAAGACTAAGAAATAAAGTATCTATAATTACGGCAATTAAAATATATAATACGATAATAAAGCCTCATTTTGAATACGGTTCTACTATTTTATATACGTGCTGTTCGGAACAACAAATTTCAAGATTGCAGAAGCTACAAAATAAGGCAATGAGGGCTATTCTAACATGCAATCGATATACTTCGGTTAACATGATGCTAAACACATTAATATGGCTCAATATAAAACAAAGATTACAACTAAACACAATTTTATTCATACAGAAGATGAAGAGGGGTGAAGCACCGGAATATTTAACTGACCAACTGAGGTATATTGCCGATGTTCAACCTTACAACTTAAGGAATGCTGTAGATTTCAGAATAAACCAAGCGGGCACTACAGCAATGCAGAAATCTTTATTTTATAAGGGTCTAAGTATTTACTAGGGTATTCAATTATTCGACTTTTTTTTTTTGGTCGATTAATCGAGTGAGTAATTATTCGGGTTTTTTTCTTGATCGATTAATCGAATAAAATTTCAAAATTGTTCGATTAATCGCGTTTTGTTTTATATAAAATAACATACCAATTTTGTGGATTTTTAAAACATTTTATTAAAAAAAAAAACAAATAATAATAACCAAAAACATTGTAATGTAATAACTTCTTAAAAATTCATTAACTATAGTTAGCTATAGTGCACAAACATATTGTTGGAAAACTAAACCATAAATAATTCATTAATTAATTTTAATATTTGAGATCATATTTATAACGATTTCATATATAAAAGTAATAGTTTACTACTTCGTATGCAATAAAAATATTAAATAAGTTGTTTAGAAACAGAATGGCAACACTGGCAGTATTCTGTTTGAAACTTTTTTCTTCTCATTTTTTGTCAACCACGATCAATCGTGTTAGTGAGTTGATCAATAGAAGTTGAATACAACAAGCGGTGGTGAAATAAATAAAGTGAAAATACATTTAAAAAACCTACATACAAATTATATTTAAGAATTAATAAATAAAACAATTAAATTTACAATATACAAATAAAAGTGAACCGTGTTTTTATTGTGTTTAGGTTCGACCCTAAACATAAGTAATTAAAAATAATTCATATTATGAGTTAAAAATTAGTTAAAAAAATTATGCACTTCTATTAAAATAGTCTTGTAATGTTATTTATATTTAGTAATTTAGTTTAGCTCTCAACCGATGGTTTCCTTTAGTTTTAATAAAACTCGATTTTGAGAAGACTCTCTCGCTGATTGTAGATGTTGGAGGAATTGAGAGAAGTGCATGGAAAAGAATATATAATTTTTCGGTTCTGTTTTTGTTTTTTTCTAAATATAAGAAATCATCCATTAAATCATTGCAGCCTCTTTTAGGTTTTTTGAAATTTTGTACACTTTTAATTGCTTCATTTAATTGTGATAATCGATTATTTTCGTTTATTTCAATTAAATCTTCTGCAATCTGACATAATCATCTGACACATTTTCTTCCGTATTTTCTAAAAACATTCTCAAAAACAATTTGTTTGCAAAATCTTTTGTTTCAGATTTTGTGCAACACTTTGAAAAAGTGAAAATGTACTAGAATTTAAATATAAAATAGGTGTACAAAATAGTTTTACACGTCTTTCATTTATTCGAATCTTAAGCCTTTCTAATAACTAAGTAATTTAAAAAAGGACTGTTTGCATTTTCCATTGTATTAATAACAAATTGTATAATGCTTTCTAAATATATCAATGTAGCAGAATCCTTGCCGAGCTCCGTAATAGCGACATCAAGTGGTTTAAGGGTTTTATTCAATTTTGATAAAACTTTAATTTCCATACCTGTAAAAGTCCTCAAACCAAAATCAGATAGGGCGTAATTTACGTATTTACAAATACGAAGAAAATTTTCAATCATGGAAGATAAGGACGACCATCGATGCTTTACAGTATGTACAAGACGAATTTCTTTTTCTTTTCTTGCAGCACAACATATGTTTGCAATTTCTTTTGTTTTTCATTAGATTTATTAAATATTTTACAACACTTAGAAAGTTTATTAATACCATTTATTATTTCTATAAATAAAGTATTTTTTTATATGGATTAATCGATTAATCGTAGGAAATTATTCGAGTTATTCGTTATTCGAAATTTGACTATTTTTAATTGTTCGAACAATTATTTGAACACAATTGTTCGATTAATCGATTAACGATTAATCGTTTGAATACCCTAGTATTTACAATAATATGCCAAACAATATTAAAAGTATTGAAAACTTAAATATATTTCGAAAAAATGTTGTCAATTTTATTAGATATAATAATTTTCAAAGTTAATTTTATATAATTTTTTTTATTATGTTCAAATTTTTTATATGAATTGTTAAGAGTATTGGAAATACTACTGAATAAATAAATAAATAAAAAAAAAATCTTTTAGTTCTTTTTTCAATACAATAATTTTTAATAACTTTTTTCTTTATAAAAATTCTTACTGCAGATATGTACTTCTCTTGTACCAAACACTATATTTGAAAAATTGTTGTGTCCAATAAGAACACAAAATTAGTGAATAGATTTATTAAATGTCATCCCACTTCAGAATTCTCAATTCAGAATATTTATATGTCTACGGTAAGGGACACCCATTATGTTGTTTGTGTATCCGTCTACTCCAAGCTAACTTGCTTCTCTGATATACCCCCGAGAGACGATTGAGCAGTCTCCCAAGTAAAATCGCGTTTATTATTTTTTGCGATGCTAACGCACACTATCACATCTTGGGAACTACGAACATAAAGGAAACAGGTGAGTCGCTTTTAAATTATGTTCTGGATATGATCCCTTATTATCAAATCCGGTTTCAAACCGACCTTCGTTATTCCGGTTAGACAGAAGGTATTTGGTCTTACCCTAACCAGTATATGGCCAACTTCATTAAAAAATGCTTATTCTCAGATCATTTACATATAAGATTCTATAATTTATATACATACATACATGTAAGAGGCTAGAAAAGTAAGCGCTCTGAAAAATTACAACAAACACTTTTAGCCTGTTTCTATGTTGAAATCGGGTCAACAGAAACAATTACGTAAGAATCTGAAGGCCTGGTTAGAAAAACGTTGTTGTATCGTAATGTAACGTCCCCTAACGTAGAAACGTAAGTGCACTTATAGAACATTTAAAAACGTGTCATATGTTTTGGAGATAAACAACAACAAAACAAAACAGAAAATACATTGTGAAATAGTAATTTGTTTATAGTGTACTTAATAGTTTTTTTTTTTTTTTTCAAATAATTAAAAGACAAATAAATAAATATGGATGCGGATTTGTGTGTTGGGCTACAGTTTTTTAATTTACTAAAAATTTCTTAAATTTCTTTCCTATGAATATTTTTGATTTTCTTTGTAATACTCATGCTGAAAATGTGTATAATAAATGTAGGGTTGCCATATTTTGAATCGAAAAAAGTACATTGAGGGAAAAAAACCTACATTTTAGTAAAAAAAATACATTGGATTTTTATTAAAAACTTTTTTTAAAATTCATTAGGAAAAATAAAATGGCAAATAATAATACAAAAACTATGATCGTAACCATTGTTTACGACAAAGTAATAGCTCAAAATTATTCGGATTTTTATTTTTAAATTTTAGTCTATACTACTGAACTTTTCAAATGTGAAATAATTTGGTATAAATTTAAAAATAAATTGTATGCCTGTATTCATAAAAAGTATTTTATATTTTTTGACAAGTATTGCATAGATATATGTCAAATAAACCCTCAATAAACCTGACATATTTTTTATGAATACGAGCATTAATATTTAAATTTTTCTTTCTATAATTATTGTATATTTTATATACATTCATGTATTTGTAAAAACTTTTACAAATACATAAGGTGTGCGTCACTATAAAGTGTAACACCCATTTTTCTTAATAACTTTTCTCACCTTTAATCAAAATTATTTTTCTTAATCACAATATCTTTGAAAAATGTGTCAGATTTTAAAATGTATCAGTTTGTCAAATTTGACTTGCTAGTTAGTTCACAATGGATAATCAAAGACAAGTGCATACAAAAATTATTCAAATAATTCAAAAAAACCATATTGGAGTTATACAAAAGTTACTAGGGAAGTCCACGTGACCAGGCAATGTGTTTCCAGAGTGGTCAAAAAGTTCAACAAAGACCTAAAAATTGAAAGAAAGCCTGGAACAGGTAAAGCAAAACTGGTAAGGAACGACGCGAAAGCCAAAAAGGTTGAGAAGCTTTTGCTGGCTCTTCCACACATTTCTGGTCGCGAAGTGGCCCGGCGCGTGCAATGTTCGGAAAGTTTTGTGCGCCGAGTTAAAGCTAAAGCTAGCCTTAAAACATTTAAAGTCCAACAAGTTCCGGATAGAAATGGTAAGAAGAATATTGAAGCAAAAAAAAGAGCAAAACTCCTCAAAAAATAATTTTTTCAAAAGTTCGAATGTTGTGTAATGGATGATGAAACTTACGTTTTTGCAGACTTTGCGCAGCTTCCTGGCCAAGAGTTTTATGTAGCGGATAGTAGAGGCAATGTTTCTGAAGAGTTCCGAACTAAAAAACTATCAAAATTTCCTAAAAAGTTCCTAGTTTGGCAGGCTATTTGTAGCTGCGGCAACAGAAGTGCATTGTTTGTTACATTGGGATCAATAAACTCAGATATTTATATCAAAGAGTGTCTTCAAATGAGGTTGCTCCCATTTCTAAGACAGCACAACATATCAACATTCTTCTGGCCAGATTTGGCAACATGTCACTACAGTAAAAGCGCAATAGACTGGTATAATAAAAATAATGTTATTTTTGTTCCAAAAGAGGCTAACCCACCAAACTGCCCAGAGCTGCGGCCTATTGAAAGATATTGGGCTCTGGTCAAAAGAGAACTAAAGAAGAGTACATCTGTTCCCAAAACCATTACTAGTTTTCGATATAAATGGACAGCTGGTACCAAAAAAATCACCGAAAACACTATAACATTGCTTATGGATGGCATAATGAATAAAATAAAAAATTTTATAAAATTAAATTAATTTTTAAATAAAATAATACAGAATATAAATCTGTAATAAAAATGTAAAATAAAACTGTTTTATTTTTAACTCTAGCTTACTCCAGTCAGTTTTTATTTGACTTTTGATGTGTTACAGTTTATAGTGACGCACACCTTACTTACAAGTTTTTTTGAACTTGGTTTACAATGCTATTTTTACCAATGTTAGTTTTTAGAAAATTGTAAAACTTGGCAGAAGTGTTTTAAAATTAGTTTCAAATATCAATTCACATTCCAAACTTTCTATTAAAAGTTTGTTTGTTCATTTCCTTTTTCCAAAAGGGCAAAACTCGAACTGAATGTTATTTCAGACACCGCATTTTAATGCGGTATAGCCAATAAACATACAAATTCTTTTCTATATTTTGAAACAATCTACTATTTAACAATTCTATTCATTTTCTTTTAATAATTTTTAAGTAAATGATTTTAAATAAATCAGAGTTGGGTTTATTGTATTGAATTTATAATGCATTTGCACTACCTCTAAAGGCGGGTAAAGACGGTAATACATGTCAAATTTTTGTGTAGAAGGAAATGAATACAATAGTATCGTGTTAACTTTATATGTAATGAGAACGTACGACATTGAGAAAAAATACGGATGAAAATTTGACAGTAGTAAGGCTCGCTTTGTTTTTTTTTTCAATTTTTAAAAAAACAATCACATTTCGTTGGATCAGAGATTCACTTTTATATTATTTTTTGTTTATGTTGAATGGGTTCACAATGTATGTAAATTTTGTCTGGACGTATACTATGTGCATTTTATGTTTTCATTTTACTTTGTTTTGGTATTTTACCAGCCGTGTAAACGTAAAAGTATCTGCCGTAGAATTTTTACTCTTATTTTTAAAATACGGATGGAATGTCATAATATTTTTTCTATGATTTTACGTACGTAAAGTATTATCGTCTAACCTGTCCTAAACGATATTGCAGCATCCACTAAATGCAGATGGAAATAATTATCCACTAAATTAAACCATTTTAGTGGTAGTGGATATTTAGTTCATTAAATGCATTATTTGTTCCACTACCACTAAATTTAGTGGAAAATTAAATCTATTGCAATAACCCCAATTCTAAAATAAATAAATTCATCAAACAGTAGATCCATGTCAATGTTATTGACAAAAAATTATTCAATAACTTCTGTAGAATTACGAAATGAAATTTTTGAATTGAGACTGAAAACACAGACCTTTTCAAAATGTTAGTACTTTGGTGGCTAATGTTCTTTAATATTATTTACTCTATGTTTACACGTAAAGATTCTTATTTTTAAGATTTTGGTTTATTCTTCTTTGAACTATCTTCGGCGTTCAGACAAAAGAATTCTTATTTTTGACGTCACGTATGTTATTTACAATTGTGTGTATGCATGTGTGCAACTACGAATGAAAGAGTAAAGCGTATTGCTAGCACAAGACAGAGTGTACTCGTCGTTTCTTTACCCCTCGCCTCCTTCGCCAATAGACATGCAATCTTAAAAATAAGAATCTCTACGTGTAAACACAGAGTTATGTTAATTTCAAGTGTTCAGAACAAAAAAGAAATACAAAAGATTAAAAAAAGTACATTAGCTTACTTTTTTAGGTGTTATGCAGAAATAAGTACATTGAACAAAAAAAAATTACCCTTACAGCTTAAAAAAGGACGTTTGGCAAGCCTAAATAAGTCAACTGTTTTCAAATGTTCCGTAAACACATAAGGCCTATTTAGCCAAACGTAAACGTAAACCCGTAAATGCAGTCGTGTCAGCTGTTCGTTTCTGTTATATGAAAAGCTATACAAGTGGTTAGTCAAGCGTAGAATAACGTAAACGTATCGTAGCAACCTATTGAAAATAGAATTCTACGTAACTTTACGTGACATTTGCCAAGCAGTGTTGGGCTGTTTGTAATTGGAACAATATGGGGGTAATTTTACTCTTTATTTTTTTGGTACTTACATATTTTGGTACGTACATATATATTAAATAAATATAGTGTTTCAACATATATGTATATAACATATACGTAAAATATATGTATATAATATACATAATATATATGTACCTATAACCACAAAACATTGTAGTAATATATGTATGTAAGTGGAAAACCAGAATTATAATTTAATTGCATATAAAAGTTATTCTATTATTCTGGTTTTTCGACTTTTTTAATTAAATAAATAACTATCCAAGCCAAGGATACTTTTTAATACGAGTTTCTTTATTTTTTATCGATATTTCGCTACTTCTTTGTGTTTTTTATTTTAAAAATTAATTTTAAAATTAATTAAATTTTAAAAATTAATTAATTAAATTTATTTTATTTATATTAAGTTTATAATAATATAATAACTTTATTGACCTCTTTTTTTAAATAATAATAAATCTCTTTTTCCGAGCTTAAGGTCTTTTTACATTAAATATTTATTTGTTTTCAATATTTCGCTGCCCCTTCGTGTAGCGTCTTCAGGAATTATTATTTTAACAAATAACAAATTTATTTTAACAAATTTTATTATTTTAACTAATAATAATTCCTGAAGACGCTACACGAAGGGGCAGCGAAATATTGAAAACAAATATGTAAATATTTAATCTAATATATAAAATTCTCATGTCGCGGTGTTTGTTGCCAAACTCCTCCGAAATTACTCGACCGATTTTCATGAAATTTTGTGTGCATATCGGGTAGGTCTGAGAATCGGCCAACATCTATTTTTCATACCAGTAAATATTAAGCTGACCCGCCCCAAGGGAAAATTTATGCCTCACCTAAATAACGTACTGACTTCGATGAAATTTTAAACTAGATAGATTAGAGCATATATGGTTTAGGTTTTTTTTTAGTATTCACAGGGGGCAGTGCAAGGGCTACTTTTTCCTATCCCCAACTAACAAACTAATTTTGATTAAATTTTATTTATATCTTAACACAACGTTAGATTAAAAAATGTAAATTATCACGTCTACTTTTTATACCCCTAAATGTAAAGGTACCCGCTCCAAGGGGAAATTTATGCCTCACCTAATTAACGTGCCGACGTCGATTAAATTTTAAGCTAGATAATATATATCTGCGTACCGTAGGACACATATGGTTTAGGTTTTTTTTTATTAAGTGGTACTCAGAGGGGACAATACAGGGGATATTTCTCCCTATGGCCAAGTATTAAAATGAAGTACAGAAAATGGCGGATAATAATTTACTAAAATTATTAGTAACGCAGACATTGATTGCTCATACAAAGGTTGACTTTTGTAGTTCGGTGAAGATTATCAAATATATTTGAAATAAAAAAATATTTCCTAGAAATAATTTATATGGCAAAACAACGTTTGCCGGGTTCAACTAGTATTAATATAAAAAGACCTTAAGCTCAGAAAAAGTTTATTTTAAGTTTATTTAAGTTTATTTTTATATTTAAGTTTATTATACTCGTACATTATATACATGTATATATTGTACATACACATTAATATCGTCGATGGAAATAAAGAACGGTGTAACTGACAAAACCGTAAATGTTCACCAGAGCCAAAAAACCTTTATGAATGTAGAACAAAGACACTGGTATTTTTCAAAAGGCAAACGGCGTAAGTGATTTTATTTTCATCGTAGAAGTCTGGGACCAGGACCAATCGACGCGTATTTTTTTTCCTGATAAAAATGATGCAAAAAACGTATTTTCGATTTTTTGTCAGTTACAGCGTTCTTTAATTCCATCGACGATATGTTCATATATATAAAAATAAAAGAATTTTTATTTAAGATACCTTATGGTTCAAATATTATTAAAATTTAAATATAAAAGTTTAAACAATTACCATTTAAATAATTTTCGTACTTTTTTCGCGTAATGTGCACATATTTCCGTACTTTTTCAAACAATCAAAAAAAAGTAACAAACTGAATTGCCATCTCAATGTTTATGTATGACCAAAACAGCTGACACGTTTTTACGTTTGGATAAGTGCAGCTACATTTACGTTTACGCTACATTTACATTTACGCAACATTTACGAATTCTACGTTTGGCTAAATAGGCCTTTAGAGAATTTCTATTTTCTACAGATTGATACGCGCCGTTACGTTACATTTTTTATTCGGTAAGCGCTGCCATTACTTTGCATGTAAAATAAATGATCAGCTGACTCGTCAACGTTAAGATACGTTACGTTACGTGTGGCTAATTCTACCTTGAGTGTTTATAACAGAGTACCAAATCGTTCACTCACTTTTCACTTATGAGTGGACGTGTGCATTTAGTTTTTATTTTTTTTCTCCTCACCCATGTTTGAAAAAACAGAAAATATTTTGCTTGACTCTTTTTCATGTATGAAAAAACAGAAAATATTTTGCTTTGCTCTTTTTCATGTATGAAAAAACATAAAATATTTTGCTTTGCTCTTTTTCATGTGTGAATCAGAGATCAGCAATGAGTACTGAAAAAGTGAGTATACTCGAATCATGATTCATAATTTCTTGTACTTATACGCATTCATACTCTTGTTAATGTAACGGATACTCTACTCTTCTCAAAAGTTTGAAGTACTCATCACATTTATACTTAATAATACGTATGATGTTGTTGACTTCAACTCTCCTTAACTCAGTTCATACTGATGAGAAAAAATAAGTATGATTCGATTACAAACTGTTGTGTGTTTGCTCTGCTTACTGCGTTAGTACAATAGTAAATTAATGCTATAAACACATTTATAGCTACCAACCATTTACCACACGACTGCAAAAGAAAAGTTTTAGTTTAAATCATGAATCGTGTCAAATAAATATTATGTTTTTGACTATGTAATTTATTATCTTCTTATTATTTTTCGTCAATAAAAAGAAAATAGATATGGTGTATATAATAATAAACATTCAAAATGTAACAATGTACATAAGCGAAAAAGCTAATGCGTATAGGAAATATTTTAAAGAAATTAAAAAATTTTTAATTATTTTTTTATTTTTATAAGCAGGTTATAAAGAAATGGATTGCAAGAGTGATATTAAGGAGAAAATCAGTGTCGAAGGTCTCCGATTAGTTCGGAAACATAAAAGCAATAGCCCAATATGGGCAATTTTCGTTTCAATAATCTATTTTAAAAATATTGATTATAAAGATGTAGTTTGTTAAGTATACTATAAGTTTTTACAATGTAAAATTTAGAAAAAATTTAAAAATATTTTTTTTTGTTATGAATTTCTTTAGAACCTATTTATAAAAAATGAAAAAATAATCAAGGTATAAATAATAATTATGATATAATTGTGAGTATCATAATATATTCTTTTTATCTTCTTTAATACATTTCTCATGAACTTAAACTTTTTCGCTTATTTTTGTTTATTATTTGCATGTTCCTTTTTGTATACACCATATAAATTTCCTTTTGTATTGTATACGTCTATCGACTAAAACGGTAAATTTTTTTTCATATGATTCGAGTCACTCGAATCAAGTGTGAGTCTCATAAGTATTTTTATAAAATTATGAATCCAAGTGAGTATGAGTTTGATGTCAACATTTTACTCATATTTATTGCAACCTTTGGTAATGAATCAACGTTGTGTGAGAATGAGTGAGTCAGAGTAGTTAAATTTCAACTACTTGTACTCACTTATACTTAAAATTTCATAAGTGCTTATGAATCGCTAAAAAGCGACTCATTGCTGATCTCTGGTGTGAATATTACTTTTTTTTTTGAGGCATATTCATTTATGAAAAATTACAATTTTGACGAATACTCTTTTATGTGCATATTCATTTATGAAAAATTACAATTTTGACAAATACTCTTTTATGAGCATGAATATTTTTTTCACACACTTACTCGCTCATTTATACTCGCTTTGCTTTTCAAGTGACAAATTCAAATTTACAATTGTACGATGTATATGCATATACAGTGGTGGCCATATAATTAGAAACGACTTAGCAGCACACATTTTTCTTAATATATTTTAAAAATTAAGTTCACAATACATAAAGTAAATACTCCAAATTATAAAGTATTAAATCATTATTGAATTTATAATAAAAATATTTGCAGCTGAGATAACATTTTTAATAAATATTAACTTTAAACAAAATATTGCACTTTTAAGTTGGTCTTATAATTAGAAACGACGCAAATGTTTTCACAAAACTTAAAATTTTTCCTACAAAAGTAAACAAAAATTGGCATATCCTCTAATAGGATATTCTCTTCTATATTTTATTTTTGACAATATTGGCTAATATTTGTCTTCTCTGTAAATTTTGTATTAAATGCTGGCATGTTTACAGAGACATGTTTCCATAGATTTGCTGCATCGTTTGGAACTATTAGATTTTTGGTTTTTTGGACTGTTGTTGGGGTGATTCCTTTCTACAATTGCCTATAAGTTTTTAATTGGGTTTAGATAAAAGTTTTACGATGATAAGTACTTCGACTAACTCATACAAGTGTATGTACATACATGTGAAAGAATATAATTTCAGTATGCGATTTCCAGAAAAGTGTGAGTTAAATAGTTGATGTTTGGTCTTGAATATGCTCAGGACACAAAGAACTCTGATGAGACTACCGTAGCTGGAGTCGAAAACAATTGTTCAGTTTGGCTAGTGTACTATTCCTTCACGGACATCATTTCTTCTTTAATTACCAAAAATATTCATTGCCGTTAACTTTGATCTAATTAAAGCGTTTCTGACGAAACAAAAAACAAAAAGTCAATATTTTTATACGAAATCTAGTATGTCATTAACTTAGAATTTCAATTTTACTCGTTATCATGTTGAGAACGAGCATATTCTCAAAAGAAATACTGTTCTATTACATTTTCTAAATTGTTTTTATATTGATGCTAATCAACTTTTTTCTTTATTCTAAGAATGGGTTCATACCACACCACGAAATATCATACCAAGTTATAATACACCACCACTGTTTTAACAAAATACCTAAAGTCTTAAGGATTTTACTGAGGAACATCTTACGTAAGGTTTTTCGTCAGGTGAAAACAATATATTCTTAAATTCATTGCTTGTGAGAATTCTATTTCTGATAACATGCATCTTTGTTGAGCATTTTGCTTGCAAAGCGTCAGTGTTTCTTAATATTTTTTTGCGACATGCGGTTTCTTTTATACAATACTTCTACGAAAGCCAAAATGCTAATAAACGCATTGTTATTGTCCGTGTAAATATTTCTTTTCTCATTTGTTGCCCAGTTTCATCCCAATTTTGTGTGAATTCAGAAATTGGTTACCTTTACTGATGCTGCAAGTAATCTTATCTTCTACTTGAAGAGTTTTTCTAGCACTGGGCTTCCTGGATGGGTTTGCAAACTTCTTTTGTTTAATTTTGGAAGTGAACTGCACCAAATTTCACTTTTTTGGATTATGAAAACCTTTGTGCGATAGTCCACATTGGCAGTATTTCCATTGGATACGCCTTGTAGAAGCCCTCCCTTATTTATGGAGGGCATCACTTGTTTTTTCCAGTTTTGAAAACTAAAACGTATTAAGGTCATTTAAATATGACCTACTGATAATAATAATAAAAAAAATAATAATAAAAAAGTTAATTAATTAAAGAAAACCTAAACGTTTTTAATTACGTGGCCAGCTAAAAACCAAGTACTTAGAAATTAATCAAAACTTTTTTAAAGTACAAGCTTTAAATTCAAAGTTTTTTTTCAGCGTCAATAATGTGGATTGTGTACTTTTCGAATAGCGGTGCTTGTAATTTTTAGTAATGGTTTTAAAAGAAGTTACACTTTGATTTCATTTTGATTAAACATCGTTTCTAATTATATGGCCACCACTGTACATTGTATATACAACAACAATACTCTTCTATTTGGGATTTTTTTATGTAACTGTTGTATTGTGTGTTCGCGACAGGCAGGCGTCAAAATTTCAAAAAATTTATGAATGCATTACAACAACAACGTCATGAAATAATTTTGCTTAGAAAAATATGAACGTTCGCGTGTGAAAAAAAAATTGTGCTGCTCATTTATGTGCACGAAGAAAATAAAAAAATTTCTTTACTCTTCATATATGGACGCTTAAAAAAAAAATGAATGCGTGTGATTTTAAGAAAATAAATTTGTGCTGCTCATTTATGTGCACGAAGAAAATAAAAAAATTTCTTTACTCTTCATATATGGACGACGCTTAAAAAAAATGAATGCACACGTTCGCGTGTGATTTTAAGAAAAAAAATTTGTGCTGCTCTTTTATGTGCATGAAGAAAATAAACAAATTTCTTTACTCTTCATATATGGACGCTTAGAAAAAAATGATTGCACGTTCGCGTATGATTTTAAGAAAATAAAATTGTGCTGCTCGTTCATGTACGTGAAGAAAAATAAAAATTTTTAAAAATCGCATTCTTGATAATATTCATAAATGTTAGTTTTTGAGTCTTCATGCTATAAACACAACAAAGGCTATCGAACACCGAACACACGACTACAAAAATTGCTGGCTACAAAAGTAGCCAAGTAGCCAGCTACTTAATTATAATAACGACTACAGCTACAAAATAAACATATGTTTTGACACGTTGAACATAGCCTAAACAAAATATATTTTTTGTAAGTGAAATTGTGAGGAAATAAAAAACAAGAAATGTCTGAAGAAAACTTATAAAAATTTAAGAAACTAAAAAGGCAAATAAATAATAAATTCAAAATGAAATAAAAACTGATGTATATAAATGAAATAAGTAAATGAAAACTAAACAAAAAATGTAGACAAATGATTATTTATTTTCAGTGGTGCAACTTAATTTTTTTTCGCATTTTTAATGCATATATTTCATATATTGCGTTTTTTAAACACCTTTTTCATGCATATTATTGTATTGGCAGCACTAAACTGTTTATTGTCGCCAAGAAAAATAGAAATTAGCCTAAGTTGGCAACGGGCTACAAAAGTAGTCGTGTGTTCGGTAGTCGTGTTGCCGTTAATATAATTATTCTCATATGCACACATGTATTCTATTTTTGACAGCTTGTAGCCGATGGTCGGTAGCCTTTGTTGTGTTTATAGCATCATAAATGGAAAAATCTGAACTCTGATTTATAATAAAATTGTCTGACTTATTCACCCTTATTCTATTTGACGTCCTCGATAGAAGGCAATGCCGTTTTTAGTCTTTTATTGCAGATCGGTATTACAGTTGGCAATATTGCAGTTTATCGATCACTGTTAACATATTTTTGGTATTCTGAAAGCAAAAATGACGTCGTTATTGTCTTTAATTGCCAATGATTTTGTCGTCGTCATTTTTGGTGTTGCCTAGTGTTGTTCTTTTTTTTTAAATAGATACATACCTACATATAAGAAAAAGTGTAGTTGAAAAATACATTTAAATTTAAAAATTTCAGTTAATGTGCGGTTCTGTTTATTTGGGGCTATAATCTCGATGTGGGTTCCGTCCACACGACCAATTAATTACACCTGGAAATCCTTTTTTTTTTTTCTTCGAAAAAATATAGTTTCACTTCTTGTTTTTAGCTTTTCTCATGCTAAATTTTATCCACTGTGGACGAGCTATCTCTATGGAGTCCAGTGTTTCGGCCAAAACCTTCGCCACCATTGGCTGTGAAAGTCCCAGGTTATAATTGTTTCCAACCCCTGACCAAGAATCGTAATGTCGCTGCCAAAGGAAAGATAAGCTACATAACAATTAAAATTTATAACTCAAGAATTTAGGTTAAAGAATTTGGTATACTCATGCATGCTTAGGGTCTTTGACTCCATACTTGGCAATGTAAGTTTACATTTAAAGATTTCAGGGTTTATGATGCTGTAATTCAAAATCCTCCCATTACTCTTTAGTTTCCAGAGAATTTTCATTAATCTATTTGCCATTGAGGAATAGTTATAATTAAGATAAATTCGTCTGTGATTTGTTTAATTTAGAACATCAGAGACCTTAAGTCTTTTGGATTTGTAGTATGCAGACTGTTTTTATTATTTTTTTATTATTATCTTTATTAAGAAGTATTTAAAATACTATAAAATTTCGGATTACAAAGTATTACAACAAAATTATAAAAAGAAAAAAAATTTTGAAACAGAAAAAATTTTAATTACAATAATATCACATAAAGCTCTGGCTATGGTTTTTTATATAATATACAATTTTTCTTCTAAACCTAAACATGTTAGTATTCCTCCCAAGTTTAATATTGTCAGAAAGCATATTGTAGAGCTGTAGACCTTTGTGAAACAGGGACATTTGCATTCACGTTGTCGTTGTTCTCGGTATTCTAAAATTGTTCGAGTTTCTGAGATTATACGGCTGCATCTCACTAACATATCTAATTTGTTCAGTCAAGTATTCTGGTGCTTTTCCAATTTTCATTTTCTGTATGAAGATTAGTGTATTCATTTCAAGCCGTTGTTCTATACTGAGCCATTTCAGTGTATTAAGCATAACTATAATTGGCGTATAAATATTCATTTTTAAAATCGTACGCATTGCTTTATTCTGCAATTTTTGCAGCCTCTCGATTTGCGTTATTGTGCAGCATGTATATAGAATTGTAGAACCATATTCAAAATGTGGCTTTATCATTGTATTGTAAATATTTATAGCTGTTATTATAGATATTTTATTACGTATACGTTTGAAAACCCTATTTTTTTGCCAATTTTTCTGCAGACATATTCGACATGTTCTTTAAATTTCAGTTTTTTATCTATTATAAAGCCCAGGTACTTGATGTGTTCTACCTTTTCTATTGCCAAACCATTTATCGTGAAGACCGAATTATCATTCATATTTATGTACATTAATTTTGTCTTGTTCTCATTTAATTTTAATTTGTTCATCTTTAACCACTTGTTTACGTTTTCAATATCGTACATCATATTGTCTTTACAAATTTTTTCGGTATCTCCGTCTGCAAAAAGTAGGGTATCATCAGCATACATTACTATGTTACATTTCTTCAAAATTTTCGGTAGATCGTTTATATATATAATAAATAGAAGTGCCCCTAATATTGAGCCCTGTGGAACTCCATATTCATTATTCATGCAACTAGAGTCTATTCCATTTACCCTCACTTTTTGTTTCCTATTTGATAGGTACGATTTAAACCACTGCAATTCATGTCCTCGTATTCCATACATATACATTTTCTTTATTAAAATATCTCTATCAATCGTTTCAAACGCTTTTTTAAAATCCAAAAAGAGCGCCATAATTTTTTTATCTTTTTTCGCAAATTTCCATTTATTAACGACGTAATTTACAGTGGTCTCACATGAATATTTTTTTCTAAAACCAGATTGATATTTAGAAAATATATTGTTCTCTTCAAAATATTTTTCTAGTTTCTGTTTTACAACCTTCTCAATAATTTTTTCACAAGTTTTTAAGTTGTTTATCGGTCTGAATTCGTCACATTTTTTAGTTTTCGATATTTTTTCTGCTGGTGTTATCAATGATTCTTTCCAGTTATCAGGAAAGACTGCATTTTTCAATGATTTATTTATTATATTCATCAAGTTTTCACCCACTACCCTCCAATTATCCAATATTATTTTTATGGATATCTTGTTAAAATCAAGTTTATTTTTAAGGTCTTTACAAATATTCTTAAGTTCCAGTAGGCTGATTGGTCGAAACCTAAATCTAGGGGTTATCACAGTTATTTGGTTAATATATTGCACTTTCTTAATCGAGTCTCTAATTTCCTTAATACTATTTACAAAATATCTGTTAAATTGTTCGGCTATGTCATGGTTTTCCTTATATTCTATATTATTAAATATCACAGATCGTATCACATTTTGATTTTTTCCTATCACTAGGTTCTTTATTCGTTTCCACATTTGTTTCTGATCTTTTGCATCATTTATTTTTTTGTTAATATATTCGTTCTTTCTATTTTTAATTTTCGTTTTGTAAATATTTCTTACAATTTTATAGTTGTTCCATGCTTCACTAGTCATTAATGTTTTAGCTCTAATGTATTTGGCAATTTTTTCACTTTTAAGTATTCTCATTTCTCTATTAAACCATTTATTGATGTTGCTTCCATCATTAATTATCCTTTTAAATGTAAATTTTTTTATTGTATTCTCTAAATTATTGTCAATATTATAAACCATCTCATTAACATTATTATTGTCCACATTCGTCAAAAGTCTACGGAGCTCATTACCATATGCTTGCCTATTGTATTTAAATATTTCAATTTCGCTTTTTGTTATTTGTTCATTAATATTACTTGTAATATTTATATCAATTGCTTCGTGATCAGATATTTTGTTCTCACTGTTAGTTTTTACTGATATATTCTTACTATTAGTTATAACAAAGTCTATTAAGGTTTTAGTATTCTCTGTGACTCTAGTATATTCAGTTACAATCTGTTTAAGTCCATTATCATTTAATGTTGCCTGAATTCGATTTTTGAATGAACTATCTCTACACCAATCAATATTGAAGTCACCCGCTATAATTATATCTAGTTCCGTTTCACATATGCTTTCAATCGCACTATCAAATGCATCACAAAATTCCACTTCACTGTAGCTCGGTGATCTGTATACAGCCATAATTACATATTTGTTATTTTTGTTTCTTGCCTTATATGCGCTTATCCAGTATTTTGTTGGCATATTTTGAGTGAAATTATTGTTGTTACCAAAGATATATATGTACAGTGTCGGACAAAACATATTGCACTAAAATAAAATTTCAGTATTTTGTAGATTTCGTTTTTAAATTTCCAAACAGGGTCCGTAAAATGAATTTTAATTTATTGTATATATTATAAACAACCAAAAGTATTTCGAAAAAATTTAATTTTTATTGCAATTCTAACTTGTGTAATACAAAAGTGCTCAAATTGTATAAAAAGCATGCGACAAAACATATTGGACTTTTAGCAGTGCAATCATAGTAAACCTGTAATTATCTCGTTATTATTTTAAATAGAGAATAATAGTTCAACAAATTAATATTGAACCATGTGGTGTTAAATTATTCATTTTTTTAGTCGTTTAATTACATTCTTAAGATAAAGGTGGGTGTTAACAAAATAGAAAGCAAATTCTCACTACATTTTACTAATTTTTAGTGGCAGACCTAAAATGGCTGGAAACAAATACAGCGTTGGGTTTAAAAAGTTGATAATTAAAGATTTCAAAGACGGTCTATCGAAAAAAAACATTTTCGAAAAATATTCCTTACCAAAATCCACTGTTAGCTTTATTATAAAAAAATTTATAATGTCAGGGAAGCTTAATAATGTTCACCGCGGTGGCCGACCAAGGTGTACGACATCAAAAGACGACTCAAGAATAGTGAGAGAATTTAAAAAATATTGTGATAAGTCAGCTCCTGCAGTTGTTGAAACTCTAAATTACAAATAAGTAGTCGAACTGTACAGACAAGAGCATGTGAAGCGGGACTCAATAGTTACCGAGCTGCAAAAAACTGTTTATTTCGGAGAAAAATCGTAAAGCTCGAATTCAATTGGCTAAGAATTACATTGACTGGTCCATACAGAAATGGAATACAGTTTTATTTTCCGATGAATCAAAATTTAACTTAAAAATCTCTGACGGCATGAAGAGAGTACGCAGACTGAAAAATAAGCGATTTGATCCTAAGTATTTTCAAGGTACTCTAAAACACGGAGGTGGCAATGTGATGGTCTGGGGTTGCATTTCCGGAAACGGTTTAGGGCTCTTACACAAGATCGATGGAATTATGGACAGATTCATGTACCAAGGGATCCTAAAAAGTGTGATGCTTCCTCATGCAGAGAGGAATATGCCACTTCTTTGGCAATTTCAACAGGACAATGATCCAAAACATACCTCAAGGTATGTAAAAGATTGAATTAAAAATGAAGGAATTCGTGTCACGAAGTGGCCAGCGTAATCCCCAGACCTCAATCCAATAGAGAACTTTTGGGAAATAATAAACAGAAGAATCAACAGAGAAGATGTAGGAGGAGATAAAAACAAATTATTTGATGCTCTGAAGGCTGCTTGGTTTGGTATTGAATAAACGACAATAGATAACCTTATTGCTTCCATGCCAAAAAGATGTGCTGCGGTTCTTAAAAGCAAGGGATATTCCACAAAATATTAATTCCAACATTTAGTTCAATATGTTCTGTCGCGTAAATTTTTGACAGTTTTTGTTTTTCTTTCTATAAATATTTTTAAACTTTGAATAAAATGTACAAATGTTATTTAGTTTTTTACAATAAAGCACATATTTTGAAATAATGTATAAATATCATGATTATCCTATTTAATTTGACATATTTGTAAGGTTTAACAAAAATTTCTGTTTAGTTCAATATGTTTTGTCCGACACTGTATATATGTATGTATGTAACTGTGTTTTGTCTTTTATTATTATATGCATATTTGCCGCCAATTTTTATATTATTATCTACTTCTCTAAATTCGGTTTATATTGCTTTACATTGTCAGTTATTACAGCCGCGGTAATTATGCTAATTTAATTATTTATATATTTTATTTGTTTGTTAATTATTGAATATTTTTAATAAAGGTTAATGTGATTGTTGAGGTGTATCTTTTATTTCATCTAACACCACCGGAACACGAGAACATAACAATTGGTGACGAGGTAAAATAAATTTTTTTATAAGTGGAATTGCATATAAAACAATATGACGTCATCTTTGGAACAAGTTGTTAGTCAGTTGCTACAGCGACAACAAGAAGCCATGGCACGACAACAAGCAGCTATGGAGAAGCAAAACGAACTCATGGAAAGAATTCGGCACACGCTTCTACAGCATCCAACACAAGTGCAGCAACAGGTGCTGAGGCATTAATGGATATCCTAGGTAGAAACATACATGAATTCAATTATGATCCGGAAGACAACCAGGGGCCTATTTCACTAAACTACAATCTACAAGTTTTCAAGCTACAATTACAAGTCCAATTCTTACAAGTGCTGATGGATTGTGTTTCATTAAAATTTTCATAACAATTGTAGAATTTTGTACTTGTAAACTACAATTTCTACAATTACAAGTTCTTTTGTGTATATAGTATATTAATTTTACAATTCTCATATATTATTACTTAAAGTGCTAAAACATCCTATAAAAACGCAATGTAACACATTTTATTAATATTTCGTAATTCTTTTAAATGAAATAAAATATTTTACAATGTTATTTTGATAAATTAAACATATGTGTGACTATACAGACTTAAACAAATGACAACGTGTTTGAATGTTCCATGTTGAAAAGCTTACAACTCCAAAAGCACTTATTCGATTTCGCTCGTAGAGCACTTATTTTTGTTATTGTTGTGTTTTTTTTAAGTGAGTGCATTAGGAGAACAATCTAGGAAACCCTTATCTTTTTATATTCAAATAAATGAAAAAAGTGCATGTGGTCAATTGTTTGTGTTTATTTAAACATATAAAATTCCTTAAGTACGTAAATTAATATTTTATATAGCAACCGTCCGCAATTATTATTATTAGGTTTTCATAGATAGTGAGAGGTATCTCTCCCCAGGTTTTAACCACATGCCGTCATAATTCATTCAAAGTTTTTGGGACTACCACTACACTCATTTTCAGCTCTGCCAGAAGGACTCAAGCAGATTGAGGTCAGGCGATTTCGTTGACCATTATATTACTTTCAGTTCGGTATCATTTATCCAATTTTGAATTATTTTGGCGGTGAATTTAAAATTATTGTATTGTTGAAAAACTAATTTAATTTTGGTTTAGTCCGGAAACAGGACCATCTTCCAATCGTCCATAATCTAATTTAATTTAATTTAAGTGCGTCCGATCAAAATCCAGGCGAAGCATTCGATGGCGTTTTGTGGTCAGTGGTTTGTTTACTTTTGCTCGACCACCCTGACCAGCAGAATGCAATGAATTTCTAACTCGCTACACAGACAGATTAAAATTGTCAAAAAAGATCAAATTTTTATAAATTTGAACTGCAGTCTCCACTTTCTGCTGGCTAAAGATTTTATTTCATTTACTTACCTAAATAGGCAATGGAAAAGCCACATTTTAGTGCAATTAAAGTTTTTCTTAGTTATTCCTTCTGATTTCACTTCTAACTGCATTTGGGGATGTAGAAAAATTTAACACAAAGAACAATGTGCACTTTTTTTAATTATCTGAATAAAAAAATATAACGGTTTCCTAGATTATTTTTCTCATGCATCTACTTATTTAAAAGAAAACACAATAACAAAACAAATAAGGTGTGCGTCACTATAAAGTGTAACACCCATTTTTCTTAATAACTTTTTTCACCTTTAATCAAAATTATTTTTCTTAATCACAATATCTTTGAAAAATGTGTCAGATTTTAAAATGTATCAGTTTGTCAAATTTGACTTGTTAGTTAGTTCATAATGGATAATCAAAGACAAGTGCATACAAAAATTATTCAAATAATTCAAAAAAAAACCATATTGGAGTTATACAAAAGTTGCTAGGGAAGTACACGTGACCAGGCAATGTGTTTCCAGAGTGGTCAAAAAGTTCAACAAAGACCTAAAAATTGAAAGAAAGCCTGGAACAGGTAAAGCAAAACTGGTAACGAACGACGCGAAAGCCAAAAAGGTTGAGAAGCTTTTGCTGGCTCTTCCAAACATTTCTGGTCGCGAAGTGGCCCGGCGCGTGCAATGTTCGGAAAGTTTTGTGCGCCGAGTTAAAGCTAAAGCTGGTCTTAAAACATTTAAAGTCCAAAAAGTTCCGGATAGAAATGCTAAGAAGAATATTGAAGCAAAAAAAAAGAGCAAAACTCCTCAAAAAAGAATTTTTTTAAAAGTTCGAATGTTGTGTAATGGGTGATGAAACTTACGTTTTTGCAGACTTTGTGCAGCTTCCTGTCCAAGAGTTTTATGTAGCGGATAGTAGAGGCAATGTTTCTGAAGAGTTCCGAACTAAAAAACTATCAAAATTTCCCAAAAAGTTCCTAGTTTGGCAAGCTATTTGTAGCTGCGGCAACAGAAGTGCATCGTTTGTTACATTGGGATCAATATTTATATCAAAGAGTGTCTTCAAAAGAGGTTGCTCCCATTTCTAAGACAGCACAACATATCAACATTCTTCTGGCCAGATCTGGCAACATGTCACTACAGTAAAAGCGCAATAGACTGTTATAATAAAAATAATGTTATTTTTGTTCCAAAAGAGGCTAACCCACCAAACTGCCCAGAGCTGCGGCCTATTGAAAGATATTGGGCTCTGGTCAAAAGAGAACTAAAGAAGAGTACATCTGTTCCCAAAACCATTACTAGTTTTCGATATAAATGGACAGCTGGTACCAAAAAAATCACCGAAAACACTATAACATTGCTTATGGATGGCATAATGAATAAAATAAAAAATTTTATAAAATTAAATTAATTTTTAAATAAAATAATACAGAATATAAATCTGTAATAAAAATGCAAAATAAAACTGTTTTATTTTTAACTCTAGCTTACTCCAGTCAGTTTTTATTTGACTTTTGATGTGTTACAGTTTATAGTGACGCACACCTTAAGTGCTCCATGAACAATATTGAAGAAAAAGTTCTGAAGTTGTAACCATTTGACCACAGAACATTCAAACACGTGGTAAGTTGTTTGAGTCACTGTATGTACAGTAAGGGACAAAATTGTTCACAAAAATACTAAAATTTATAATATATCCAAAAAAGTATGTTTTATTCAAATATATTTTAATTTTTTTTACCTATATAGAATAATGTACATCTAAAAAACTTAAAAAGAACAAAATTTTAAAAGAATGTGTGTTAAGAGTAAAAAAATAAATATTAATTTAAAAATTCACATGTGAACAATTATGACCGTTGTTGAATATTGCATTGATTTTAGGTCCTAATATTTGGTATGTCTACCGTTTGCTTTTTTAACTGCCTTAATTCTTTTTGGCATACTTTTCACTAAATTCGTCAAGACATTAGGGTTAATACTTTCCCAAGCTTCAACAGCACGCTCCCAGAGTTCGTCTACGGTCTTTGGAGGGTATTTTGAGCAAAAATTTTTCTCTTTAATATGGACCACAGGTGTTCTATCGGGTTTAGATCCGACAACTGAGGAGGCCAATCCAAAAGCTTGATCCCATTTTCTTCAAACCAACGTTTTGTTATCTTCGCGGTATGCTTAGGATCGTTGTCCTGCATAAAGATGCTATTCTGTCCCAGATCTAAACCAAATATGTCGAGACTTGGAATGTATGAGTCTTCTAAAATGTCTATATAATCTTTAGCACACATTTTGCCTCTAATTCGGCGAAGTACTCCAAGTTGATTCCCGCGAAAACAGCCCCAAGCCATTAATGAGCCACCTCCAAATTTAAGTGTTTGGCAAATATTTCTTTCTTTGACACCAACACTTTTATCCACCCATGTCCATAGTCGTCCGTCTGACCCGATTCTATTAATTTTTGTTTCATCGGACCATCTTACACTCATCCAGTCTTCAAAAGTGAATATTTCATATTTTTTCGCGAACTCTAGGCGTCTTAAATTAAATTTAGAGTTGGCTCATTAATGGCTTGGGGCTGTTTTCGCGGGAATCAACTTGGAGTACTTCGCCGAATCATATCAAAATCATGACGTCACGATCATATCAAAAGAAATTGTGTGAAAATTGGTAAACCGACTTTGCAAAAGTCTCAACATAAGCCACGAGATGCATCCACAAATGAAATCAGCATTATTGGTGAGTTCGAGAGTGAAGTGGTTATCAACGGCGAAACACTACTCTGTAATATTTTTGTATCTTCGCATCGCAATTTAAATCTTTTTGGTGCAGATTTAATGGAACGTTTCAAGCTGTAGGATATACCTATTAATACATACACTACATGCAATAATGTCAAAATCACGAGACAAATGACAGAAACTGATTTACGTAAATGCTATCCACATGTTTTTGGAGATGAAATTGGACACTGCTCACATTTCAAAATTTTTTATTTATATTACGATTGTTTTACAATCTAGATACATAATATACATTAATAGTTTTTACAATATTCTCTCAATAATTTCCTAAATAATCGCATGTTTCCACAATTTTTTATGTTGCTTGGTAATTCATTATATAATTTAAGTCCATTATACTCTAAACATTTCATATCCCTTGTAGTTCTCATATATGGCAATCTGTAATCTTCTCTTCTTCTAGTATTATAACATTATTACATTGCAATTGTCACTTAAATATTTAGGGCTATTTCCAAATCTAATATTATGTATAAATTTTATAGTGTGAAACATAATAATCTGTTTAACATTTAACCATCCTAATTCATTTCACATGCTAGATATATGTGTATCATAACTTTTGTCCAATATAAAACGCATATCCCTGTTTTGCAATTTCTGAAGTTTGTCAATCTGAGTTGTATTCAGAAGAAATAGTATAGAAGTACAATAAGCAAAATGTGGTAATATTATACTATTATATATTCTAGTTTTATAATTTCTATTTGATAACTTTGTTGACCTAGCTAATATTCCAATTTTCCTCATAATAGTATTTCTAATATAATTTAAATGACCATACATGCATACATAACTGGCCTTTACAACCCTGTGTCAGGATTACGGCCTAGCTTCTTGCAGCAGTCATGTTGTGTGTGTAAATTTTTATCCATGAGTACCGGGACCTACAGTTTAATGTCGACTCCGAACGACAGACTTGAGAAGCTTGTTCATGGCAATCAATTACTCTCAGAGCTTTTGCCAGAAGACTGCTAAGAGGTAGTCGCCGAAAGAAATATTTTTTCATATTTCTTTTTTTTTAAGATGTCGGAGCTGGGTGTCGAACCCAGGGTTCATGTCTTAGTAAGCCAACACACTAACCACTAGACCACGGCGACTACCAATGATGATGATTAAATGATTATCAAAATTTAATTTATCATCTATCATTACACCTAAATATTTAATTACATTTACTCTGGAATTATTTTCATTCTTAATTTTTAATATACAATTATCAATATTCACACAATTTCTTGTTAATATCATAAATTTCGTTTTATTAATATTTAATTTCAATTTATTTTGGCATAGCCACACATATATATTATCAATATTTTCCTGCATCATTTTCATAGCATCTCCAAGATTTCTATCCGCAATCATTAACATTGCAAATAATCTTAACTTGCAATATTTCAAACAGGTTTTAATATCATTTATATACAATATAAAAAGCAATGGTGCTAATACAGTTCCTTGCGGTACACACAGGGACGAATTGAAAATTTAGTGCGACAAAATTATTTACTGCATATGGATTCAATAAATTTTAATAAAACTAGGTACCTTAAGGTTTTTAAGTTTGTTGATTACGAATCTGAGGTCAGTTTTTAAAAATTTAAAATAGCGGATCCAATATGGCGGACAATTTTAAAAGAATTGATCGAATTCAATTAAAACTTATTGCACGGGATTTTGTATGTCAATTTTTTATAAACTAAAAATCCAAATTCAAAACATTAGGCCTAATGAAAAACATAAAACGAGAATACTAATAATAGTCTTGAATGTCATCAAGCTCCTGTTCATAATTATCTTCTTCGTACAATTTCATTAAATTTTGCTTTGTTTTTTTAGCTTTTTTTCTTTTGTCGGCCACAACAGGGTCCGAAGAAATCAGCATGCAGTTAAATATGTCACTGTTAGTATTGGCTCTTGAAGTTTTTCTGGAGTGGTATTGTCTTAAATTTTTATATTCTTTATGACTTGCTTCAATTACATCTTCTGATAGTTGGCCTACCGGTAAAGGTAAATATTTTATAATATCAGCTCCATGAAATAAAATTTTATGAACAATGACACTCATTTTATACCAGCCATAAAGTTTAATTGCCATTTCTGCTGTTTCAAAGCAATAGTTTTTAAATACTTCTTCCTTGATGTAATGTCCACAAGAAATTATTGATAATATAGGTATTTGAAAATCTTTCTATTAAGACTTTATCAATTCCAGTTATTTCTGAAAAAGCGAAGGATTCTTTATAAATTTTCGTGCTGTATTACCGTCATTGCTATTGCCTCCACCTTGTTTCGGCTTGTCAACAACAAGACCCATTTGTTCATAAAGTTTAGTGTCTATTTTATCCTTTTTTCATTTTACTTCTTGTTTTGCACTGCCACCTCTTGCTTGCCATTTTTGTAGTTCCAATTTGTATGCTATATGTAGTAAATATTCATAACACCTAATATGTGCATGTAGAACCGAAATTTCGTACTTAAAGGTATCTTAATTACAGACTAATAAGGGAATTCCCCTTTTTATAGCACTTTAAATATACATCAGTGTAGCCAACAAGTATTTTGTAAAGCGACTTCATAGAATGAACAATTTTACGAATTAAAAAAAAAAATTCGTTTGCATGCGGGATTTTCAGAATTGGGTGTACGACCTAAGGAAAATATGCTCTATTTATTGAAGGGGGAAACAGGGGGATCCCAACTCGTCTTTTTTACACTTATTAGTAGTTCTATTTTTTAATTTATAAGGAAAAGTCGTGGAACTGTTTGGAACTTTTTTTATAGCTCTTGCTAAAGTAAATTTTTCATCATATTCCATAATAAAAACATTGTGCTATATGTCCACTACATATAATTACTATTTTAATAATAACTGTAAATAAAATTAGAACCTGATGCATAAAAATATACTTAAAATACGTTATCCTGTAAGTTTACAAGAAATTGTCAAGTTGAGCAACAATAAACGTTACAGATGCAGCTGACAGGTATAAGTGAGTGTAACAGGTTATAATACTTCGCATGCACGTACAGGCTAATGTAATGTGTTAAAAAAATCAATACTTATAGGTTGATTGCCTACTGATATATAGAACATATTAAGTGCAATAATGGTCACATTTAACAAAATAAAAAATTCAATTTTTGTCGTCGTAAATAGGTTATTTGTCCTTATGTGCGGTAGTCCTATATTAATATTAATTTTTGTAGAAATTTCATTAGATACAACCACTTGTTGTCTTTTATTACTCAGGAAGTTTGCCATTCATCTGTGTTCTATATCATCAATGCCGATCTTTTGTAAATTATCTAGTAATATATTTCTGTCAACGGTTTCGAATACATACATACATACATAATTGGCCTTTACAATCCTGTGTCAGGATTACGGCCTAGCTTCTCGCAGCACTCATGTTGTGTGTGTCAATTTTTACCCATGAGTACCGGGACCTACAGTTTAATGTCGACTCCGAACGACAGACTTGAGAAGCTTGTTCATGGCAATTAGTTACTCTCAGAGCTTTTGCCAGAAGACTGCTGAGAGGTAGTCGCCGAAAGAAGTATTTTTTCATATTTCTTTTTTTGAAGATGTCAGAGCCTGGAGTCGAACCCAGGGCCCATGTCTTAGTAAGCCAACACACTAACCACTAGACCACGGCGACTACAACAACAACGGTTTCGAATGCTCTTTTTAAATAAAGAAAAGTTGCAACGACATTTACTTGTCATTTAAACTATTCTTCCACTCAGATATTACTAAATTCAAGGCTGTTTCACATGAGTTCTTATTTCGAAAACCAGATTGTTCATCAATTAAAATGCGATTTAAATTTAAATGCACCATCAGCTGTTTTTTCACATTTAATTCCATAATCCTTGCATCACTTGTAATAGTTTTAATTGTTGTCAACTTCCATTTCTCTGGCACTACACTCGTCGTAAAACCGTCATTTATTAATTTCGCATAGAAATATGCAGTGTATTTTAAACAGTCTTTCATTACACCTTCAGTAATAAAGTTTCTACCACCAATTTTGTATTTAAGTTCTTTCGAAATAACACATACATCATTTGATGAAACGTTTTTAAATTTAAACTGATGTATTTCATTATAAAAATTAAAAGTTGATCTATCAAAACTATATAAATCGATGGAATTATTAATCTCTTTCACATTATTTACAAAAAATTTGTTTAAATTCTGAGCTATGTCATGGTCATTTTTATAGACAATATTATTTATTTTAAGCTTTTTTAGTTCATAGTTCCACATTTCTTTACTATTCTTTATGTTCATGTCTATTTTATTTTCGATATATTTAATTTTCTTTAACTTTAATAATTTTTTATACTGTTTCTTAATAAGTTTATATTTATTCCATTGTCCAGTTTCCAATGATATTCTATATAAATCATATTTAAGTTTATTCATATCCGATAGTTCTTTGTCATACAATTTATTTCTTATTTTTACTATCACAGTTTTTTTAATACTTATTTCTGACATTATTTCCAATTAAATATTATCCAAATATTCTATCTTATAATCTATATCCCAGTTGTGGAGAACATTAAAGTTATACTGTCTTAAATGATTAATTAAAATATCAAAGTTATAATTGTCCCATATTGTCGGCTTTTTAGCTATTCTCATATTTAATTCGTCGTTAATAGGCACATAAAATGAAATGTTGTCATTATCACTTATTTGATATTGCACAAGATTATCACAGTTTCCGTTTTCATCATTGCAGTATATTAAGTCTATTTTAGTAGAACTATGTTCTGTTATTCGCGTATCAGAATTTACACATTGTCTCATGTCGGCATTTAATAAAATTTCATTTAATTTATTTGAATATAAATTGTTTATATTTATATCAATATTGAAATCGCCAACTAATATATTATTTTCTCTTAATTTTATATTTTCATCAATAATTAAATTTAAATTTTCTAAAAATTCTGAGCAACTTACACTAGGTAATCTATATATTATATATTTCCAATTTTAATTTCACCTTCAGGTGGTCAGGTGTGGACCCATAAGACAAAGTCAATAGACGATCCTTATGGACAACTGCACAAGAAGACTTACTACCTCCACGTGGCGGCCACTGGTAACATGGTCGGTGCGGGTCTGGGTGAGACTCACGTGTCCTACATTTGTGTGGGAATTGCGTTTTCACTCAGGCCAACTCTTGACCATGGCTAAAGTAAGAAACGCTTGCGGTTTGCTATATGAGTATTCAGGGGACTCTACTAAGGGTTAACTTCGGTTTTCACTTAGTACAGTCCTGCTATCTGGAAACTCACATAGAAGTGTGATCTTTACCATCTATGGGTGGTAACCGCAACTCGCAGTTCAGTAAGGTCATGTCTCTGCTGACTGTTAGTTAAAATTTTATCATGCGGGACGTGGACGCTCCTCATAACCGTTCCCCCCAATCCAAGGTGGAACAGCATACACTGAGGTATGTATGGTCAAGGGGTACTTGGCTACTCGTATGCGGACATCCAAAGCGCAAAATAAAGCACTATTAGCTGAAAATAGAACATTATTGGCTGAAGCACAAGAGTCATCTAAAACTCAATACAAAGCACTATTGGCTGAAGTGCAAGAAACAACTAAAGTGCAAAACAAATCGTTACTGGTTGAAGTACGAAAAATTTCTAGAACTACAAATGAGAAGTTGACTGAAATGTCTGAGGCGATAAGCAAGAGAGTTACAGGCGTCGAGGCAAGAATGTGCGATTTGGAGAAGAATATGAGTGTAAAGTTGACTGGTTTAGACGGAAACATTACTGGTATAGAGAACAGTGTGGCCGATCTAGAAAAAGCCGTAGATGAAAAGTTTAATGAAGTTGAAGAGAAAATTCATAGTCTACATAAACAATGTCAGACTGCGGACAGCTACTGGTGAGTTTGCTACTGTCTACGGTAAAATAACAGCAAAGGTGACAATGGCCAACATAAGTGTGAATCATGTATTTATTGTTGCCGATATTGTCGATGAAGTTATCATTGGAGCAGACTTTATGATAGTCCATGGCATCAACTTAGATATGGGGCAACAAATAATGAGTTGGAGTAATGTCGATATACCTCTTGATGTGGGTTATGATGTCAAAACTAATGCCAGAAAATTAGTTCCTGTTGCAAGACAAAAACTGTCACCACAGTCTGAAACTTTAATATGGGCACGCATAGAGGGAGATTGTGAGGACAACCGCTTGTGGGTAACAGAACCGGCAAAAATCAAAAATGAAACATTAACAGCAAAAGCCCTTGTGAAGAACAGTAAAGAAGGAGTAGTTCCTGTGAGAGTATTAAACTTGTCGAGCCATGAAAAAGTCATCAATGAAAACTCCGATGTGGGTCAATGTGCTCCAGTAAAGGTGATAGTAAATAATGAAAGGAAGACGAAGCCTGTCACTATGTCAACAAAAGACAAGGCGGTATTCAAACAACATGTGGAGAAATGGGTAGCCAAATTAACTGCTGCTGAAAGAAATAAAGCCAAGCAGATGTTACAGAAGCATTCCTGCGTATTTGCTGTACAAAGTCAAAGTCAAGGAAGAACTGCCATAGTGAAACATAAGATCGGCACTGGCGAAGCAAAACCAATAAAGCAAACACCAAGAAGCATACCACTTGCAAAGCGAAATGAGGTTAAAGAACTAGTTTGTGAAATGGAGAAGAATGGCGTAATTGAGCCATCATCCAGCCCTTGGAGTTCGCCTATAGTCCTTGTGAAAAAGTAAGATGGAAGTGGTTCTCCACACTAGACTTACAAAGTGGCTACTCGCAAGTGGAGATAGCAGAAAAAGACAAAGAGAAGACAGCTTTCAGCGCTAATGGTGGTTTATGGCAGTTTAAAGTTATGCCGTTTGGACTTTGCAATGCGCCAGCTACATTTGAGCGTCTCATGGAATGAGTGTTGAATGGTCTACATTGGAAAACATTTTTGGTATACCTCGACGATATAATAGTTATGGGCAGAACTTTTGATGAACACCTCAAAAACTTGGCAGAAGTTCTTCAACGAATATCCATGGCTGGATTGAAGCTTAGCGCGAAGAAGTGCGCGCTGTTCCAAAAGGAGGTGAAATATTTGGGTCACCTCGTTACTGCAGATGGCATATCCACGGATGAAGATAAGATACGAGCAGTAAAGGACTGGCCTCGTCCACAAAATCTTCATGAATTGCGCAGCTTTTTGGGACTATGCACGTACTATAGACGCTTGGTGCCAAATTTTGCGAGCGTGGCGCAATCTGTCGAGGTGGCCGTGCAACATGGAATGCAAGCATTGTGTAAAGGTTGAAACAAAAGAATCCATTGGCGATATCCGGCTAACACGAATAGAGGCTAGCAACGACTGGTCAAATGCGCAAAGAAATGATCCAATACTGTCTAAAATCATTGCGGCCATAGAGAACAATACACGGCCTACCCGCAACGAAATATCAGCCGAAGAACCGCTAACAAAAGCGTATTGGGCACAGTGGAGCAGCTTAAAGATGATAGACGGATGCTTATACAGAACATGGGAAAGTGCAGATGGCAAGTCAACCTCCAACCTAATTGTGGTGCCATCCTCCACGACGAGTGAAGTTTTGAAAGAGTTCCATAACGGTCCAAGTGGTGGTCATCTTGGTGTGACAAAAACTCTAGAAAAGTTGAAGCAGCGGTTATATTGGGTTGGATGTAAGCAAGCTGTAGCCGATTGGATAGCGAACTGTACACAATGTCTATCAGCAAAAGGTCCAGTAAGAAGAAGCCGAGGCCAAATGCAGCAATATAACTCAGGAGCGCCGCACATTGGGGATTTTGAGGAAAAAAGTCAAATTTTTAACATACTCTTCACGCAATATGCAGTGATATTTTGACATTTTAGACTAAATGGTACAATCAAATCAAAAAGAATTACTCCGATCTGACTGCGAGTTTTTTTTTATAGCCGTCTCAAACTCAGTACTTGTATGTTTTACCGAACCAACTTAATTTAAACCTAAGAATTGCAAAGCGAATATTATTTTATTATGTCAGCTAAAGTTTTTCTTTTTATTTTTCATTTAAAGTAGGATACTTCAGCATACAAAAATTGGGAAAATAAACTTTGCAGAGACTGAAGTTTTTTTTG
Source organism: Metopia argyrocephala (assembly GCA_963576795.1). Taxonomy (NCBI): domain Eukaryota; kingdom Metazoa; phylum Arthropoda; class Insecta; order Diptera; family Sarcophagidae; genus Metopia; species Metopia argyrocephala. Next base: position 24,612,262 of record OY756211.1, on the reverse strand, counting down.
TGTGTTTATTTTTATGATCATATAACAAAAATCCTTTTTTTCTCCAAACATTTGGACCTGCAATTTTAGCAATACTTCCCTACAGTTGGAAATCACTACTAATACATTGTCTCATATGTGTTTTAACATTTTTAATCAATTTCCAGTGCCACCAAGTGCCACCTCTCAATTTGTTGCATTAAACAGTACAACATTTTTCAGCTGATTGATTCACGACTCAATTCTGATAAGGCTCTTTTGTTTAAAATAACTCAAGAACCACTAGTCGGATTTTGCTTAAATAAATATAGAAAAATCAAGAATTATAATTACTTTCATCTGTTTATATAATGTTTCGCTATCTAAGCAACAGTTTCGCAGTTATAAATAAATGTATGAAGGAAAACAAATTTTTTTTTGCCTAAAAAATTAAATTTTTTTTTTTAATTCATTAAAAATCCAAAACGGTAATAACGTATCAAGTTTTACTACTTTCGCGTAAAGTCGCTTAACCTGTGAATGAAATGAGATATAAATCATGAAAATCGATGAACGCGTTTCCCTTTTATTAACAATTAAGTAAAGGTATGAACTTAAAAAATTTGCTCGAGATATGAAAATTTCTTTCGAAAAAACATAGAGGACTTTTTTATAATTCTCAGAATTATAAAAAAGGTAGTAAACAAAAGATTATTTGATTTTTATGATTACAGTAGCAATAAATAATAAATTTCATACACGATAATAAATTTCACATGGGATTTTATGCTCGAAGTTTCTGGAGTTTGACAAAGACAGAACAAAATTAAAACAGTTTTTGCAACAATCGCACATTGGCTTAACCGAAACTAAAGCACGTGAAATTTTGGATATAATATATAAAGGCGTTTACTCTAACTTCAAACCAAGATGGTAGGATCCTAATCGTGCGAAGTCGCGATTTGAAAAAAAAAATGCAAATTGGCTTGAACGCACATTTACAATAAAGTTTACTTAGACTGAATGTCCTACCAGTTCTGCACTTGGTCGGCCACGTAAATCGTTTGAGGAGTGTACCTCTGCAAAATCTGTTGGATCATACTGCTAAAAGAGTCCTAGAGACCAAGTCAGTAAAGGCTCAAGAAAGTCGTAACAAAGACTATCAAAAATATGGCCTTAGACACTCCAGAAAATGCATTTAGACAGAAAAAGCATACTGTTATAAGCGCTCTTTTAGAAAAATAATTTAAAAATAGATTTAAAATAAATAATAAATTCAAAATTAGAAAAATCATTTAAATTTTTTTGTTAGTTATGGCTTTTTACATTGTAGGTAACGATATACATTTCTCTAACTAACAAATTGCTCTTGTGTATTACTATTCAAATGAAACTAAATTTGTGATAAAATCACTATATTTTCTGACAATTATATTTTTTTCCTCACCTCCATACAAAAATCCCCAGTGTGCGCCGTTCCAGCGGATAGCGATGGATGTAGCAGGTCCTTTTCCTGCCAGCAACAGTGGAAACCGTATGTTCTGGTGGTAATGGATTACTTCAGTAAATGGACAGAGGTGTATGCCATGCCCAATCAGAAGGCGACAACGATTATGCAAGTGTTTGTAAATAACTGGGTATGTCACTATGGAGTACCATCAGAACTACATTCTGACCAAGGCAGAAATTTTGAGTCAGCTGTGTTTAAAGAAATGTGCGAGACATATTGCATCAATAAAACTAGAACGACGCCCCTCCACCTACAGTCGGATGGCATGGTATCTGCGTAAAGTGGTCAGTGATCAACAAAAAGATTGGGACGAGCACATACCTAAATTTCTACTGGCATACCGATCAGCTGTACATGACTCAACATTAAAAACGCCTGCCAAGATAATGTTTGGAGCCGAATTGAAGTTACCCGGTGATTTGGAATATATATAAATATATGTATATATAAAATTAAAAATGAAATTGTTGTTGTATAATTATGTAAAAACTAATACATAAAAACAAATGAAATTACTAGAATAAAACATTAGAACTATAAATAGGGCTACACATTAAGGTTTAGAGTTAGTTGTATTTTAAACGTTATAGAGTGTAAATAAAGCTTTAAATTGAAAAGTAACGGTGTTTTAGTTTACATATATCGAACCCTTGAATAATAAAACGAGTTATAAAGGACAATTCGTAACAATATATAGAGTTACGAGCAGATAAATAGGTTCACATCACATTTTTTGATAAATTCGCCATCAAATAACTTAAACAGCGGTAATATACAATAAAGCGATATTTATTACATTAAACATAAATAATCACATAAAATGTATTTAATTATAATTAAAAAAAATGAGAAAAATTGATATATTTAATATATCAATTGATGCCTGTCGAGCAAATAAATAGGTTCATTGAAAAGAGAATGACATTTTTATACAAAAAAAATGCAATTGCAAGAAAATTCTAATATTTTGTTGAAAATCCCTTATTTTGAATCACCCCCGAACATCTCCGGGTTATTGATTCGACAAGTGACTGACAAGTCTCTAATGGAATTGAGTACCAAGCTTCCTTCACTTTTGTCCACAAATCTTCTTTATTTTTAGCCTTGAGTGGTGCAATTTTGCCCTTAACGATTCTCCAAAGATTCTCAATGGGATTTAAATCCGGCGATTGTGAAGGCCACTCCATTAACTTTATATTTTTCTTTTGGAACCATTCTTTTACGATCTTAGAAGTATGCTTGGGGTCATTGTCTTGCTGGAATTCATATTTTAAAGACATTTCCTACTCGGCATACGGAAGCATTACTTCTTTAAGAATATGCAGATAAAGATGTTTGTCCATATTTTCCTTGATCTAGAATATTGGCCCAACACCGTACCAGGAAAAACAACCCCATATCATTATGTTGCCGCCGCCATGCTTTATTGTCTTCGTGGTGTACTTTGGATCATATGCTTTATTTCTTGGACGCCTTACCCATGTTCTTCCATCAGGTCCGACTAAGTTTATCTTGGATTCATCAGACCATAGTATGTCTCTCCATTTTTTTATACCTTCTGGGCCGGCCCATTCAGCATGTACTTTTGCAAACTCAATGCGCTTTCTTCTTTGTCTGTTATTAAGCATTGGAACCTTCTGGGCCGATCTTCCGAATAAATTTTTTTCTCTTAAACGACGTCTAATGGTCCACTCTGATACGGGAAGCTTTAACTCATTTTTCAGCTGAACTGCGGACATAAAAGGATTACGAGTTGACAACATCTTAATGCGATCATCGTCTCTTTTCGACGTTTTGCGCTGTTGACCTCTTTTAAGTTTTTGTTTTGGAGGCTGCAATGCATTTCTTATCATATTCTGCGATCTCCCAAGAATTTCAGCAATTTTCCGTTGGCTATAACTTCGGCTGTGTAGATCCTTTATAATCTTTTTTTCCTCTTCACTACAATGTTTAGAACGTTCTATTTTTTAAATTTTTAGATGTATTTGCTTTAATAAGCTCTATTAAAAGGCTGAATCTAAAGTTTTCTACAATAATTTTTATAATTTTGGCTTTTAACATTTTAAACTAACAAATTTTTCAAAGTGAACCATTTATTTGCTCTTTGATTTTATACAGTAATTTTTTTTTTTTTTTAATTTTGGGCAAATTTTTACATAATAATTTAATTATTGTGATGCAGTATTAAAAGTGGGTATTTGCTTTAATAATTAGCGACTTTTCCTTTTTTATTACTGTAATGTACTCCATCAGCTTACAGACCACTGTGCATGCTGGATACGGCTGGCAAGCTACTGGAAAGGCTCATCAAACCCAGACTGATGGAGGCCGTAGACGCAAAGGGAGGTTTATCGGAAAGGCAACACGGTTTCCGACCAGGTAAGTCCACCGTAGGAGCCTTAATGGATGTCGCTCACGCATTTGAAGACGCGCAACGAAGGAACCATTTCAGTAGACCACTAATACTACTAGCTACTCTGGACGTGAAAAATGCCTTTAATAGCATTAGGTGGAAGGATGTCTTTCAAGCACTGGAGGCCCGCTTTCAGGTGCCAGTATACTTGAGGCGGATAATAAGAGACTACCTTAGCGAAGGAGAACTAATCTACAACACAAGCGATGGCAAACGGAATATTCAGGTCACATCTGGTGCGGCACAGGGCTCTATTCTCGGACCGGATCTGTGGAATATTAGTTACGACGACATACTGCGTATGGAAATGCCACAGGATACTTTCCTCGTCGGTTACGCGGATGATTTAGCAGCAATTATTAGCGCCAGAGACACGGAGGAGGCAGAACGAAAGCTGAGACAGGTGATGATCAGAACCCGGACATGGATGGACTCACGTGGGCTTAGTTTGGCCACTCAGAAAACTGAACTGATCCTACTCACCAGACGACGTATTCCCACTGAGATTGGCTTCAACGTTGGAGAACTCACGCTACGTACCAAACAATGTATCACCTACCTGGGCATAAGGATGGATCCAAAGATGACGTATTCAAACCAGATAAAATACGCAGCCACGAAAGCGACGGCAATAACAGCGCAGCTAAGTCGGCTAATGGCAAATATAGGTGGCCCTACTCAGAACAAACGCAGGCTCTTGATGGAGACGAGCAATACGTTGGTCTCAGGTAGAAAGGCCCTAACTCAAATAATTTAAAATTTACAGGAGGAGGTAAAAATACAACAGATACTGTAATTATTAATATACAACTTTTTATTAAATGCTGTACAATTACTTGTAATACCGTTAGTTTTAATAATATTGCAAAGATTTTTTGTTAGGATGTGCATATTTCTGAAATTTATTGGAATACTAAAAAAAAATCAGTTTTGAAAAAAAAATGGAGTTAGGGCCTTTCTACCTGAGACCAACGAATAGTATCCTTCTCTACGGATGTGAAGTGTGGGGAGAAGCAATAAGGTGGCAAAAGAGAGCAAATGCTCTGCTAGCAGTTCAACGAACATCCGCGCTGAGGATAACATCCGCATACCGCACAGTTTCGGGAGCCGCGGTACTTGTCATAGCCGGAACAGTCCCCATTGATCTTATAATACAAGAGAGGAGAAGGATATGGCTCAGAAAGCACTCTAGCACAAGGCGAAGTAGAGCAAATCAAGCGCAGCACTATGCAAGCTTGGCAAAGGAGGTGGGCAGCCGAAACTAAAGGCAGATGGACAGCCAGACTTATTCCAAATCTGGAAACCTGGATTAAAAGGACAGCGGGAGAGGTGAACTACTATCTGACTCAAATGCTTTCGGGACACGATACTTCCGAAAGTATCTACACACAGTAGGCAAATGCAGCACTCCTTACTGTCTATACGAAGAGGATGATCAGATCGATGACGCAGAACACACTTTCTTCAAGTGTGTCAGATGGACACGAAACCGAGAGGAACTAGAAACTAAAATAGGATGCATCACTGTGGAAAATCTAGTTCCTAAGATGATAAGAAACGAGGCAAACTGGAAAGCTGTGTGTAAGTACTGCGAAGAACTACTGCGGCTGAAAAAGATTGACCTGGATCATGCAAACATAATCGAAATGGAGACAAACGATCCAGCTGGCAATGCGGGCGATGGCTAAGGCGGCCGATCAGGGAACCACCCCGAAGTAATGCTAGACGCGGTCCCGGTCAAAAAATTTAAATTCTATTTCTCTGTTCCACCACAGCAAGCCAACCTACGAACAGAGAAATAGAATCCGTGCGATGCGATTAATTTCGTATTGCTTCAGGTGTTTACAGTATTTCATAACCCGAAAATGCTTGTATAGAACCCTAGACTTATCCCAATTGGATGTGAAATTCACCCGATATAGCCTGAAACTTGTATGTCAACGTATTTTTATTCCTAAATATGATCGATGTAATCGACGATTATCTCGGTCAACTGGTCTGTCATGTTCTGAAAAATACCCATCTAGAACCCGATACAAGAGTCGTTTCGGCAGACGTGAGAACAGCTTCTGGCATTTTTACCCGCTCGATAGTGAAGATTGTTCTCATACCTAGAGTTCGGGAAAACTACTAATTTATTTTTATTTTTTTTATTTTTCGTTTTTTTGCTTTTATTTTATCCTATAGTAACATGTGAAGCGCACCCTGTAAGTTGGACGTGTATTGAAGACTACTTGAGGCATCAATATCCATCAACTTCAACATCCATCATCATCCTATTTGGATCTCCAACCCGTTTCTATATAATATTAAATTTATTATGTTAAATTTGATTACTCTAAATTGTGAAAATTAATTTTTTTGAAACAAACTATTGTTATATTTAGTCTGCTACCCCTATTTCTCATCTTGTAATGAGACCCGCGTGATCAGTGTTGCCGTTTTGGTTATTTTTAACCAAAATTGGTTAGTTTTATCTTCAATGTGTACATGTGGACTTTTTTCTTATTTTGGTTACTTTTTGTCTCAAGGAAATTAATAAAATATTTCGAGAAATAATATTAATAAATATAAATACTATTCAACAAAAATATTTATTTCTTTTATTTTATTATTATTAGGATTTATGGTTATGTAAAATTAGAAAGAATTATAAAAGTGGAAAATAAAGCAGATGTAAAACTGTGATTATTTACTGATTAAAGATACAATAGACATGCATACATGTGTTAATATGTACATTTTTGTGATAGGTTTTTGACTAGAAATGTAATAGAGTAGAATCTCACAAATTCGAACCGTCCAGAAGTTATAACATGCCATTTCAATGTATTGGACACTTTAAAATTAGAACTACAGATTTTGATTTCTAGATTTCTCGCTCATTAAAGTAAAATATAAAACGGGGAATCACGAAGTTATTTATGGTGTGTACAAGTCGGTGAAATTTAATATCTGGTGTATAAATTTAGGCCCGGTGATAACTGAAGTTCAAAAGGAAATGTTCATACTTGATACATACTGATTTTATATTAAAAACCAATTCAATACCTAATAATTAAAAATTTGTTTGAAAATTGTCTATTAAATTATTATGTTTAATTAAGTAATTAAATATTAATAAATAAAAATTGTTTTCTGTTCAAGAAAAGCTCACACAACTAGTTTTTATTTAACATTTTCTTAAAAAAAAATGTCCAGAAATTCGAATTGCCCGGTGCACAAATTGGTTATATTTTGTGAGATTCTACTGTATTCTGATAAAAATGGCCACTTGCTAAAAATGTTCAAATGTGATTAAAAACAAAATAGTTTCTAGTTTATAAGTGCTTATATAGCACATTTTACAGGATTCATATACTATACTATATAAGTACATACAATATGAAATGGTTGTCACCATAACATTGATCAACATTTCTCAACCAGCATATTTTCTCGAGAAGCATTGTCAGCCTTAAATAGTCCTTGATACATATTTTGGAAAAACATTGAAACAGTCGCAACAAAAAATATTCCTCTACTACAAATATTTTAAATTAAATTCAAAAATGTATAACGTGTAGTCTTATTTTTTTAAGTAATTTTTTTTTCATATTCTAGCCAAACTAATTGATTTTGGTAAATTTCAATGCAGACGTTTAACTGAAAATAAGCAAGAAATTTGGATACGAATGATTTCAATATTTTTGGTTACTTTATGATCAATTTGGTTACTTTTTTGTTGAAATTTGGTTATAAAATATAGAAGGCTGTGGCAACACTGCGCGTGATCCTTAGCCTTCCTTGTTGCAGTATTGCAAGGGGGGCGGGATGTTTACGCGCAAAGTGTGAACGTCCACTAATTATTGTTCAGTGGACGTTCGATGTTTTTGTTTATTTATTGTTTTTTTTTTTTTTTTTTTACTCTTTTTATCTTTGTAACAACACTTATATTGTTATATCCAAACCGTACGGTACGTAACAACCCCGTGAATTATTTATTACATATATATTAATAAACCCCGTGTGTTTTAAGAAAACTAATATTGTGTTTTTTTTTTTTTCTTTCTGGAATATATTTTCTGAGGAAATCTTTCGAGGAAACACTTTGCGATGATTGACAAAAAAGGCACAGTCTCGAAAATCTTATGAATTCGAAAAATTTAAGAATTTCAAAACATTTTTGTATTCATTATTACTGATTTTTTCGAATGGGAAATTTCTTTCGACAGCATTTTCGATTCGAATCGAAATACAAAGTAACCCCCCTAGCTATAATTAATAATTTTATCTCTCATATATCCACTTTTCTCAGTTTCTAAAAAAAATAATTTATTGTTACAAAAAAGTATTTTCTCCGCTATAAAATGAATGCATGGTTTTTAGTTAATACATAAACATTTCCAAACAAAAAGGAACATTAGGCATTACCATAAATTTCAAGTACGAGTTTAGGAACTTTATGCTTTGTAAAAATGCTTTGCAACTTGCGTTTAGGAACTTGGCCAGTGTTTTTAATAGTAATAATATTAAGCAAAATAAAACGTACCTGTAATGATTGCAATAAAATCCTTAGTTCATTTTCTATGTCGAACTCACGATAATTGACCACTTGCTTAAAATCTTTATTCTTTTTTCTTGAATTTTTTTTATTTTCATTGCTAACAGAAAATCGAATACCATCCTGATTATTACTTTCAATTGATTCTGTGGCTATAATGCAATTTTCGAGATTATATTTTTTTAGAACGTGCTCTATTAGTGTTGGTCCACAATCTACAAACGGCATTATTATTCGCCTTAAACTCTCCCCAGCAGGAGACTTTGCTATTATGTCCCGTAATTCACTCAGACTTGGTATTGGTTCAGCTTTTTTTGCAAGCTCAATTGGATATTTTCCTCGTACTGTGAAACAAACATCTTCACCCTCCTGGTGCGGGCGCAGTATGTAAAGAATGGTCATATTGTGGTCTGCTAAAACTATATTACCGCGATCATATAGTTCAACAATGATGTGATAAGCTGCTTCACCTGTACCAAACTGAAAGTCAACAATACGATCGACCCCTAACTGCTGGAATTTTTCAAGTCTCTTATTTTTTAAATGTTTTCTCAATTTCATACTGAATCCTGACGGTGCTACATTTTTCGGCCAATCGAATGCTGTAGTATGAAAACGAATGCCTGACTCAATGAGAAGAACTTTTTTTGACTCTCCGCCGCCTTGAAAGCGTATTAAGTACGTTTTATTATCGACATCATAAACTTGGTTAACTCGAAGTCCAACCAAACTAAAATTAAAAAAAAATTATTTGATTTTCTAAAATAATATATTGATTTACTAACGATTGCAGCTCCGTCACTCCACATACGATATCAAGAGAATTAAATCGTAATTTCATTTTTGTCCAAATAAAATCCGAAATATGTAGCAATATGTAATTTCACAATACAATTCACTGAAGCCACAATGTGATGTATACACTGTGCTGTAGCATTGCAAAGCAATTTATGCAAGGTTGCCAGTAAGGTTGCCAATTTACAATTTTTCGTCTAACACCTAAAAAAGTACACTAATGTAGTTTTATTAATCTTTTGTATTTCTTTTTTGTTCTGAACACTTGAAACTAACATAAATAATATTAAGGCCCAGTTTTTAACTTCATATTTAAATGTGAAATTAGTTAATTTTAATTTAAACTTAAATGGCATTTAAATACAGTTTCAGTTTTTCAGTCATAAATTTAAGTTGGTATTTAATTGCGATAAAAGTACGGTAGCATCACCAAATGTAAATAAACTTTGCAGACGAGAGCCAAGATAACGTCGAAAAAATTGTATCGAAAACGCTTCTTTGAAATTGGGAATTATGAATGAAAAAATAGGAATTATTAAATTTAGTCTTTTTTTAATAACTTAATTATGTTACGTTACACAAAATGTTTATAATGAGCCATATATCTAAAAAATATGTTTCATATAAATTTTGTATTAATAGTTTTTGAGAAAATACCCAAAACGCCCACAAAACGTGGATGGGCTATAAAAACCGTGCAATAGCTTTAACCGGCAATTTGATTATTAAAAAAGATAATAGGCGCCGCTAAAAATATTCTAGCAAATTTTCATTGAAATCGTGTGAACAGTTTTTGAGAAAATCCCCAAAACGCCCAAAAAATGTGGATGGGCTATAAAAACCGTGCAATAGCCTTAACCGGCAATTTGATTAATAACAAAGTTAATAGGCATCGCTAAAAATTTGATTAATAACAAAGTTAATAGGCATCGCTAAAAATATTCTGGCAAATTTTCATTAAAATCGTGTGAGCAGTTTTTGAGAAAATACACAAAACGCCCGAAAAACGTGGATGGGCTATAAAAACCGTGCAATAGCTTTAACCAGCAATTTGATTATCAAAAAGGATAACAGGCGCCGCTAAGAATATTCTAGCAAATTTTCATTGAAATCGTGTCAACAGTTTTTGAGAAAATCCCCAAAACGCCCAAAAAACGTGGATGGGCTATAAATCCGTGCAATAGCTTTAACTGGCAATTTGATTAATAACAAAGTTAATAGGCGTCTCTAAGAATATTCTGGCAAATTTTCATTAAAATCGTGTGAACAGTTTTTGAGAAAATTCTGGCAAATATTCATTAAAATCGTGTGAACAGTTTTTGAGAAAATACCCAAAATGCCCAAAAAATGTGGATGCGCTATAAAAACCGTGCAATAGCTTTAACCGGCAATTTGATTAATAGCAAAGTTAATAGGCGTTGCTAAGAATATTCTGGCAAATTTTTATTAAAATCGTGTGAACAATTTTTGAGAAAATACCCAAAATGCCCAAAAAACGTGGATGGGCTATAAAAACCGTGCAATAGCTTTAACCGGTAATTTGATTAATAACAAAGTTAATAGGCGTCGCTAAGAATATTCCGGCAAATTTTCATTAAAATCGTGTGAACAGTTTTTGAGAAAATACCCAAAAACGCCCAAAAAACGTGGATGGACTATAAAAACCGTGCAATTGCTTTAACCGGCAATTTGATTAATAACAAAGTTAATAGGCGTCGCTAAGAATATTCTGGAAAATTTTCATTAAAATCGTGTGAACAGTTTTTGAGAAAATACCCAAAATGCCCAAAAAACGTGGATGGGCTATAAAAACCGTGCAATAGCTTTAACTGGCAATTTGATTAATAAAAAAGTTAATAGGCGTCTCTAAGAATATTCTGGCAAATTTTTATTAAAATCGTGTGAACAGTTTTTGAGAAAATACCCAAAATGCCCAATAAACGTGGATGGGCTATAAAAACCGTGCAATAGCTTTAACCGGTAATTTGATTAATAACAAAGTTAATAGGCGTCGCTAAGAATATTCTGGCAAATTTTCATTGAAATCGTGTGAACAGTTTTTGAGAAAATCCCCAAAACGCCCAAAAAACGTGGATGGGCTATAAAAACCGTGCAATAGCTTTAACCCGCAATTTGATTAATAACGAAGTTAATAGGCGTCTCTAAGAATATTCTGGAAAATTTTCATTAAAAGCGTGTAAACAGTTTTTGAGAAAATACCCAAAACGCCCAAAAAACGTGGATGGGCTATAAAAACCGTGCAATAGTTTTAACCGGTAATTTGATTAATAACAAAGTTAATAGGCGTCGCTAAGAATATTCCGGCAAATTTTCATTAAAATCGTGTGAACAGTTTTTGAGAAAATACCCAAAAACGCCCAAAAAACGTGGATGGACTATAAAAACCGTGCAATAGCTTTAACCGGCAATTTGAATAATAACAAAGTTAATAGGCGTCGCTAAGAATATTCTGGAAAATTTTCATTAAAATCGTGTGAACAGTTTTTGAGAAAATACCCAAAACGCCCAAAAAACATGGATGGGCTATAAAAACCGTGCAATAACTTTTACCGGCGCTTTAATCGCCCTTACATTAGCGGTTAATTTTAATATTTTGTCAAAGTGAAACTGAAACAAATTTATTTGTTGTAAATGAAATTATGCAACTCTGAATATTTGTGATTATTCGTTTTACAACACTATGTTCTAAACGGGGAATTTTGCTTTTAAAAAGTGATATAAAAAGTCAAATTAAAATTAAAAAAGAAGTTGAAATTGAGTGTTCGTTCAAAGACAATTAATTCCGCCATATATTTACGAGTTTTGATGATCATAGGGCACTGCTACACGTTCAATAAATATCGCGATATTTGGATCGCGATCCATTTTAATGGATTGATGGATCACAAGCGTATGCTACACGTTCAATATTTATCGCGTCAGTATTTACGTTATTTTTGTGCAGTGCATATCGGTTATAAAAAAAATGTCGCGAGAAAACCAATTACAATTACCATTACAATTTATTAAAACAAACTTTTTACAAATGTAACACAATTTTTTATTTTTTATTTGTAAAATTTTTTTTTTGTCTTTTAGGGTCGTACCTGAATTAAAGCGTACGGCGTATATTTTCTGTCAAAATTTGTTCATGCCCATACATTTTGTATGAGAGCTACCGAAATACGTCGCGTACGTATATTATGGATTTCAAAAATCCAAGTTTGACAGTGCGTACAGAAAAAAATTAAAACAAGCGTCAAAAAATAATTAATTATAATATTTGTTGAAATTTTTTTTTACAAAAATATTTAATTTACAATAATATTTACAACAATATTTCCAAAAAAAAAACAAAAGAGTGTATAACAAAATAATGGTGAGTTTACTTGTAGTGATAAAAGAAACTTATTAATGCAGTTAAATCCTTCTTTACAGATTAACGAAAATTTAATTGAACTCGTCCGCAGCTATTCCAGCTTATGGGATAAGGCTGATAAGAATTACAAAGATGCAAAACTTAAAGAAAGAATTTGGAGTTCAATTGCAACGGAAATGAATTCTTCAGGTAATTATACCATGATTAGGGACCAAATTAACACATAAATCATTAACTATTGATCTTAGCTGAGATTTTATTTATTTATTTTCTTATTCAATTGTTTTGAGTACTTCTAGAAGAAGAGTGCAAAACGAGATGGAAAACTTTAAGAGATAAGTATCGACGACTTAAAAATGCTGAAAACATGCCTTCAGGAAGTGGGGTTGCCAAGTATACCAAGCCATGGCAATACATGGAAAATTTACAGTTTTTAAACGAAAGCTTGGAGCCAGCCAGGTATTTATTTTTTTGTATTAAAACTTAAGTTTCTTATTTAAATTTCTTATTAATTTAGCACTGTTTCTAACACGGACTGTTATGAAATCGAATTTCTAGATGAGTATGCACCAGGTAAGAATTATTGTATTGGGATAAAAATAGGTAAACATTTTGTATATAATGAAAAAACAAGTGTAAGAGCAATAAAGATATGCCATATTAGTTATAAGGTTCTTTCCTTTTAGTTTTTCTAAAAACTATCTTTAAACCATTTCGTTTTGACTTTTTCCACAAAACGAAATGGTTTTAGAACAATATTTGAAGAATACAATGATTTAAATCTTATAGAACTTAATCAAGATTCTCAAAAAAGAAATAAAGCAAAGAGAAAGAATCAAACAGGTGAACTCTTTGGAGATATTCTGAGAAGTATCAAAAAGAAGTATGAAGACAATAATAATAATACCCAAGAGAAATATAGAAGTTTTATTCAATTATTATGCAAAAATATGGACAAGCTACCTCCAGAAAAAGTTGATGAAACTGAAATAGAAATTTTAAATCTTGTCCAAAGTAAAATATCCAAAATACAAAAATAATTATTGTTTAACAATACTTTAAAATATTTATTAGAAAGGAAGATTAATAAATGTATATATAAAACTAAATTAATAAAATATATACATATATATGTATATATGTATATATATATAATTTTAAATACATATGTTTTTTATTTTAATTAATGGTAAATTACATTTTGAATATTAAAACGTTAAAGTATTGATCCTTAGCGGTCATTTAAATAATTGCATAATGTTATGCGATTATTTAAGGCATTTTGCGGAGAAGAATTAGCCGTTGATAGTTCTTCACGGCTAACTTACTTACTTACTTAGCTGGCCATAACAACCCGTTAACGGGTTTCGGCCTGCCTCAACACTAGTCTCCAGGCGTCTCTGCTAAGCGCACGCCTTCTCCAGTTGGTCACACCAATTGATGACAGGGCTCCATCTACCTGGTCTTTCCAACGTAAACATGGACGTCCTCTACGCCGACGTCCAGTGACCTTCGCATCGAAAACCTTTTTCGCTGGAGCAGATTCTTCCATCCGAACAACATGGCCGAGCCAGCGCAGCCGCTGGATGTTAATGCGCTGGACAACATCTACGTCGCCGAGGAGCTCATACAGCTCATAGTTGGTCCTAATGCGAAACTCATCGCCTTGCTTCAGTGGACCAAAGATCTTGCGAAGAATTTTTCTCTCAAACACTCCCAGTACCGCTGCATCGGCACAAGACAGCGTCCATGCTTCAGCACCATAGAGAAGCACCGGAAGAATAAGCGACTTGTAGAGTGTTAATTTCGTCGCACGAGAGAGGTCTCTGTTACTAAACTGCCTACAGAGACCGTAGTAGCACCTGTTGGCCAGTGTAATTCTTCGCTTGATCTCCAGACTGACATCATTCTTGCTGGTAATGGCGGTGCCAAGGTAGATGAACTCCTTGACCACATCGAATGTATAGTTGCCGGCTGTAACCTGGGAGCCGATACGATCAACGTCCCTACTCGTCGACAACATGTACTTCGTCTTGCTCTCATTTACCGCCAGACCCATTTTTGCAGACTCTCGTTCAATAGCATTAAAGGCTGCGGTGACATCTATATATATAAATGTATATATAAAACTAAATTAATAAAATATATACATATATATGTATATATGTATATATATATAATTTTAAATACATATGTTTTTTATTTTAATTAATGGTAAATTACATTTTGAATATTAAAACGTTAAAGTATTGATCCTTAGCGGTCATTTAAATAATTGCATAATGTTATGCGATTATTTAAGGCATTTTGCGGAGAAGAATTAGCCGTTGATAGTTCTTCACGGCTAACACCTTGCCAAAAATGCTCATCCTGTGGTGGATCTGTAGGTTCATTTGAATGAATTCTAACAAAGTTGTGCAGAATTACAGTAGCCAGTATTATCTGTAATAGTTTTAATTGCAGAATTCATATGAATAAAAAAACATATTTACATTGGTACCTTTTTAACATTTTCGGGCATAAACCCAATTTCCGTTCGTAGAATACGCCATTTAGCAGCAAGAATACCTTTGAAGTAGAAATTAAATATATGTATATTTTATTAGAGAGGACAATTGTACGTACCAAAAGCCATTTCTATACGAACTCGTGCACTTGAAAGAATATTATTATAAGTCAACATTCTGGAATTTGTAATTTTCGCAAAAGGTTTCATAATATTTGTTTTTAATGGAAACGCTGCATCAGCAACAAGATAATGTGGGAAATATATTTCAGTTCCAGGAAGTTTCTCATCGTTGGGCACGTTTAATTGATTTTCCATAAATCGTCTGCCAAAATCAGAATTACGAAAAACACCACCATCACTAGTACTTCCGTAAGCGCCGACATCCACTAGTGTAAAGCAATATTTGGCATCACATACAGCCATAAGAACCTTAAGGAATGTTATTGGTTGTAGAACTCTGTTAGGATCTTTGTAATAATCATCATAATCATGTAAATAAAGCATACTTACAATACTATTATATTTTTTGTAATTAAAATATTGGGATCCACCAAAGTTGGGTAATTTCACTCGTACATGTTTGCCATCCAAGGCACCAATACAATTGGGAAGACCTGTGATATTGTAAAACTTTTTTGCGATTTCCCTCCAATCGCTTTCATTTGGGGGACATATGTATTGTCCTCGTAATTTTTCCCATAAAATTTCACATGTTTCCAATATAATCGATCGAGCCGTTTCATAACCAACGCGAAACTTCATCGATAAAGTATATATAGAGCAGCCATGAGCTAAGTAACTAAAAATAAAGTTATATTGGCTATATATATATTTTTTTTGTAATCTACTTACTACAATGTAATATAAAGACGATGTTGTGGCTCGACAGGTTTCCTACGAGATTTTTTTATTAAAAATGGACAAACCAAACCCGATAACAAGTCGAATAAACATTTATTCATTCGAATAGATTTATATAAAAGTTCAGGATTTTTATCCAGCAGAATATTGAAGCCGGTGCTATAAAATCCAAACTTCTCCCGGGATTTAAAAAGTTCTTTTGGACCACTTTTAATTTTATTTATGTTGTACATCTCGTACAAAATAACTAAATCTTCTAAAATTGAAATATCTTCAGCTACATCCATGTTAAATGCCTTTGCTGTATTTTTATACAATATACAATTTTTAACAAACAAAAGTACTAACATGACAAAACAATATTTTTGTTTTTATTTTTTTCTTCCTATTATTTATTGCGTATTTCGGTAATACGGACGTATAAAAATTATACTTTTTATTTGTCGTACGTCGTACGCTTTAATTCAGGTACGACCCTTATTTTGTTTTATTTACATATATATTTATTTAACGTATCGCGATCTAGATCATGAAAATGCTAGACGTTCAATATTTATCACGCGATCCGCGATCTGGATTTCATATTTTAGGCCATTCTGCGATATGGATCGCGATCCATCAATATTGCATGCTACACGTTCAATAAATATCGTGATATTTGCAGTATCGTGATATTTATTGAACGTGTAGCAGTGCCCATAGAAGTTATCTAATGAATATTTAAAGAAAGAATAAAAAATTATATAAAAAATTTGAATTTTACAATTATATTATTAAAATTTTATTCGATTTGAATTTCATCGTTTTCGGTTTACAAAACATATCCGATAGCTATATTTTCATATTTTTTATAAATTTATAAACACCTTTTTTGACACTAAAATAAGTTTTAATATCAGCATAAAAAAATAAAGTGAATTAAACATATTATTTAACGGTACGTACGATCAAGACGTGTTTTATAAAAGCTCTGCAAATTGTTGAAAATAAAATAATTGTGGTTTTTTATAATAAACTAAACATTCATAGAATAATAAATAATATACCTAGCGATATTATTGAACTGAAGTTTATTAAAAAGAAGACTTATTTTATTTGTTTTATTAATTTTTATTGTCTTGCAATGCCTGCCGAGTGCAGTAAGTGCTGATTAACGATAAGAGGTGAAACGGGAATCCAATGTAGTGGAGTATGTAAAAAAGTATACCACTGTGCTACAAAATGTTCAGGTCTTGACCAATATTCAATTGGAATTCTAGAGAACAGAAATTTTATTAGATTTATGTGCGATGACTGTTTACAATATATACATAATGTTGATCTCGTATTACGGGAAATCCAAGATGGGGTCGATAAAAATAGACAAAACTTATCGGATAAAATTTAAAATGGTGTACACAAAGTGGTGGGTATTTGCATATTATTTTTTTAAATTTTTTTTGTTTAAAATGTACAGGATAGGATGAAGGCTAAACGATGATACCAATTGTTACATAAAAAAAATTATAAACAAAATACTTTTGATGAAATTTTTTACTTTCAGTTCTTTACAAAAGGCGATACAAGAAGCTTATATCGAAGAGGAATTCAGCGCCAAAGACATTCCTTTCGGCAGAATTTTGACTAAACTTCAAATGAATATAAAGGGCAAGGTTGTAAGGCTTACATTAACAAAATCACTTGAAAACAAAATACAAAGAGGTGTAATATATGTAAGTTGTATAAGGCAAAACTAGTTTTAAAAATTCTAATATATATCGATATATTTTTTATATATTTATTTTGTATTGCTGGATATATATATTTCTTCGATTTACAGAGGCAAGACAAAATAGGCAACTATATATCTTCGATGGAATTAAAGAACGCTGTAACTGACAAAACCCAAAAAACTTCTATGAAAGTAGAACAAAGACACTGGTATATTTCAAAACGCAGACTGCGTAAGTGAATTTATTTTCATCATAGCAATCTGGGACCGGGACCAATTGACCCGTATTTTTTTTTTCTGATAAAAATGATGCAAAAAACGTATTTTCGTTTTTTTGTCAGTTACAGCGTTCTTTAATTCTTGTGACGATATATTATTTATTACGAAAATAATAAAAATGTTTGGAGATGCTTAAAAAAAATTAAAATTTATTTAGTAGATACGGTTCTGATCTAATTATGCAAAATAAACAAAAAAGGCCTCAGACATTTTTAGAAATTATATTATAAAATTATATACATATGTAAGTATATTCACATGTATATATTTATTAATGTAAACATTTATCTTATAAATTATTATTTTAAATTTTTATACTTTCTATGTTGCAAGATTTCTTTTAACGGTCATAACTATCTTATTGAGTCATACACTATCTTATTGAGTTTTTTGTAGAATTAATACCACCTTATTGAATACGTATTGCTCTCTTTATAGCAATATTTAACGATAATATTTATTATATTCGTATACATCATAACGAAATAATATACTTGCTGGCAAGGTACAACAGTACCTTTGCTTTTGCCTTTCGAAATGTCAAAAGAATTACTAACTGTGTTCGAAATTTAAAAAAGTTAATTAAACATAAAATAGTAAAAATAACTCGGAATACTATAATTTTAATTAATAAATAAAAAAAATCTACAATTAAATCTGTGTACATCCATATGTGAATGAAAAACAAACAAATCAAAATAGAAAAAAAACTAAAAAACAAAACAAAAACAGAAAAATTTTGACACATCCAGGTTTACTAGGCGGGTTCTTCAACACCACCTGTGTAATTTCGTCTTCGTATACCTCAAGGCAAATTTGTTATTAAGTAGATGCATGGCGTATTGATTATAAGGTGCATTTGTCATGGCAGCTGAGCTACTTTTTTTTCAGCTAATTTGTGAATATAGTTGTCAATTTTTGCTTTGTTTTATGTACATTGTTTTTGTTTTCATACTTTTTGATTTGGTTTTTTTGACAGTTAACTACCCTAACAAGCATCAAAATACTGTGTTGTTTTTGTTACTGTTTTACTTGTTGTAATCTCAAAGGCACCTTATGATAATTGCGCCAAGAGTAGATGCATCGGCGAGTTTCTGAGCAACTTTGCCGTTTCTTATTTTTCAACTTTTGTTTACTTTTTTTGTTGGTGTTAAAAACAAAACAAATTTTCTTGAGAATAATTCAAATAAAGAACATAAAGTAAAATTTTGTGAATAATTTGATTTATATAAAATAAAAAATAGTAAAACTTGGATTTTTGTGATTCAGTGTTCGGTTTTATTAATTTGAGACCCAACAAATTTACTGGTGGCGATTAGCTTCAAAATAACTTTTCAATTTACCCCAATGTGATAGAGAAAATTGGTAAAGAATAAATCACCAAGTACCTTTTGTGAAATCTTTATTACATCGTTAGCTTTAAAAGAAAATTTAACACAATTACAAGTTACTTCTTGTCTGAATGTAGTTTCACTTATAAGAAGTATACAATGCATGCGCGAAGCAGAGTGGAATCCCAAATGTTTGACAAAACGTTCAACAAAAGTTTCTAAAGAAGTCAACATAGATTTGAATGGTGCTAAAGTTGAGGACGTTGAAATCATAAGGTTATGGAATGGTTAAGAGTTGCCGACTTATCGGAATATGCAGCAAATTTAGATGAGTTGGAGTACATGGCGATTTGATGTTTTATGAATCACGATATATTGCAAATTTGCTTGCAAACCTTTTACGTATACATTTAAGCACATTTTAAAGATGATGTTATACTTAAGGTATTCAATGTGGTGATACTAAATTTAAATGGACAATTTATTGTATGTCCCATTGCACTACTAACAAGTGCAACAATGAACAATGAGAATAGCAATTTGCTTATTTAATGCTCAAGAAACAAATCTGTTCTCTAATATATTACATGAATACCCTTAAGCTTATTTATTGTTATATTGTATAAGACTTGAAAATTACATTAAAATTTTTTTTTACATTTAACCATTATTTGAATTTTGTTATTTTATCCTAATTGTATTGTAATTAATAATTGCAGTTGAAAGCACATATGCATATATTTATCTATTATAAATTATTTTAAATAAAATGTTTGTATTATTACAAAGTTTGCAAGAAGAACTATTTAATAAATAATAATTACCCCTATTCTGCGTTTCGATTAAGCCCTCGTACTTCGCTACTATCAAAAATTGTTATTCCACAGAAAAGAAAAACGAAATAAAAAAACAGAATCGTAGGTTTTTAGTAAACAGCAAACTAACTTAATTTTTATATTATTATATTTTTAGCTTATTTTAATATTTTTAAAAAATTACTGCCGTATTCATAAAAATTGAAATAGTTTTATTAAGGGCTAATTTGACAATTATTCCAATAATTCATATCTCATTTTTATGAAATAAAGTTCTTTAGCTTAAATATCCTATCAGGGACTGTAACGGTTATAAGTTATATCGAAAAACTTATTTTTTTATGGTTATTTTGCGAGTTTTTCCAAAAAAGGTCAGCAGAAAAAGTTATTTTTCAACGGAAAAATAAAAGTTAAAAAAACTATCATAAATAGAGTTTTATTTTTTCAGCATAAAATAAAACTCATTTTGGGAGTTTTATTTTTCAGTCAGAAAATAACAGTTATTTTTTGAGTTTTATTTTTTCATCATAAAATAAAACTCTATTTAGGAGTTTTATTTTTTCGGTCATAAAATAAAACTCGTTTTTATGAAAATTTTTTTACACCTAATTCTGATTTGACACATTATCGTCTGCAAACTATTACAAATGTCATTTCTATCATATTTTGTTCCGTGCAGTAACGCAGTCATCGATCCCGCTTTCATCCTCCTAGTCAAATATTTGTAACATATTTAGCAAGTTCCGGCCATTATCGGTTTTAATTGTGTAAATTTGCTCTTTTATTAATATAAAGCACCTTAAAAATCGTTTAACTTGAGATTTTAGGTATTCAGCTATAAAAAACAATAAAACAAAGATACCACAAGCAACGGGATTATATTAAAAATAAAATCTTTCATAAAAACGAAATTGCGATTATGGTTTACTACACCTATGTATATTATGTACCATATACTTGGACTATCGCTTACAACATTTATTTTTATATGTTGAGGCCAGAGTTGTAAATGAATCATTATTTATTGATTTCAATTCATTACGAATTAGGTAAATTTTGAATTAATTCTTTCAACAAAAAAAGAATTGAATTAAATGTGAATAAATTCATTTGAATTTAGCGAACATGAATTGCAATTCATTTCCAAATGAATTGGGCAAAATGAGTTGCAATTCATTTGAATTAGGCAAAATGAATTGCAATTCATTTTTTAATTCAAAAGAATTGGTAAAATGAATCGCAATTCATTTTTTAATTCAAAAGAATTGGTAAAATGAATCGCAATTCATTTCTAATTCATTTGAATTGAATGATTTTGAATTAATTCAAATGAATTACAAAAGTAACTTGTAATTCAAATTTTTCAAATCAAAAATGAATTGCATTCAATTGAAGTAAACTTGTTGTTTGCAGTTTGCAAGGCGAATTTAATAAGGTGATGTTAAATGACCACCTGATTGTTTTTTTTTATTCAATCGTGTGCGGGTTTAATGTCAAAGTTTTGTTTACGTTTATGTTTACTGTTTAAATTTAAATTTTAAAAATGGGGTTTACATTACCATTCTGTTTGAATTCTGTGAAATTTAAAGAAGACAAATTGTGGTATTTGTGTCAATAAATTCAAATTTTAGTGTTTAAATAATAATAAATTAATTAAAAATATAATTATTAAATTAAAAAAGTGTGCTTTTGTGTTATATAAACTAAAAGTGTTGTGATTAAATAATTCTTTTGCCCAACCGTAAGTTTTATACAAAATTTTGTTAGTTTTTTTTTTAATTTTGGTTTCTTATATTTATAATTAGTTTTCGTGGTACATTTATATTTTTTTAAAATGCGAAAGTGTAAGCTATGTGGAAAAAAACTTCAGCAGGGAATGGTACATTTTTTATGGTACCTAAGGATGAGGAGAGAAGAAAAAAGTGTGGTGAAATATGCAATATGAATTTCACACCAAATGCTCATATTTGCAATGACCATTTTTCTTCATCTGATGTGGTATTCTGTAGAACAAAGAGAATTCTACTACCCAAGGCCGTCCCTATTGTTGATGAAGGCCCTCAGTCCTCATTTGCAAGGTAAAAAATTTTGTTCAGTTAAAGTATATAATAAAATGTTAAATTAATTGTATGTATTTCAATAGCAACATTTACTCCAATACGTCTGGAAGTAAAAATACAATACCGTAAGTATATAAATTTGTTTTTTTTTATGAGTAGAATTTAAATAATAATTTTTATTACATTTACATATTTAGGGTAACAGTTCCTGAAGAAGTAGAGGTGATGGATTTCGGCTACGAAATGCCAAAGATTGTTAATAAAGAATCACAAACTGAGTAAGTGTGCATTTAATTACTTAAAATATATTTAATGTCTATGGTCATATGCAAGGAATAGTTTGAGTCAATATAAGGTATAATTAATTATCCATATTAGGGGCTTCAGAAAAGTCAGGGTAGTATTATAATATAAATAAATAAATAAAAAATTAAACTTTAGTTTTATTTTTAAAGCAACACTTTCAATTGCTTTTGTTGTTCTAAGCGCACTTAAATACTTATAAATGCCACAAAAATTACAATTAACAAATAATGTCAGAGCTGGGGTGTGAACCCGGAGCTCTTGTCTAGTAAGCCAATACAATAACAACTATACTGTATATGATAAATATTAGTGTTTATAATCTTAACCTTTACATTACTTTATATATTTAGTTTGATTTCTTTAAATGAAAATAAAGACTTTAACCATCGGATTTCCATCAAAACATACATAGAGCAAGAAACACAGACAAGGTGAGTTGTTAGTATTATATACATAAATTAAAGATTGGATTGTTTTAATATAATTCATTTAAATAAATTATCATTTTATATTTAAATACCTTTTCAGTCCCATATTTTTTGAGAGGCAAGAATATACAAATAAAATCAGGTATCTTGAGTCTGAAATAAAGGACTTAAAGTGTGAACTTGCTCAAGCGAATAACAGAATAAATAATATGAGAAAGATATTCACTGAGGGGCAAATAAGGAAGTTAAAGTCTCCAGGAAATGTTAACTGGCAATGGAAGGATATTTCAAACGCATTGTGCATACATGCTGCCGGACCTAGAGCTTATAACCACTTATATGCGAAAGGTTTTCCGCTGCCCCATGTTTCAACTCTACACCGTTGGTGCCGAAAAGTGAGCATAGAAGAGGGCATAATAAACACATCTATTGATTTCATGAGGCACATAACGGATATTTCTGCAGATGAAAAGGTTTGTGTCCCCGCGTTCGATGAGATGAAGGTGGCCGAAACTTTTGAATACGACGCTGCAATAGATGCTGTTAAAAAACCAACAAATTACGTGCAGGTGGTTATGGCTCGAGGGTTAAAGAAATCTTGGAAACAGCCAGTGTTCTACAATTTTGATTGTAAAATGTTCAAGAACATTTTGGATCAAATTATAAGAATCCTTTATTCTGCTGGATTTTCTGTGGTAGCAATTGTATGCGATATGGGCCCATCTAACCGTAAGTTATTGAAAGACTTAGGCGTTTCCCCATGTAAGTAAATTGCAAGATAGATGATTACAACACACTACACTACTACCACACACAACACATTTTTTTATTTCTTTATGGCCAAATGCTAACAACATTTAAGGAAAGATGTAGTTTTTTTTCACTATTTGGAAAAGTGGATATCGAAAAACAAAATATCTATAAAAAAAAGTAATTGAAAAATCTATAAACAAAAATACATATAATATTCTATCACAAATTTAACACAATCACACATATAGATATACATACATATTTTAGTGTACGATATAAGTATTTTTTTAATATTGTAACCATTAATTAACATTTCAGATAAACCTTGGTTTCCGAGTCCGGTAGATGAAAATGAAAAGGTATTTATTTACTTAATGTGTTTGAGGCTCTAGGTTCGAGCCCCGGGAAAGTTCTGATCAATATTTTTATAATTTAATTTTTGTTTCGTCAGAAACGCTTTATTTAAGATCAAAGTTAACGGCAATGAATATTTTTGGTAATTAAAGAAGAAATGATGTCCGTGAAGGAATAGTACACTAGCCAAACTGAACAATTGTTTTCGACTCCAGCTACGGTAGTCTCATCAGAGTTCTTTGTGTCCTGTGCATATTCAAGACCAAACATCAACTATTTAACTCACACTTTTTTGGAAATCGCATACTGAAATTATATTCTTTCACATGTATGTACATACACTTGTATGAGTTAGTCGAAGTAAAGTCACACAACAGTTTTTATCATATTCTCCTTTTCTTACCATCATTGCTGTTCTTGTAATTGTCATCTTATTTGGATGAAACAGAATTACAATTTTTATTTTGTTTTTGCCCTCTTATTCCATTTAATCCACATTAGTCGGCATCGACGACATGCACGACTGTAGCCGTGGTGGTTAGAGTGCAGCGCTAGAAGCATGCGCATTATAACTTAATGTGTTTGAGGTATTTATTTACCTTTGTGGATGCACCCCATTTGCTCAAACTATTAAGAAACCATTTTATTGATACCGGCTTGATTTATAATAGGAAACTGCTAACAACAAGCACCATTGGTAGTTTATTGAAGTACACTGCAAAAAGTGATATTTCAATTGCTTTTAAACTCACTGATGAACACTTGTCAGTGAAAGGCGCTGGTAAATTTTTCTATTTTAATTTTATTCTTTCATTGTTTTAAGAAATAATAAATAATTTTTTCACTCTAGGACAGCGTCCGGCAAAAGCCAGCTCCGAGCTAATTTTCTCTTTTGCTCTCACATGTACGTACTCACACGTATAGGCAGAAAATAAACAAAACCAATCATTCTGGTTTGAACATTCAACGAAGAAGGTTGTGTTGTCGCTTGTTTATTGCTTTTATGTATATTACAGTCAGAGAAAATGTTTAATGAAATGTATGATTATGAATTTCTATTTTCAGAAAATTTTTTTGGTAAAGCTGAATGCTTGGTGTGCCAAAGGTCGTTGTCACAACCAAAAAAATTTAATATGGAAAGGCATTTTCAATTATGTCACAAAGAATATGCAAATATTACAGGTGACGAATAAAAAAGCCTAATAATAGAATTAAAAAAAAAAATTTATGGAAAACTGATTATCGATTGTACGGAATCAAAAACTGTTGAAACACCTGAGCAAAGTTTAAAAAGAAAGGCATCATTTATTGTTGCTGCTTCTCTTGCTAAACGTTGCTGGCCTTTCGAGGATGGTGAATTTTTTAAAGATTTGAGCAAAGAAGTTTTAAAATGCTTTGGGAATAAAACTGAAGAAGTTAGGAAACTAATTAATGACATTCCATTGTCTGCTCGCACCATTTCTCGAAGAACGGAAAATATCAGCGCATTTATCTATGCAAATATTAAAAAAAGAATTCTTAATTGCAAATATTTTTCAATATGCTTAGATGAATGCACTGATATTAAGGACACGTCTCAGTTAATATTATGTGTTAGAACTGCGGATGAAAACTTAATTGTGCACGAAGAAATGCTAACATTATTTAGTCCTTATGGACACGTCAAAGGGAAATTGATTTTTGATATAATAAATGACGAGGTGTTTTCCTTGGCAGATAAGACTAAACTTTGCTCTGTATGCACTGATGGTGCCAACGTAATGGCTGGCAAAAAAGAGGGTTTCGTAGGCTATTTGCTAAAAAATCAATGCGATATTTACGTTTTTCATTGCATAATTCACCAACAGTCATTACTTAATAAAAATTTAAATTTAATGAATGTAATGCAAAAATTAACCAAAATTATTAATAAAATACGAGGAGGACATAATTCTCTGAACCACAGAAAATTCAAAGCATTTGTAGATGAGGTTCAGGCTGAATAGGGTGACTTGTTAATGTATACAGAAGTTAGATGGCTAAGCAAGGGTCGTTGTCTTGCAAGACTTTTTAGTCTTAGAGAAGAAGTTTGTAGTTCTTTTGAAAACAATTTAAACTCAGATACAGAAGAACTTCACCGACTATTAAAAGATTCAAATTTCATATTAGATTTTACTTTTTTGACAGATGTCACACAGTTCGTGAATAAACTTAATCTTCAATTACAGGGAAAAAACAAAACTATTTTTGAACTTTTTTTTACTATTAAGCAATTTATAAAGTCTATAGAAATCTTGGTCGAAAACCTTAAAAATGAAAATTTTGTAAGTTTAACAAGAACATATGAAATTTTTAACAAGTTTCCCAATAACGACAAGATAGTAGAATACATTAATGTTCTTGAGTGCGTACTTAAAAGTTTTAAGACTCGTTTTTTGGATTTTCAAAGCATTCAAAATCTAATTGAAGTGCACAACGATCCCCGGTCTTGCGTTATTGAAGGCCAAAATGAAAATTTAAGGGACGAGCTGCTTAAAATCCGAAGTGATTTAGACTTACCCTTGGACTAGTGGTATAGAATTCTGGAGAAATGTTAATGAAAATACATATCCCAAATCGAAAAATGAAATTTTTAAACTATACGCAATGTTTCAAAGTAAGAATAGACAGAATTTGAGCGATGACCATGTTGGAGACCTTTTGCGAATAAAATGTTGTCCTTATGAAATTAATATTGATGATGTCATTCAAAGTTCAATATAATATTTATACTTAATTGACATCGGGTTTTTATTTTAATTTCTCGTTTTTAGGAGTTTTTTTTTTTTTGTTATATCTTTTGTTTATTTCTAAATTTTGTTATTTTTGTTATTGTTTTTATCGTCGATATTTGTTACAATAATTGTTTTTATATTTTTCGTTATACCTTTTCGTTGTTGAATTTTGTTATTAGCTTTTATTTTATTTTAAGAAGAAATTTTAAAATATGCATACATACATACATATATGTACGTACACTTAAGATGTAATAACATACTTTCCAGTGTACGTAGTCATTTATGTAAAAAAAAAGTGTAATTTTTTCTTGCAGTGTCGTATAAAAAAAAGACTCAAATTACTCATACATCTGCAAATGCGTTAGTATAAGTGTGCCGGTCGCTGCTCTAGGAAGACAAAAAGTCAAGTTGGCCGCACAACTCTTCTCCCACACCACACCAATGCTATTTTAAGATGCTATTCCCTTGGGCTGGATATATATGAGCCTACAAACACCGCAACGTTTTTCCAATTGGTGAATGATTGGTTTGACGTACTTAATTCCAAACTAAGTTCATATCCCGGCAAAGTAAGTAATTGCTGAATTTTCATTTCATGTTTTTATTTTTATATTTTCTTAGGAACCATATGGAATTTGTCTCGAAAATCAACGGGATACGTTGACTCGAATGACAAATCTTATGTCATCACCAGTTTTGCCTGGAAGAAACAATTTGGAGCATTTTCAAAAAGGAATTGTTATGACAAACAATGCTTTGATCATTCTCCATGAATACGTCAAAAAATACGATATGAAATTCGTAGTAACAAGTAGGCTAAACTAGGATGTGCTCGAACATTTTTTTGGTGCTCTGCACAGTAAAGGTGGCTTAAATGACCACCCCTCACCCAAAGAATTTAAGTACAGATTAAGGAAATACATTATGGGTAAGAAAACTTAAATATTTTTCTATATACTATTCGTATATTATTTCATATTTTTTAATAATTAGCACGAAATACCGAGCAATTAAGTGGGAAAGGAAATGTTGGTATCGAAGGCACTGAGTGGCTTTCTTCCACGTCAACTGAAATCCTAAATACAGCGGAAGAATCTAGGGAAAATTATGAATTCAATGACCTAAATGAGACAAATTTTAATGATACTGGTATTCTTCAAGAGGATGCTTTAGAGTATATATCGGGATACATTATACGAAAGTTAAATCTTGAAGAATATAAATCTCATGAAAATTCGTATACATGGGTTGATCAGGTTTCGAAGGGTTCTCTCATAAAACCAGATAATAAAATGCTTGGAATCAATATTTAATAAAGTAAATGGCATGAAGATATCCCATATGAGAAATCTTCATCAACACCTGATCCAGGAGAGTTCATATGTTAAGACACCTTACCACATAAAAAAAATGTTTTTCAAATGTCGCATTTACTTCCGCGTGCGACATTTAAACAGAAGATTGCGAGTACAAAAAGAAAGACAAAAAATAATGAGCTACAAAAAAATGCTGAAAATAAATCTTTAAGCATATCCAGCATCTGAAGTAAGGTAAAGTAAGTATAGAAAATTTAAAAATAATCAAACATATGTATGTAAATACTATTAATGTTTTTATTTTTAATATTTTTCCTAGGTACAAAACCAACTAAAATACATATACATACATACATATTTGGGCATATTCTTTTTCTAATCGGCTCTTTTCAGAGCCAACAAAAATTTACAAAAGAGATAAGATACTACTGACTTAATATTTTCTTTACAAATTATTTTTAATATATTTTAACAAATAAAAAATTTTATTCTATTGTTTTTAATAGTCTTAAGATCCTAATACAGTCGAATTCGGATATAAGCACACCGTTTAAATGAAAAAATCACATCAATGCAAAACAAATGGATCATTTCTTTTATATTTTTATCATTTTCAAAAATGTGCATTTATTCCTAAAATTGTATATAATTTATTAGTCAACTTTGTATTTGTCAGAATTTGAATTTGTCTAAAAAATTTCGATTTACTTTATTTTTAATTTAATAATAGTTTAGAAGTTCATTTAAATGAAATAATATTTCGTTTATCCACTTATAAGAAAGACAAATGCTGTTTTTTATATTTTCTTATAACTGAATTCAACTGTAATGGTATTCTTATAAGAAGTAGCATCCGGTAAGAAATACGAGTACATACAGTGTATCAAATCTATATTTATTAATATAAACTAAAATAATATTTATTCCGATATAAACTTAAAAAACTATTCAAGAAAAACTATAAAAAACATTCGACAAAAGTCTACATACGACAAGAGTGTTCACAGAAAAACTTAGCGTAAATGTAAAAAATCATCACCTATTACTAAAATTAATATTTTGTCGGACCCCCACGGGCATCTATAACTGCCTGCAGTCGCCGAGGCATCGAGTTCACCATATTTTCTAATTCCAAGGGTCTTATGTTCTGCAATTCTTCTTGGAGCCTCTGTTTTAACATTTGGGCATTAGTAATTTGGTAGTTACGTATTTTTCGTTGTAATATCTCCCAAACGTGCTCAATAATATTTAAATCTGGGCTTTGAGGTGGAGTGTACAGCTGTCTGGGAGCATAGTATAGCAACCAATCTGTCACAATTTGAACAGTGTGCTTCGGGTCGTTGTCTTGTTGGAAGTACCAATTTCGACCAAATCTTCGCATATCGACGGAGGGTTTTAGATTCTGTTCTAGAATGGAATTGTAAAGGTGCCGATCCATATTACCCTCAATGAACACCAACTTTCCTACGCCAGAAGCAGCCATGGCACCCCAAACCATTACACAACCCCCACATGCTTAACAGTAAAAATTAAGTATTTAGGAGCCAGTATTTCTTTTTCACCACACCTTAGATCTACCGTCACTACCAAAAATGTTATTTAGATTCATCAGTAAACAAGACCCGCTTCCAAAAATCAAAACCTTTGTCAATATGCTTTTGGGCAAATTCTATACGAAATTTGCGGTTTTTTTCACTTATTAATGGCTTTTTTCGAGCAGTTCTGCTAAAATAACCATTTCCATTCAATGTTCTTTGAATAGTACGGGGATTTACAATCACTTCTAATCTTGTTGCAAGCTCTTCGGCCAATTTTGTTGTATTAATTTTAGGGTTTTTGTCCATTTCTTTTAAAATAAAGCTTACATCTCTGCGAGTAAGTGCTTTTGGGCGTCCACTACGACGTTTATTTTCAACAGTTCCACTATTTTTATAATTCTTAAATATTTTCTGAACTGTAGATTTACTTAAATTTAATAGTTTTGCTATTTCTCCAAAGGATTTCTCTTCAGATCTGTACTTAACCAATAAATTTCGGATATCAATTGAAATTTCTTTACGAGAAGACATTATTTTACTTAAATATACACCGATGAAGACTAAATTACAACTTAAAGCTGTTTAAAATAATCTATAAACTTAACAAAAAAAAATTTTGTAATAAATAACGGCGCTATCTCGTTATTTAATAGCAACAAACGCCTGGGTATGCTGATCGTATGTACACTTTTGTCAATGCATTTTAAATGTTTTTCTTGAGTAATTTTTCCTATGTTTATTGAAAAAACGTAAATTTTGGTCTGCTTTAATAAAAATGTATTTGAAACAAAACTGCATCATTACTTTTTTATTTAAGTATCTTGGGCTCCTAAAATCGCAAAAATATAGGTCGTATGTAGACTTTTGTCGGCCACTGTATGTATAACACTAGAAGAACTGAGCTAGTTTTTGACCCCTGTACTAAAAATCTCATAAAGGTTGTTTATGTTATACATATGTATTCATATTTGCACCATATTTCATTCACAATGTATTGAAATTATATTATAGGAATTATATTTTTTCGAATGTTATTCTCACCAGTTTTTATTTATTAATTTATAGATATAAAGTTCGAAAACTGAACATACATATGTACATAAGTATTTATGCATTTTTCTACCATTTTTAAATTTAATGCCTTGAAGTCATTAAATCCAATGATATCAACAAAAAATATAATAATATACTCGTATTTAAGTATTTAAGAAAATTATTTTTTATCATTTATTTAAAAAAGTGCTTGTATAAAATTATGTAATAGTCTATGCAGTATTAAGTAATAGCTTATAGCTACTTTAATCTTAGAATGTATTCATAAGGTTAAATAGGTAAATAAATAAATAAAATTAAGTAAAAAAGAAATACAACCAAAAGTTTTTCTTTAGATACATTAGTTTTTTTCATGAATGTTAAAAGTTGTATTAAATGTAAAAAGTTACAAATACAATTTAAATGAGCATCCACAAATTATAATTATAAAACTGCTTTTAAAACATTACCAACATTACAACGACAAGCAATACTTGATGTTTTTGCTGAAGCTATGGAAGCATCACATATTAGTACTACACGTACAAACACCATCCACATCAAAGGTATACTCACATTTTTAAGATCGAAATAGCTGTTGTTTATAGACTATATCTAATTTAATAGGTAATAAAGCCGGACAAGTGAGTCTTTTCATCACGTACTTGTTTTATAAACTGGTCTAAACAAAAAATGGTCCATTCTCCCTGTTAAACCAGTCTATTATTTAAGCACCCCATTTTTAAAGTTGGCTTTCAGTTTTTTTTAGCGTAACTTCTGGTTTAATATTCTCCATAGTATGGATAAACGTCTCAAAGCAAAACTTGTAGCTTTCAAAATATACCAAACAGAAAGTATTCAAAACTGAAAGCAAATAAAACTGCCTTGAGATTAAAACTTTTAGCTTTAAATTGTGTATATTAAGTAAAATTACTTACCCTTTAAACGGAATGGTAAAAAATCCTGATTAGTATGAATGTAGTAAGCCTTGGAATCCAAACCACCCATTTGTTGAGGAAACTGAACGTTCAAGCATAATTGCATACTAATGAAATAAATAAAAAAATGTACACTTTGTTTATAAGCATACATGCATGCTTAAGAGGAAACGTACCAAAACTGTGTTTTACCAGCTTCAGGAGCACCATAAAGCTCGGTAATAATACTCAAACTTAGTCCGCCTCCTACATTATCATCATGGTCTTTTATTAATGTAATCAACTTGGGTAATTCCTCTTCTTTGCGCCAAACATCATTTGTAAGTATAAAACGAACTAATATTATTTTCTTTTATTTTTGAATTTTTATTATTTCAATTAAAACAAAACAAAACTTTTTGATCTTTTCGTTTAAAACACAATACTTTTATATATACCGTAGTTTACAATTTAAACGTCATTTCTCACATTTGTTTTGACATTATACCAGCACGAAAAAAACCAACAAATGCCTGTTGTTTTTGTTAAAAAGTTAGTTGTTGTAATTTTGATACCACCTTATTAAATTCGCCTTGGCAGTTTGGTTCTTCAAGTACTACTTATTTCGCTTTTGATATACGCTGAATAACAAGACATTCAGTTTATTAAAAGAATTTTTATACTTAAAGCCTAACGGTTCTTAAGATAAATTGAAATAAATGTAACAAAGAGAATTATTATAAATAAGTAATAAATGCTTGGATTAAAAGTAATAGACAATGGGTGAATCATTATTAATAGTGGATATATATTTTTGTTGTTGTTTTAAGACCAATACTCAGGGGTAAACCCCTACTCATGCAGTGCATTGTATTGGAATGCGAAGATGGTTGATAGATAGGTTTTTTTTAGATATTTGTATATTATGCGCCTTTTTTGTTGATTTAACAAGTTACTGTCAATGTGTCCAGTCAAGAGCCAGTGTTATACCTTCACCCTCGAATGATCAAACAACAATTGCCTCATCTGTCGGTGGATAGAGCTGCAAAACTATCGATAGTCGGCCCCATCGATAGTTTCGATAGTTTAAAAAAAACAATCGATACTATCGATACTATCGGATTTCTATTTTTCTGAGAAAATTAGAATCGCAATACGATTTTTTGGATATATTTTTACTAGTTTCTTCAAAAATCTAGTGGATGAGTAGAATTCAATTTGTATCGAAAGTCCAGTAAGTAAAACCAAAGAATATAAATCATATAGAATGTGCATCACGTACAAGTAAAATTTCTTATGGCGGGTCGTAATGTTGGAACCCGCAAAAAGAATTCTTACTCTCTTACTCAGCAAAGAGAATTCGTTTACTCTCTTACTTTGCACACACAACATCACAGTGTATAAGACGATAGCCACAACAAAATTTTTACTTCGTGTCTTTTTTTTTGCTTAAGTACAGAAACGGTTTCATGCTAACAACAATATTCACATACAATACAATTTATGTGTGTGTGTGTCTTATTCATTGTGAGCTGTTTTCGTTTTTTAAATTTTAAAACTTAGAGAATAATGTTGTTGGTTCAAATATTTTTGTGTATTAAAGAATACAGTGCTCCGATACGACTATGTAAGCTAGTGTAGGGCAAAGCATATGTAATTTGTAGTTGCGCGAAGGAAAATACATTAATCTACATCGAATATATAGCGCCCTATTTAATATCGTAATAAAAGTGTAGTTAGAAATATATTTTATTATTATTATTTATTTAAGCTCAACAATTGATTTTATATTTATTTGAAATAAAAGGTTAACTAAACCAACAATGTAATTTCAAAAATATTAAAAAAACAAATATATATTCATTAATGACAAATTTTCGAATGATAAATTGATGATTTTTCAATTATCAGAAAATTGAAAAAATTTTATTTTTAATTTATGTATGTTTAAAATATATAACTGTATGTATATATTCATTTTTAGAAGAAAAGATACTTCAATTTTTTATGTTAAGAATAAATAATAAATAAATAATAATCAAAATTAAAATTATTTCTTAGTTTTTACTTTGAAGCATCAAAAAGTACATATATTTTGAGGATTTTCATTTCCATAAAAAGGCTAATAAGGTTACTTTTTTAAAAATTATTTATTGGATAGAATATCTATTTTTGGAACTTCCTTTTTCTGCAGTCCAAGAGCAATGCTTTCGAAGGAGCAGCAAATCCAATACCTCTATTCTGTGTTGAGAACAAGTGTTGGCAAACCACTCTGGGGTGATTCGTTTACATGACTCAATAATAAAAGATTTTCTACCAATTTTTTGAGGTTCAGATTTAAAGACATTATGAAATATTAAAATATGTTTTTTGCTTGCATCCATTTAGCTATCATTCTAAATTATTTTACTTCCCAAAATGGTTTATCTGCAGATTCTTTAAGTGAAATTGTTACAGTAAATGTAAATATTTTAAAAAGCATTGGTATTAATGTTTATGCCCTTATATGTGATGAAGGCTCGACTAACCGAAAATGATTTTCCAATCTTAAAGTATCTGCTAAACAACCGTTTTTTGAATTAACCGATCAAAATGTTTTTTGCCTTTATGATTTCCCACACTCAATTAAATCTTTGCGGAATGGGTGGCTGAAATGTGACATAAAAACCCGGGATGGGACGGCAAGCTTTCAGGTAATTAGGGAATTGTAAGAAATGGAAGCAAATGCAAAAACAAAAATGTGCCCAAAACTAACACGGCAACATATGTTTCCTAACACTTTTGAAAAATGCTTGTAGTATTTGCCACACAAATTTTCAGCAGGCTTGTTTCTGCTGCTATTAAAACAACGTCTGAAACCACAAAATTTAAGACATGTTCCGCAGAATTGGCTTTATCAACAGCTCAGTTTATGGAAAAAATGGCAAAATTTTTGATTGTCTTAATAGTGGCTCCCTTTATCGAGATAATTGCTACAGATCTGCAATTCAGATTAACAATGAAGTATATTAATATATTCAGTTCTTTTTAGAATATTTAAAAAAGGTGGAGTTTGTAGATCAAAACAAGCGTATTTTCTTTTCAAATAAAATGAAACTCACCCTAAATTCAATTCTTATGTTAACAAATGAAATTTTAAGGGAAGGTGGTGATTTATATTTCTTAATGACAAAGTCCCTCAATCAAGACAAATTAGAACACTTTTTCTGTCTTTAAATCTGAACCGCGAAAAATTGGTACAAAATCTTTTATTATTGAGTCATGTAAACGAATGACCCCAGAGTGGTTTGCCGACACTTGTTCTCAACACAGAATAGAGGTATTGGACTTTCTATTATTGGTTCTCCTTCGGAAACATTGCTCTTGGACTACAGAAAAAGGAAGTTCCAAAAAAAGAAAATTAGATATTTTATCCAATAAATAATCTTTAAAAAAAAATTAACTTTATTAGCCTTTTTATGGAGATGAAAATCCTCAAAATATACATACTTTTTGATGCTTTGAAGTATAAAGTAAGAAATAATTTTAATCTTGATTATTATTTATTTATTATTTATTTTTAACATAAAAAATTAAAGTGTCTTTTCTTTTAAAAATGTATATATACGTACATATATAAATTAAAAATAAAAATAGAATTTTCTTATAAATAATTGAAAAATCATCAATTTATCATTCGAAAATTTGTCATTAATGAATATATACTTGTTTTTTTATATTTTTGGAATTACATTTTTTGGTTTAGTTAACCTTTTATTTTAAATAAATATAAAATCAATTGTTGAGCTTAAATAAATAATAATAATAAAATTTATTTCTAACTATACTTTTATTACGATATTAAATAGGGCGCTATATATTCGATGTAGATTAATGTATTTTCCTTCGCGCAACTACAAATTACATATGCTTTGCCCTACACTAGCTTACATAGTCGTATCGGAGCACTGTATTCTTTAATACACAAAAATATTTGAACCAACAACATTATTCTCTAAGTTTTAAAATTTACAGCCAGGCCCACGATATCGAATCGTGTAGTTTTAAGCGACAAACAGCTGATTTGCGGCACACTAAATTTGGTGTCGCCAAAAATAAATGCGATTGGTAACACAAAATTTGTTTACACACATATACATAAATAAACAAAATGGGAAAAAGTTTGTTTACTACATTTCTGTCAAGTTAAACTAGCACACGGTTGCATTTTTTTACTGTACAATTTAAGCATTTCAGCGCTTTTTTAGTGTATATTCGCGATTATTTTTTGATATGTAGATATGGCAGCTTTGTTGTTTATTTGCATTACGTTGGTAACGTAAAGCAAAGCGAACGATAAAGTGACAATTAGTGGGCCGCAGTTTAGATTCACAGTGAGTGACTGAGTTTCTTTCGCTTAAGTTTTCTTTCGATATCGTGGGCCTGGCTGTTAAAAAACGAAAACAGCTCCCAATGAATAAGAAACACAAACACATAAATTGTATTGTATGTGAATATTGTTGTTAGCATGATACCGTTTCTGTACTTAAGCAAAAAAAAAAAACACGAAGTAAAAAATTTGTTGTGGCTATCGTCTTATACACTGTGATGTTGTGTGTGCAAAAATTTTGTTGTGGCTATCTTGCTGTGTGATGTTCTTGTTATAGTTGTTGGAATTTCGTCACTATATGTACTGTGGCTGAACGAAAAAACCTAAACAACAATGCAAAAGAAATAAAACACACATTAGCACAGTGCATACACTGTGACATTAGTTTCTCTTTGGTTTCTCTTGTTTTGTTACGCTCTTTTCTTTTGTTTTGCCTTTTGCCCTTCCTTCCCGCGTCTGAAAAAATGTTGACAAAATATTTGGATAAGTGTTGAGATGCGCATTCTATATGATTTATATTCTTTGGTAAAACTCTATTAAAATATAGCAAGTACCATGTATGTATATGGGTTATTATTCGCTTTCAACTGTCTTTCATAATAAATGTATTAATTTAAATAAAAGACATACATATGTATACTATTGTAACATCAATTTCAATTTTATTACAAAATAAAAAAAAAAAACGCAAATTATTTACCAAACAAAAAAAATAATTAATAATTTTTTTAAATTAACGTTAATCGTAAAAGGCTTTAACGTTTAAAACGTAAAACATACATTCTACATATGTAAATACCAAAATTCTAATTAAAAAGGACTATAAAAAACAATTCATAAATAAAATTAGATACAGAAGCGTTAAATTTAGGTATTTATAAGTTATACCAGGTTTACCCAATAATTTTTGTTAATGAACAGGAATTTATCAACCGTTTTTGGTCTATGGTCGTAATTGGCTTTTCCGCTTCTCTGAAACTAGGGTGCGAACGTTTTAGGTGATCTAATAAAAATGTAGTATTGCCGCTAGTTTTATAATATTTGCCACATAAACGGCATTTAGCACAATTTTTATCTTTGGTTATTTCAAAATAAGTCCAAACATCTGAATACGTCCAACGTATCTTTTTTTGAATATCCTCTTCATCATTCGTTGCCATATTCTATTAAACACAGACAGACATACACACTCCTATTAAATAGTATTGTAATAACACTTACTTTTTGATAATTGTAGGAATCTCACCATTTTTTAAAATTCTTTTTTTTATTTAAATATTCTTTATTCCTTCAGAAATACTAGTTATAATACCAGAAACTTTTACTTTAAATCTTCTTTGTATTATTTTTGTGCCGTCAATAATTCGCCGTTATCGTTATATTAAGGCAGACGTTGCCGCTGAATAAAAATAACTAAGTTTAAATAAAATTAATTACCCTAAGGAGCTTAATAGGATAACACTTTTTTGAAATATTGACTCTATTTTATTTTACATTAAATAAATGCAATTTTTATTTTATTTTTATTGAAAAATTAGAACATACATACAAAAATTTACCGGCGGCAAAAAACCTGCGTTGAAAAAGTTTACTTTTAAAATTTTCCGATAGTATCGCTACCGATAGTGAAACCATCGATAGTCGGCCAAAAATGAAACTATCGATACTATCGATAGTACTATCGATTGTTTTGCAGCTCTATCGGTGGATGTTTAAATGTGAATGGTGAGCGTCTTCAGTAGATTAGCTGTTATCTTCCCAGAAGGTGGTGCTGTACTCTTGATCATTGGTTTCTGGTGGAATGGATAGAAATGTCATAGAAGTACTTGGAAAAAGGGTGATGCTTTTGCATTATAAGGCCGTATTCCAATTGGCGACGTCGTCGTCGTGTAACGACATTTTTGTAATAGATTAAAGGCAAGTGAAAAATTTTTTCTTTATTCTGCTACAAAAATGTCGTCAAACGACAACGACGTCGCCAACTGGAATAAGGCCGATAGTCTTTTTTTCAGAATCAATTCAAATTAATTGGAAATGAATAACAAATTAATTTTTCGAGTTAATTCAAATGAATTGGTAAAATGAATTGCAATTAATATTTTAACTCATTTGAATTAATTCAAAATCAATTCAATTCAAATGAATTGGAAATGAATTGCAATTCATTTTTTCTAACTCATTTATATTAATTCAAAATCAATTCAATTCAAATGAATTGCAATTCATGTTCGCTAAATTCAAATGAATTGATTCAAATTTAATTCAATTCGTTTTTTGGAGAAAAGAATTAATTCAAAATTTTACCAATTCATTGCATGAATGATTCGCGAATTAATTCAAAAATGAATGATTCGTTTACAACTCTGGTTGAGGCCAATACAGCAAAACATTTAGTTGTTGTGAACGATAATTAATAAATAAATAATTTGTCGCTATTGCACAATTTCTATTTTTAGTTTATTGAAAGTTCCAAAGAAAATAAAACCAAAACGCAACAAAAAGACCAGGTAATCACATTACATTACATTACATAATCATTATTTCCATCCTTATTGTCTTTTTATTTTTTCAGCTATTATTTGAGGATTTTTCTGAACACTTCTTTGATTTGATAGACGAAAGCGAAACGGAAAAGTTTTCCTTTAATTTCACTGAATTTGACGGAAATGATTTTTCCGAGGTATGAAACATTGTTATCAACAAATCGGTGCATTTAAGTATTTTACATTATTAATTTGCTTTTTATTTCAGGCTAAGACTTCTATCTCCACTGGAGAACAATTAGATCGCTTAAATTTAAAAGTAAGTATTGAAGGTTCCATTTAACACTTCACCTAATTTAATTTTTCAAATTTCGACGGTACTAAAGGATGGTGTTAACCACGACGTTTCAGAGGAAATATGTGAGAGCTTGAAGGAAGAAAAATTGCCGTGTAATAATTTTGACCATAATAATTCCGGTGAGGATATTAACCCTAGAACACTAACGCTAATTTTTACGCAATTTTTCAAGTTAGAAAATTTTCAATTTATTTACTTTAATTAAATTAATTTATTTATTTTTATAAAATAAATTTAATAAAAAAATAATTTTTACTATATTTACATTATTCAGTTATCGTTTTCCATACAATTTTGACAAATTAAAAAAAAAAGTGCACGTAAAATTTACGTAGGTTAGTATTCTAGGGTTAAATGTAGATATATAATTGTAAAACCTAATTCTGACGAATCAAATAAAATTTTAAATGAAAGTCATTTAAGTATTGACCGCCTTATAAATGCATCTAGTATTAATGAGAATAATGGTAGTCCCGATACAAGTTTTCCAGTGTCCTTTTTGAAAAATTTCCGTAAAAAATACCTAACACCTGATATTTGTTCGCACCTAAATAGAAGTGTGCGAATGGTTGAAAGTAAAACTACAAAAAGAGACTTTAAACATAAATGTACATTAAGAGATACAATTTTGCAAATACCCGAAATCAGCGAGATCCTTAAAGAAAATAACACAGGTTTTACACATAAAAAAATATTGGAAGACTTTATCAGAATAGGATATTTAACCAAAAATAATGCTTGTGATATAAACTTTAAACATGTAAGATTAAATAAAAGATCGTTTACTGCCTATGGTTATTGTAATGATCTTGAATGCAATATGTACGTATTTAAAGGCAAATGGACTGGTCAAATTTTTGTATATAAATCTCAAAATGAAATAGTTCACACAATTGATAAAAAAAATAATTTTCAGTGCAGGGGAGTTCAAAGATACGTTGAAAAGGCGGAGCTATTTGGAAAAAGCGCTTTAACTTTTCAAAAGCAAAAAATTAACCAACAATCAGATGAGTTGCGATTGGTTGGGAGAACCCAAATGATAAAATCCTTATCTAACATCAGAAATTTAAAAGCCGAAGCTGATGCTACACATGATAAAGACCCTGACTCTTTTGTTGATACTTATTTAATGTTCAAAAGCAATTATTCTCATTATATTCAATACATGTCGACCAAATTGGAGGTTTTCTTGTGGTCAAAGAAACAAGTTGCTGTTTTAAGGGAAAAAAATGATTTTATATTAAGAAAAATAAATTACACCCTTCATATCGATGCCACTGGTCGTGTAGTAGAAGATATGCAGTTTCCAACAAAGAGAATATTTTTATATTCCATAGTTGGTCATATAAAGGAAAAGAAAATTATATTCTCGGTAGCGGATGCAATTCTTTCAAATCACAGTAGCCGTGATATTGGAGGATTTTTTAAAGAGCTTCGCAATTTTTGCTGTACGAAAAAAATTAAATGGCCATTATGCAAGCGAATAATTACTGATGTAAGTCTTGCAATTATAGTTGCGATTATAAGAGATATAAATGATATGACTGGCCTTTTAGAATACTTAAATGCCTGTTATAATATATTACAGCAAAATAAACGAAATTTACCGTTTGTTTGTGTTCAGTTTTGTGTTAGCCATTACACAAAGATAATATGTAAAGACATTGACAATTTAGTTCCTCTGTCGAATATTGAGTTAAGAAAATTTTTACGTGAAGCATTTGGTATAGTTTTTAATTTGAATTCACTATCCCAATGCATAAAATGGTTTCAACATCTTTGTGTTATTTTATGTACGAGAAAAATTGTACACAAAGTGAAGGATGGTTTTACTTACTTTAAGAATACATCGTATGATCATATCAATTTCACAAAAATCGAAATAGAAGAAAGTTATTCAAACGAACAATGTGACATAAATATAGAAAATATATCGCATAAAAGTCCATTTAGAATTATGTTTGATAAATACAAAATAGAAATTGACAATTGTGATGAAATAGTTTGAAAAGAAAATGTTTTCTTTTGCCCCGAAATGGCTAAATTTTTATTGGAAAAAAATATGCCATTTATTCCGATGTGGTCCAATATAATCGGAATACTTATTGACGATTCCAATAATAGAGTTAGTAATGGTCCAGTAGAGAGCTATTTCAAGGACGTAAAACTTAACGATTTGAAAGGAAAAAAAACAGACTTGTGCGGTTTGTTAGAACAATGGAGAAAACAACAAAATATAGAATAAAACGCATTAAAATTTGTTATAGCGAAGTATTTGTTGAATCTTTTTCTTCTGGTACTTTAATTACGCCTTCAAAACGAAAACTTTCAGACAATAAAGATAAATTAAGGCAAACAATTTTAGAAACAGATTCTAAAAAAAAATGTCCAAAATAACCGAGTCATGGAACAAAAAATTGAAAAGACTTCCGCATGGAATGTTCAACAAATCATTTAAAATGATCAATAACTCCATGACCGATCTTAAACACACTAATTCTGACGCTGTGAACTGTCAAACCTTAAAGGTAGTCCACGATAAAATTGATGTTAACAAACCTCGTCATGATGCAACAAATTTTCCCATTCAAAAAAGAGATGCATTTGAAAGACCGTCATCACATATTTTAGACCATGATTATGTTAGTAATTCTGATCAAATTCAAAACGAACAAAGATTTTCAGATGCTTTTGAAACTGGTCGGAAAAAGTATAAAAATCTAGAAAGATTTATAAACAGTAACATAAATTTTTATTTGCTAAAATTAGAAAAACTGTTCGAGAACACACATGGTAAACATTTCTCGTTGACATCTTATATAACATTAAATGATTTGCATACATTAAATGGCTCTAATTGGCTGTCGAACATTATTGTTGACGCTTGTATAACAAGCATTATTTTTGAAAACAAAGCAGATAATTGTACCTATATTACTTGCCAAATAGACAATAATTGTTTTAAGAATGAAAATTTACTAATGGAACACTTTTCTAAAGGAAGACAAAAAGTGATTATTCCGCAATGTTACCAAAATCACTTTTACATAGTGTTTATAAATTTTGATGAAGGATGTTTATTATGTTTAGATCCCAAAGGTATTCAAGCAAACTGCATTCAATTCATTCAGTATTATATCAATATCTTAAATAAACACTTTTCACATATAAAATGGTATTGCAAAAATGTTCAACAAGATACTCAAATTGATGGATGGAATTGCGGTGTATTTATTATACAATACGCAGAATGTTTCATTAAAAACCAAAACTTCACACTCCTTAAAGAACAAAGTGAATATCGCATTATTCTGAATAATATGCTCTATAAATATGGAGATGATTTGAAATACGTTTGCTTGCATTGTGGATGCGACACATCAAAATGTAAAAAAATTTTAAGCTGCAATACGTGTTTCAGGCAAATTTGCAATTTCTGTAAAAAACATTACCGTATTAACAGACACAGTGATTGCATATCGAATGAGTTTAAATGTAAACTGTGTGAAAATTAATATGAATAGTGGCAATTACTTTTTGTTGTAAATTTCTTTGCATGTCTTGCAGACTTAGCATTACAATCCATCTACATTTTCTTATTGTTTGACCTGGTTTGATAGACCTGCAAGGGCTTTTGCAACAAAGAGTGATGACCACAAAGGCAAAAACAAAAAATATTTAAGTTGTAATTCTGATTCATCCAAAAAATATGACAATTACAAAAAGTGCAATGATGGTGAGAAAAGGAGAATATGATAGAAACTATTGTTTGGCTTTACTTTAACTAACTCGTACACATATAGAAAAAGAAAAGTCATTTCAGTATATGATTTCTTGAAAAGTGTGAGTTAAATAGTTGATGTTTGGTCATGAATATGTACACACACATAGAACTTTGATGAGACTATCGTAGCTGGAGTCGAACATATATGTGTAGTTTGGCTGGTGTACTATTCCTCGGCGGACATCATTTTCTTCTTTGATTATCAAAAAATTCATTGCAAAAAAATAAATTCTTTATAGAATTGAACTTTGATCTAACTAAAGGTGGAAGTACATAACATGAGTTAGCCGCAACGCATGTGTTGTCAGAACGCTTGTTATGTACTTCTACCTTAAAGCGTTTCTGACGAAACAAAAATTAATTTAAAATTTATTAACTATTCGTGGGCTCGAACTCGAGTCTTTAGCACATAATGATAACCACTATTGTTTATACAATTTGCATGCTTTTATAAAAATATGTGGTATATTTGAATCTGTAGTTATATAGAAGAAGCCTGCGAGAAGCTAGGCTGTAATCCTGACACAAGGTTGTAATGGTCAATTATGTATG
Source organism: Metopia argyrocephala (assembly GCA_963576795.1). Lineage (NCBI taxonomy): Eukaryota > Metazoa > Arthropoda > Insecta > Diptera > Sarcophagidae > Metopia > Metopia argyrocephala. The sequence goes on along the minus strand of OY756211.1, from coordinate 24,569,152 downwards.
CATGTATGTATTGTAGTTATATAAAACGAATGTTTAAATAAAAATAAATTTCTGTATATTTTAATATAACCTCTATTAACCGTGTATTTCGATTGTCCGTGCTGGTGCCGCACAGTGGACAATCGTAGAGTAAGGCCAGCCCATAATTCATTTTTAAAAAGGTTCGAATTGCACCATAATTTGTTTTTTATCGAAAAGCTAAGATGTTGAACTTAATAACTTAAGGAAAATATTTGATGTTTCGTCAATAGTAGTACTCAGAAATAAGGGCCGTATTCACAGCTTTTTACAACAACGATTTATTACTATGAGAATAGAACATATTTAAGAGCAAATTTTTAATCTAACTCATATCACAATTAAGGAGTTATATACCTTATTCGAAAGGTAATTTGATGTAGATTCCGATTTTATAAGTAGCGGATCAAGTTTTAGTGAAAACATTTGAAATTTTAGCTGCTGTATGATGTAATGCTGTTTTGGCTACATGTAAAAACTTCGGTAAGGGTTTTAATTAGGAGCTCTGCATAGCTCTGCACTCCTATGTATACAACTTTAAAGCTTAATATATTAATAAAATACTATAAAAATATTAGCTGCATATTCGTGCCTAAACAGAAGTTACATTCAATAATGTTAAAAAACTCAATTAATTAGATAATTGAATAGAGTTTTGTATTGTTATCTTCTTCGAAACTTGAAAAGAAAGGCTAGATCATTCGATGAATTACAGGCGTTAAGTGTATTTATTGGTCTTGACTTGACAAAAGCACAATACATATAAGTACTTAAGAAATCTTATGATGCGAAAAAAATATACTGTTCTTCCTTCATACTATAAAAGTCAGGAAGCAAAAAAAGTTGCTGCCTTCCATCAGATTTATTAAATGTAACAAATGCTTATGCTAGAGTTAAGTCTTTACAAGATAACACTTCAACCAGGATTTAAGTGATTGATGCTGTGGATAATAAAAGCTTAATAAACCTAACTCTCTAATGTAAATGGGGTTGTGATGGCTCGTGAGGTCAATCAGAATGTAAACAATCGTTTTCAGAGGAATCTTATCTAATTTCTGATGCAAATCTATTTATAACATTTTTAGTACCAATTAAACTTGTAAGCGCAGAAACAGGTGAAGTTATTTGGAAAAATCCAGTCTGCTAATTTGTTCGATATTGTCGGGGCGACAAATGGGGCACTTAAATAGAACTTTGCAAAGAGACATCAGCAAAACCTAAAGAAGTGGTAGATAAAATTTATACTCAAAAGTTATTGTCACCGACTATTATCTCAAAGAACAAAAAATATGTAGCTGTAAACCATAAACTGTTTCTTACAATGATTAATGGTAAAGTACTTAGCACAAGTTTTAACAAATACTCCATTAAGTGCATCATATACCATATGCAAAGCAACACCAAATCAAATGAATAACTTAGAGAGAGTACCTGCAAGACCAGAAAATGAAAATGATTTTAAGTATGACTTATCGATCCTCCACGCGTGGATAAGATGCACAGAAATGATTTTGCACATTAGATACAATAGTGAATTCTAAAAATGTTCAGCGTTAACTGAAAATCATAAATCAGTAAAGAAGCTAATATAAAAAAACGTTTTTGTGAAGAGTTGGGATTAATTATTGATAAGTCAAGGCTAGGAAGTGGTAACAGCAATGATGGTAATACCGCTAGAAGATTTTTTTTTTAATTTTTCGCGATCTGCTGATAAACTGGAGTAGATGAAGAATTAATAAAAAACTTTCACATCATTCTTCAAGTCGTCTGATTTATTAATAGACTCTGTAAAATTTGACGAATATGCAATGGAAACAGCAAGATTGTATATAAAAAAATATATCTGGTAGCATATGCCATCATCTCTCCACAAAATATTGATACATGCAGTGTTGCCTACTGGCCAGCTGTCCCAAGACACACAAAAGTCGCGCAATAAAGACTAAAAAAATATCGTTTACATCACTATCGAAGATGTTCGCGATCAGCCACTAATGCTTTCAACATCTTAACAAGTGTAAGAAAACCATCCGCCAAACTTGCAAAAGGTTTGAATGAAGATACGCTTAAACTGATGAAGTAACCACAAAATAGCAATTTTGTACCAAATACATGTACAAGTCATCTCTATATGCAAAAAATAAATTTCTTACCTTTATTCTGTAATAAGTTCTGGTTTAATTTGTTTCATATTTTACAGAATAATAGAAAATACATTTAGGATTATTCGTGCACAATTTCAAAACTTTATCTCCAAGAACAAAAAAGTTACAGATTTTTGGTCCGATAAGGACTAAAATTTTCCACTGTGTGCCGGTCCCTCGAGAACCGGATAATCGAGATTTAACTGTATTTCTTAAATTTTAAAAATGGTGTATACCTACAGGGGAAGTCAGCCGTTAAAAACAAGTGACAACGCACAAAGTGTAGTACCTCTTGGGTTGTGTGGAAATCTACACCACAAATGCATTCAATTACCATTTTAACTTGCGCTAAGGACAGCAAAGAAAATTTTTATTTTATGTACACAAAGTTGCAAAGTTTTTTGGGAATTCATTTAGAAAACTTGCTGCAGCGGGAAAATTTTAGGCTTTAGAAAACTAGTGATTTGCAATATCTGATGCATACAACTTCATTGCAGAAAACAGTGCCGAGAATCATGATGTCTTATGCTAAATACGTACGAAATGCCACTTTGATGTGTTTCAACAAGATATTGATATTGAATTAAACGAAACAGCTACTCTATTCCCTGTTTGGGATGTAATTTTAGATAGTTTATAGCTCCCAGTAAAAAACTGCAAGAGTCTTACATTTATTTATTAATTGTTATCCAAATTAAAAGTTATATAGGCGCATTTATTCAGGTTATGAGAAATAAACAATTTTCCGAATTTGCAGCAAAAGCCAAAGTTCTATCTGGAGTTGAAGGCAATTACTATTATGATACTCAGCGTAGAAAACCTAGTAATATTAAATTAAAATACTTACAGCCTGTTCATAGAAGATGAATGGTTTGAGATATTCTTCTTTTTATATGTGAAACAACAACAAAAACTATTCGTCTTCTATGAACAGGCTGTTAGTTATTTTAAATAAATCTCTGTAGATAGATAGATAGATAGATAGATAGATAGATAGATAGATAGATAGATAGATAGATAGATAGATAGATAGATAGATAGATAGATAGATAGATAGATAGATAGATAGATAGATAGATAGATAGATAGATAGATAGATAGATAGATAGATAGATAGATAGATAGATAGATAGATAGATAGATAGATAGATAGATAGATAGATAGATAGATAGATAGATAGATAGATAGATAGATAGATAGATAGATAGATAGATAGATAGATAGATAGATAGATAGATAGATAGATAGATAGATAGATAGATAGATAGATAGATAGATAGATAGATAGATAGATAGATAGATAGATAGATAGATAGATAGATAGATAGATAGATAGATAGATAGATAGATAGATAGATAGATAGATAGATAGATAGATAGATAGATAGATAGATAGATAGATAGATAGATAGATAGATAGATAGATAGATAGATAGATAGATAGATAGATAGATAGATAGATAGATAGATAGATAGATAGATAGATAGATAGATAGATAGATAGATAGATAGATAGATAGATAGATAGATAGATAGATAGATAGATAGATAGATAGATAGATAGATAGATAGATAGATAGATAGATAGATAGATAGATAGATAGATAGATAGATAGATAGATAGATAGATAGATAGATAGATAGATAGATAGATAGATAGATAGATAGATAGATAGATAGATAGATAGATAGATAGATAGATAGATAGATAGATAGATAGATAGATAGATAGATAGATAGATAGATAGATAGATAGATAGATAGATAGATAGATAGATAGATAGATAGATAGATAGATAGATAGATAGATAGATAGATAGATAGATAGATAGATAGATAGATAGATAGATAGATAGATAGATAGATAGATAGATAGATAGATAGATAGATAGATAGATAGATAGATAGATAGATAGATAGATAGATAGATAGATAGATAGATAGATAGATAGATAGATAGATAGATAGATAGATAGATAGATAGATAGATAGATAGATAGATAGATAGATAGATAGATAGATAGATAGATAGATAGATAGATAGATAGATAGATAGATAGATAGATAGATAGATAGATAGATAGATAGATAGATAGATAGATAGATAGATAGATAGATAGATAGATAGATAGATAGATAGATAGATAGATAGATAGATAGATAGATAGATAGATAGATAGATAGATAGATAGATAGATAGATAGATAGATAGATAGATAGATAGATAGATAGATAGATAGATAGATAGATAGATAGATAGATAGATAGATAGATAGATAGATAGATAGATAGATAGATAGATAGATAGATAGATAGATAGATAGATAGATAGATAGATAGATAGATAGATAGATAGATAGATAGATAGATAGATAGATAGATAGATAGATAGATAGATAGATAGATAGATAGATAGATAGATAGATAGATAGATAGATAGATAGATAGATAGATAGATAGATAGATAGATAGATAGATAGATAGATAGATAGATAGATAGATAGATAGATAGATAGATAGATAGATAGATAGATAGATAGATAGATAGATAGATAGATAGATAGATATATCTCTATAATAAGAACTCAACCAAAAATTTTATTTTTATAAAAAAAACTAGCTGAACCCGGCGTGCTTCGCTACCCCCTCGTTATATAATAAAATTAAAAGTATTTTATATTTTGCAGACATTTGTGGAAGAAAGAGAGTTAGGCTACCCCACTATTTTAATTAAAATGTATTTTAAATTTGAGGTAAAGCCGTTAATAAACCTAGTAAAGAAGTAGGTGCAGAAGTGTGCATGGTAGAAAAATATTATCATGTAATAAGTATTCCTGAGTCAAGGCTGCGCACTGTGAAAATTTAAGATCGGTTAACAATTTTCTTTTGGAACGTATTTCTATTCATAGCAATACCATATATAGCAAATACTGCCGTGGATATAGAACAAAAATTTAAAATTTTCAAACAAAATTTGGCGTGAAAAGGGGCGTTAAAGGGGGCGTGGCCTAAGAAATATTTATTTCTACCTCGCCCGGAGTATAATGTGTATACAATTTGAAGTAAATCTGTTAAAAGCTATATAGGAGCCATACATAATTTTAAAAAAGTGGGCATTAAAGTGGGCGTGGTTGAAAAAAAAGTATCCTATTAATCATGCCAGAGTCCCAGTTAAATGCTGTGAAAATTGCAGGAATATCGGTCCAGAAGTTTGGTCTCCTATAAGGTACCAACAAACAAATAAACAAACACACATTCAATTTTATATATTTATACTGCATTTACACCAAACTCAAATCAACTAATTACCAGATTTCAATTAAAATCTAGTCGTTTTTTACTTGATTTCCCATATAAAACTAAATCTACTTCGTTACTTGATTTCGACAAAATCTAGTTGAAATCTAGTGTACTTTCCGATGCAACTCTGTATTTTTTCTAAGTTGTACTAAAAATACAAAACTACAGTAAGTCGGGATTTACAATGTGGAAATTGAAGGGCAGAAATTTTTCAATTCTCTTTTTCTCTTGCCTAAAACTTTTACCATATAGAACTTAGAAGACAAACAGAAGAAGCAAAAACTACAAAAGTGGAAAAGTAAAAGGCAAAATGTCCTGTACAAACATTCGTGTACTACATTCTTCACATTTTCGTCACTATTTCTACAAATTTCTGTCTGTCGTTCAATTTCTACATTGTAAATCCCGACTAAGAAACTGACAATTGAAAAGAGCCCCATAAAACTAAAACAAAAATAAATTCAAGATTTTTGAATTATTTTTTATTGAATGTAGAATAATCAAAAGAAAAATTGTTTTATTTATTTATTCTTCTACTAAATATAAAATAATAAAAAAAATATTGTTTTATTTATTAATTTTTTTATTTGCTGTTATTTTTATGAAAATGAAATCCTGCTAGTTGTCAAAAAATGTCGGTGTAAACACTATAGATTTTCAAAGTGATTTCGAATTAAATTTACTTGATTTGAGTTTGGTGTAAATGCACTATTAGATTGAAATTTGAAATCACAGACAGTGTTGCCGTTTTGGTTATTTTTAACCAAAATTGGTTACTTGTTTTGCGATGTGTACATATGGATTTTTTCTTATTTTGGTTATTTTTTTCTCAAAGAAGAAATTAAATATTTAAAGGAATACTCGTAGTATTAATAAATATAAATCCTCTTCAACAAATATATTTATTTCTTTTAATGTTTATTATTAGGATTTATGGTATATTTTTGACTAACGTAGTATCCGTATAATCGACTGATGAAAGGAAAACTAATTAGAAATTTAATATTCTGATTAAAATGTCCACTTGCCCTAAATACTCAAATGTGATTAAAAAATATAGTTTCTAGTTAATAAGTATAGAACATTTTAAAGTAATCACATGTACTATACGTATGTATATGAAATGGTTGTTACCAAAACATTTATCAGCATTTCTCAAGCAGCTTATTTTCTCGGGAAGCGTTGTCATCCACAAATAGTTCTTGATACCTATTTTACAATGGTTTGTTAATGTCAGACTGAAATCCAGCACAATTCTTAAAAACATTGATACAGTTCCTTTTAAACATATTACCCTACAATACATAACCAAGGTAGGTCAAACGGCCAGTTAATCCAAAAAACGTTATCAACCACAATTAGCACAAGGTGCCGTTTTGAACCCCAATACACATTTTAATTTAATCTGAAACATGTAGCATTATTAGGACGAATGGTTTTAATATTTTTGGTTACTTTTTTATTAGTTTAGTTACAAAATATTAAATGCTATGGCAACACTGGTCACAGAATACATTTCTATATAACTTTTTATAAGCAAAATTCCCCGTTTAGAACATAGTGTTGTAAACCGAATAATCACAAATATTCAGAATTGCATAATTGCATTTACAACAAATAAATTTGTTTCAGTTTCACTTTGACAAAATATTAAAATTAACCGCTAATGTAAGGGCGACTAAAGCGCCGGTTAAAATTATTGCACGGTTTTTATAACCCATCCACGTTTTTTGGGCATTTTGGGTATTTTCTCAAAAACTGGTCCCACGATTTTAATCAAAATTTTCCAGAATATTCTTAGAGACGCCTATTAACTTTGTTATTAATCAAATTGCCGGTTAAAGCTATTGCACGGTTTTTATAGCCCATCCACGTTTTTGGGCGTTTTGGGTATTTTCTCAAAAACTGTTCACACGATTTTAATGAAAATTTTCCAGAATATTCTTAGAGACGCCTATTAACTTTGTTATCAATCAAATTGCCGGTTAAAGCTATTGCACGGTTTTTATAGCCCATCCACGTTTTTTGGGCATTTTGGGTATTTTCTAAAAACTGTTCACATGATTTTAATAAAAATTTGCCAGAATATTCTTAGCGACGCCTATTAACTTTGTTATTAATCAAATTGCCGGTTAAAGCTATTGCACGGTTTTTATAGCCCATCCACGTTTTTTGGGTATTTTCTCAAAAACTACTCACACGATTTTAATGAAAATTTGCCAGAATATTCTTAGAGACGCCTATTAACTTTGTTATTAATCAAATTGCCGGTTAAAGCTATTGCACGATTTTTATAGCCCATCCACGTTTTTTGGGCGTTTTGGGTATTTTCTCAAAAACTGTTCACACGATTTTAATGAAAATTTTCCAGAATATTCTTATAGACGCCTATTAACTTTGTTATTAATCAAATTGCCGGTTAAAGCTATTGCACGGTTTTTATAGCCCATCCACGTTTTTTCGGCGTTTTGGGGATTTTGTCAAAAACTGTTCACACGATTTCAATGAAAATTTGCTAGAATATTCTTAGCGGCGCCTATTAACTTTGTTATTAATCAAATTGCCGGTTAAAGCTATTGCACGGTTTTTATAGCCCATCCACGTTTTTTGGGCATTTTGGGTATTTTCTCAAAAACTGTTCACACGATTTTAATGAATATTTGCCAGAATTTTCTCAAAAACTGTTCACACGATTTTAATGAAAATTTGCCAGAATATTCTTAGCGGCGCCTATTATCTTTTTTAATAATCAAATTGCCGGTTAAAGCTATTGCACGGTTTTTATAGCCCATCCACGTTTTTTGGGCGTTTTGTGTATTTTCTCAAAAACTGCTCACACGATTTTAATGAAAATTTGCCAGAATATTCTTAGCGATGCCTATTAACTTTGTTATTAATCAAATTGCCGGTTAAGGCTATTGCACGGTTTTTATAGCCCATCCACATTTTTTGGGCGTTTTGGGGATTTTCTCAAAAACTGTTCACACGATTTCAATGAAAATTTGCTAGAATATTTTTAGCGACGCCTATTATCTTTTTTAATAATCAAATTGCCGGTTAAAGCTATTGCACGGTTTTTATAGCCCATCCACGTTTTGTGGGCGTTTTGGGTATTTTCTCAAAAACTATTAATACAAAATTTATATGAAACATATTTTTTAGATATATGGCTCATTATAAACATTTTGTGTAACGTAACATAATTAAGTTATTAAAAAAAAGACTAAATTTAATAATTCCTATTTTTTCATTCATAATTCCCAATTTCAAAAAAGCGTTTTCGACGCTATTTTTTCGACGCTATCTTGGCTCACGTACTTTGCAGAATTTTTCGTAGAAACAGCTGTGATTGGCTGCAACAAAATAAGACACCAGAAATAAAATAAAAATACTGGCCCATAATCATAGTCAACAATAAAGTACACTTTAAGAAATAAAAAGTTTACTTTTGTTAAAAGTAACAATTTTGTTAACTATAGACAAGTAAAAGTATACTTTTAACTCAAAAGCATATTTTAAAATTAAAACAAGCTGAAGTTCTTTTTAACCAATTTAGCATCACTCTAAATCACACAGCTGATTGCCGCATAAAACAAAAACTAACAGCCAGGCCCACGATATCGAATCGTGTAGTTTTAAGCGACAAACAGCTGATTTGCGGCACACTAATTTTTGTGTCGCCAAAAATAAATGTGATTGGTAACACAAAATTTTTTTACACACATATACATAAATAAACAAAATCGGAATAAATTTGTTTACTACATTTCTGTCAAGTTAACTAGAACACGGTTGCATTTTTTACTGTACAATTTAAGCATTTCAACGCTTTTTTCGTGTATATTCGCGATTATTTTTTGATATGTTGATGTGGCAGCTTTGTTGTTTATTTGCATTACGTTGGCAACGTAAAGCAAAGCGAACGATAAAGTGACAATTAGTGGGCCGCAGTTTAGATTCACAGTGAGTGACTGAGTTTCTTTCGCTTAAGTTTTCTTTCGATATCGTGGTCCTGGCTGTAAAAAAAAAAACAAAAAAAGTAATATTTAGAAGTTTTTTATGTTTTTTTATTTCATAAATTCATATATATTTAAACATTGCCGCAAATATTATATTTTAATTTTAGTTATTGTTTTATTTAATTTTACAATATATGTAAATGATAAAAAGCAAAAAGTAAAAAAATTTTTGCGGCCTTTTTTTCTGTTTTTCTTTTTGTTTAGAGATGCCATCTGCTTATATTTTTTTGCGGATTGTATGAAAACATTTCTTGTTTTTGATGTGGCACCCACTTAAAGTTGGTGTAAGTTAAAATATGCTTTAATGATTAAACAGAATACGACCGCAACTTCAGGCAAAAACGTCTCTCAGAGAAAACATGCCCAAATTAAAACGACGGCCGCAACTTCGCGAACTGTCATTTATTGTTATTACATTTCTTGCATGTAAAGCTATTAAAAATTAAGTTTATGAGAGTTTTTGCAAAGAATTGAACTTATATTTTATAATTTAATCATCTTTACACACTTTTTCAATTATTTTTACTAAAATATCACTCATTTTATTTAACAAATTCCAAAATTTATTAATTTATTTAAACTTATAATTATTATACATTTTCGAATTAAATTCGAATATTTTTAAATGGGTCTTTATTATACTTATTGTATGAAATTTAATAGCCTAAGATCCTAATAGAGAGGATTATATTTTTTTATATTATTATAATTATTATACATTTTCGAATTAGATTCGAATATTTTTAAATGGATCTCTATTAGGATCTTAGGCTATTAAATTTCGTACAATAAGTATAATAAAGATCCATTTAAAAATATTCGAATTTAATTCGAAAATGTATAATAATTATAAATTTGCAGGCCACAGCACATAACCCATTACTGATTAAAAATTGGTAATAAAAGGGTAAATTGTAAAATAGATATGTAATTCCGGTTACTTAGAATATGGTAACACTTACATTGAAAAATATGTTGAATTTGAATAAATTTCAACTAATAGTTGAATTTGAAAAATTTTCAGTTCATAAGGAAAAAAGACTGGTGAGAATAACACTCAAATATAATTCACATAATCTATTTCCAATAGATTGTGCTTTAAATAGAAATATAAAAATATGAATATGTATAACACAAAGAACTCTGATGAGACCTTTCGTATCTGGGTCGAAAACTAGTTCAGTTCTGCTAGTGTTTGTACATATTCCTTAACGGATGTTAATTTTCATAAGAATACCAGTATTAGGATCTTAGGCTATTAAATTTCATACAATTTATTTAAACTTTCAAATGTTTTTTCGATTTTATTTTGTTCTTATTTTTCTTTGTGCCAACAACAAAAACCAATGGGTTTGTTTACAAAATGTTTAAAATTTAATAAAAGTGTGGTAACATTGTTGAGAGAATTTGTTTCTAAAAATGAGAGCATAAGAAAAATCGCTGTCAAAATAAAATAGATTCTATTTCACGACTGCATTCTCCAGCGTTTTTATCTGTCAATTTGTATAGAAAAAAACGTCATGCCCCAGTTCTGTTTAATCATTTAATTTTGACTATAGCTGCCAACTCATTTAAAGCAGTTATTTAATTTAAAGTTGTTTTTAAAAAGAACCGACTTTAGTGTTTGACTATGATTATGGGCCACTATTGATAAACATCAATTAATAATAATAAACGTAATTAATATATATTAATTTTATTATTTAAAGACGAGTTTTGTTCATAAAATGCCCATTTTTTATAAAAAAAATTAAAAACATTGTTGATTGTTTCATTTTTATTTGCAAAACGTAAAAACAAGATGGCGAGAACATGTGTTAATATGTAAAACTTAAATGGACAAGGTTGGTCATTGAAATGGCATTTAAGTTTCATTTAACTTTGCGCTGAAAAACTCAAAGTTGCATTTAAATGGCATTTAAATTTAAATTCCATTTAAATATGAAGTTAAAAACTGAGCCTAAGAGCCATCCCTAAATAAAAGCGGCAAGCGGAACGTTTTCCAATGCTCAGCGCTTACTCTGAACCGGCATCCGTAAATAAGAGCGGCAACGTTTTGTCAAAACATTAAAAACAGGGTAATACAAAAACATATGCTTATATAACAATTCTGACTATTTTAATAATAAACTGCATTTCTCTATTGGTATTTGTAACATAAATGCTATAAACACAACAAAGGCTACCGACCATCGACTACAAGCTGTCAAAAACAGAATACATGTGTGCATATGAGAATAATTATTTCAACGGCAACACGACTACCGAACACACGACTACTTTTGTAGCCCGTAGCCAACTTAGGCTAATTTCTATTTTTCTTGGCGACAATAAACAGTTTAGTGCTGCCAACACAATAAAATGCATGAAAAAGGTGTTTAAAAAACGCAATATATGAAATATATGCATTAAAAATGCGAAAAAAAAATTAAGTTGCACCACTGAAAATAAATAATTATTTGTTTACATTTTTTGTTTAGTTTTCATTTACTTATTTCATTTATATACATCAGTTTTTATTTCATTTTTAATTTATTATGTAATTGCCTTTTTAGTTTCTTAAATTTTTATAAGTTTTCTTCAGACATTTGTTGTTTTTTATTTCCTCACAATTTCACTTACAAAAAATATATTTTGTTTAGGTTATGTTCAACGTGTCAAAACATATGTTAATTTGTAGCTGTAGTCGTTATTATAATTAAGTAGCTGGCTACTTGGCTACTTTTGTAGCCAGCGATTTTTGTAGTCGTGTGTTCGGTGTTCGATAGCCTTTGTTGTGTTTATAGCAAAACTAAACTTTATAGTACACCTATCCCCTGATTTACACGGTACTTTTTTACATGATTTCACTTTTACACGGATTTTTTCAAGATCTCTCACCCGATTTAAACGTTATTTTTCGCTTTTTCACGATTTTTGAACTGAACGAATTTTACAAAATAAAACTGTTAAAAACAAAAATTTGTGTTATTTTGCTACACCTTTTTTTATTTCAAACACTACATCCCAAATTTGTAAAACGACAGCACTGAGTACAACCCATAAAAATTTATATTTTAACACCATGACCCTAATATTGAAAGGGCTTTCCGGTTCCAGCGAGATATCAATAAATCTTTAGCTCAATATAAAGAGATCTATAAGGATTTAACCAAAGGCAAGCAAATTTTAATTACGGATTTTCTTACCAAATCTTTCCCATCTAAGCCTGGTATCAATCCATTAAATAGAGAATCGCCTCAAACAATGTCAAGTGATGAAAGTGACATGTCACCAATCAAGAAAAAAAGGTTAACAGTCATCGATAGTGATTAAATTTGTTCAAATCTTTGATATATTTTTTGTAATTTTCTAATTTTTTTTAAAAATATGTAGTTCTTTTTTACATGTACATATTTGTTATTACAAAACTGGATGGATATTTTGTTTCTTTATTAGGTGTATATTTTATTTTTATTTAACGTAAATGAAAGAAAAATAAATGAAAAAATGTATAAATAAAACAAAAATTAATTTAATTAAAAAAATAATTTGATTTTACTTAAAATAGTTAAAATGTATATGAGTGAAATGCCTTAAAAATCTTCTTTTCAATGGATTGTATGGACCAAAAACTATTTCCGAATAAACTGAATATTGCAGGTTATAGTCCATTAGGTCCACTATCCCCCACCACTTTCCGATTTTTGGCACAACCCACACAGTGGGCTAAAATAGTCAAAATGTATATGAGTGAGATGCCTTAATAATCTTCTTTTGAATGGATTGTATGGACCAAAAACTATTTCCGAATAAACTGAATATGACAGGTGGTAGTCCATTAGGTCCACTATCCCCCACCACTTTCCGATTTTTGGCACAACTCACACGGTGGGCTAAAATAGTCAA